>OX419347.1:13366674-13461674 GCA_948470475.1 Galaxea fascicularis
CGAATTATTCTTCGATCTGCCACCTTATTTAAAACGTATTTCAAATGATATTTATTTTCTTTTTGGGAAATATGAAGAATTTGCATTTTAATACGAAGGAACGTTTTTTAACAATAATTATTTCCTCAATTTGAATAGTTTGTAAATATCTAGTCAGTGAACATTTTCCTTTTCAAAGGGCATTGACATACTTGCCCAAACGTTGATCTTTAATTTTTATTTCTCATAAACACTGACGACTTGTTATGTACATTGTCTTGACGAAGAGAAAATGTGATTGGTTAAGGGTCAAAATCGCCAGGGAAGGCAAATACAGCTTTTACAGTTGAGGTGCAGGGATGCCCTCATTTCAACGTGTAATTTATAATTCCGTGAGTTTATTTCTCACTGAATACAGCGCGTGGGATATATAAACATGGAAGTTGTTATAATTTTTATCTTCTTCATTTTTTTCCCTTGTGTTGTTACCGCTGACGCAGAAGATGGCAAAGGTATATTGTTGTTTAGTATTTTAAATGATATGTTCACGATCAAAAGTAATATGAATATGCATGCGGAGTAAGGAAATCACACAGTGGTTGGTGCAGTAATGCTTAAATCTAAGATAAATGACATATTATATCCGACGTTTAGCCGAACCAAGGCTATTTCGAGAGATAAACTCAAGGAAATAAGAAGTAATATTCTTTTATAATTGAAATTCTGTCCATAACGAATGACACTGTTTCTTGGGCGATTTTGTTTATTCAATGCACCAGTTTCAGAGTTTTACCCTTTGTATTGATGATCACACTGATCATTCAATGAACCAGGTTTTGGGTCCAAATACATCCATGCTTTAATATTGGTAATAGTTTCTTGCGTTTTCTAGACTGACTCATAACTATCTACCATAATCGACTTGCAATTCACATAGATCTGTCTTAAACAATCAAGAACGTTGATTTCGCATGGAATGGCTTGCAAAGCTGCATGATTCTAGACAATAAAATTGCACCGATCGAAAAAAGCAGTATACTATAGAAAGGGTGATAAAGGGTATTTTCTTGACCAGTGATCGGCCCTTTTATTCAGTTCCACTGAAATGTGAAATTACTATTTTTTCCTCGTGAATCCGTGATTTTCATAGTAGCCAAGAAACGTGATTTTGTAAAATTATTTTACGTGAAAAGCGAAAAGAATGCTTATTGGCCGTGAACCGTGATTTTCATTATGTTTTCGTTTTTCGTAAATGGTGAAAGGACCGTTTTATTTTTCGTGAAACGTGATCTAGATCCCACCTTTACCCCTCTCAATAAACTAAAGCCGAGTTCAAACGGTAATGATAGTTGAAGATAGTCGATGATAGTTTTAACTATCACGCGCGTTTGAACACGAACTGTCAAGCACTATCATCGACTATCATCAACTATCGTGCAGTTTGGACATGTTCAAATTCCACATGATAGTTGATGATAGTTTTTGCCGTTTGAACAAGCGGATGATAGTGCACGACAGTTTTTCGGCCAGCGGTAATGCCAAAAACGGGCTCAAACTGAAATGGCACGTGGTAAAATGGCTGCCGCCCTGTTATCGTCCGGGGAGGAACAAAGCCATAATTCTGACGACAGTGATGCTGAAAGCTAGAAAGTGAGAGAAGGGAAAAAATCCAGAAAATCAGGCCACGAGAAGAGGAGTGGTAGTTTGATATGAAAATTTATAGATGAGTACGAGACCCCCCTCTCTCATCTCGCCTTCGTATCCACTCCTTCCTCCTTCCTCGTTTGTGGCGGTCCAGCAACTCTTCGGCAAAGTCATCCTGCATTAAATTTGCCAAAACTGTGGCAATAACTGCTCTTCTCGGCTAGGCTCTTACCGATAGTGCTCGCAAAAAAAGCATTAAATTAAAGCAGTGTTTGTTTTTTGCCAAAAAAAATTGCTAAAATAATGCTAACTTTTTTGAAAAGTCCTCGCGGGTTACATAAAAATGCTCACTTTTTTCCGGGTTTTTTTTTTTTTAACATAGAACATTACTTTTTTCAGATTTTCTTATGTTTTTTGCATCACAGTCCCCCTTAGTCTTATTTTTCCCACTGAATGAGGGCACAGGACGGTCTCGAGATATCTCTGCCTTGGCTGGCTGACTTCCATAATTGTTCCTCGATGACAACGTGGATGACGCCATCTTGGAACGAGTGTGATGGACTAGGTTTCTAGAAGGCAACCGCTGACCTATGAGGGCAAAATGCGGCTTTGGACGACATAAATAAAGTCAGATAGTGCTTTTTAATACAAATTATACAAATGATCAGTCGAAAATCCAAAATAATGTTAGCAGTGCTTTTTGGGATAAAATGCAAAAAGAAAATGCTCGCAAATCGGTAAGAGCCTAACTGAGTGTCTAAATTTTTAAGGGAAAATTTCATGTTAATCCTAAACGCAAGTTTACGTAAAGTAGTAAACAGCACAGCTCACGTAGCCCGCACTCCTAGCTATCTGTCTCTAGGGTAGGCATCCGAGTATATAGATTCCTAATTTATAGGGGAGAAAAGTGTGCACAATATGCTAATTGTAATTGACGTATCCGTCGTCATGTTCTTATCTTCTTTTCGATTTCATCTTGCAAAACAATAACTGAGGAGACCTAATTAATATATGCTTCATAGTTTCCTTTAGGTCTCCTCGCCATTGTTAAATCTATTCTTTATGTTTTTTTATTATTTTTCATTATATTTGTTATATGGCAAAATAGATAAATAAATAAATAAAATATGTAATTTAAAACATGAGGACAAAGTGAAGTTGGATTGCAACTGCGCAATGCAGTAATTTCACTTATTCTTTAATGGGTTAACGATCTCGGCCAATTTGTGAGATGACGTGTAAGCCACCTACTGATAACATTGTTGTTTATTTCTATAAAAGATGATCTGTTTGATGACGGAATCACATTAAGTGAAGGAAGGCAGGAAGAAGACGAGCACATTCATGAAGTTGAAATCAACCAAAGTAAGTGCTCTTCTGTCAAGAAATTGTTATTTATTTTCATTTATTTTTTTTTTTGCGGAAAAGAGAAAAAGAAGACAGGGAATAATGGCATGAGGTTATGTTTCTTTCGATTCCAAGTAAATCTGGGTGGATCATAGTCGGAGCGACCAATCACAAATAAAAGCGTTTAACTTGCTTATTTATTCCCTCACAGAGACATTTAGTCAATATGGAATGGGGTAGAATTGCTGATGATAGAAAAGCAACTGTAGCTAACCTTTAATGTGTTAATAACTTGAAGGACATCTAATTGTGCAACTTTAGCAGTTATACGCTACACGAATTTCTGAACTCCTTGTCAAATCGTACACGTGCGCTGTAGACCACGTGTATCTCCAAGCCACTTTCGGTGATAGCTCTGCGCCACACTGGACTCGGAGGTCAGTCGTGCACTAAAATCCGGTATCCCGATATCGATTGATTGATCGATTGATTGATTGATTGATTGATTGATTGATTGATTGATTGATTGATTGATTGGTTGGTTGGTTTGTTGGTTGGTTGATTGACTGATTGAGTGATTGATTAATTGATTGGTTGGTTGGTTGGTTGATTGATTGATTGATTGATTGGTTGGTTGGTTTGTTGGTTGGTTGATTGACTGATTGAGTGATTGATTAATTGATTGGTTGGTTGGTTGGTTGATTGATTGATTGATTGATTGATTGATTAATTGATTGGTGGGTTGGTTTGTTGGTTGGTTGATTGACTGATTGAGTGATTGATTAATTGACTGGTTGGTTGGTTGATTGATTGATTGATTGATTGATTGATTGATTGATTGATTGGTTGGTTGGTTGGTTGGTTGATTGATTGATTGATTGATTGATTGATTAATTGATTGGTGGGTTGGTTTGTTGGTTGGTTGATTGACTGATTGAGTGATTGATTAATTGACTGGTTGGTTGGTTGATTGATTGATTGATTGATTGATTGATTGATTGGTTGGTTGGTTGGTTGGTTGGTTGATTGATTGATTGATTGATTGATTGATTGATTGATTGATTGATTGGTTGGATGGTTGGATGGTTGGTTGATTGATTGATTGATTGATTGGTTGGTTGGTTGCTTGGTTGGTTGCTTGCTTGCTTGCTTGCTTGCTTGCTTGGTTGATTCATTCATTCATTGATTCAGTCATTAATTTGCTTAGTTTAGCCTCTGATAATGTTTGATATTTCGTTGATTGATACTGATATAATGTAACTGTGCTTCTTTTAAAGGAAATGGTGTTGAGGCATTTGAGGGTGATATTTTGCTGACAGCAGAGGAATGGGAAGGACTCAGGAGAGAGTTTGAGCGAACAGGACAACCAATGCCAAACCAGTAAAACACCGGAATGGTGTCCTGGAAGTGGCCCCATGCAAAATTTCCCAAAAATAAATTTACTGAAAAAGATATTTTCATCTCAATTCATTCCAAATGCATTCTTTACCTGAGTTTGGCTTGTAATTCAAATGAAATCAAAACATTGATTTAGTTTTGTTGCAGCAAGCATAAACAGATCAATAAATACGTCATTATCACGGTGTTTAATGTATACCAGCGAAAGCCTTAATCCCACTGAAAATCGACCGATTCAGGAAAGGCAAAATGCATTTATTACCAAGCATGCTAGAAATTGATTCATGCGCGTGATTAGCATAATTACGCGTGGCAAAAGAGATGACCACGTGACTAACAATTTTGATCAATTGTTGAGTGCAGAGTGTGGAACGCAAATTATCAGGCGAAATTTTGAAACACTTCCTTGTAGCAATTAGGACAATTCGATAATTTCGACATTGGAAATTGTAATCAAAACGATGATCGAGAGAGAAGAACGCGGCTGAATAAACTACTAAAATTAGCAATAACGTTCTCAATTCATTTATCACGTTGTATTTCTTTAACGAAGTTGTGGGGGAATGAGATCTGATACATTATTTTTAAACACACAACAATAATGTACAGCTTTGAATTATTGTCTAACCGATGGATTCATCTGCTGACGACTCTTTGTGTACAGTGTATGATCTGACGTATAAATGATCGCTATTTTTGTCGCTTTTTTCACTTTTTTAACTTCTTGGCCAAACACTCACTGGAAATCCACGTATGCACTCATACATTTATGAACTGAATGGCCTGCTCGCTCGTTTATTCCGTTTCATTGATTCATCCATTCACTCATTCATTCATTCATTCAATTCTTTATTTACTTATTTACACTATTTACTAATTGATTTGTTTCTTTTGTTTTTAACTGTTCTTCAATTGTAATAATATCGTATTTCTCAATTTAACGCCAGGTTCCGATTAAACGCCGGCCTCGTATAAAGGCCGGGGGGGGTTTGATCGAGGCTCCGGCGTTTGTTCGAGGCCCTGGTGTTTGATCCAGAAAAGGCGCTGTACTTAGTCGAAGAAGGACGTTGAACTCAAAACTTTTCTAGTTGCACCTGTGGCTTGTTCATGCATTACTTATAATACTTATAATACGGTTCTGTTTACTTTGGTGATAATCATTTTCAATGATTTGGGGACAGTTTGTCGGGACGGGACAAAGGGAATAATCGTTCTGCCATAAGAAACTGCCTCTAGGTCTCGGAGAATAGACAGTAATAATTCAATTGAAAAAGTAAAGAGAATTGCACCTAATTGTTAGTAAACGCTGGATCCCAAGCTCTATATTACAACAATCTGCCTTTTCAGATATCTTTGTTGTTCGCTTGTTCAATAACAATCTATCGCAAATAGAATTTTCCAAGTCAAATCGAGAGCCATTCTGGCTCGGATACCAGCATACAGTACCAACTAAACTTAAGCTTTTGAAAAGATCCTTAAAATTCTCAACAGTTACTCCGACTAAGTGATTGCTTTTTATTATGCGTGCACCATTTTAACCCTACTTACACTGAGACCTTTTCTCTCTCAGAGACCAAAAGGGGAAGGGTGGATTTCGTCATCGGATCCCAAGAGGTTTTACGGGTTACGACAACCAAAGATGAATACAAAGATGTTTCTTAGTTTGAGGTGTGAAATCGGAAGAGATGCCCGGTATGGAGAGGAAACTACATCATGATAACCTCGAATCATTGATCATTTCAGTTGGATCTGCCAACCACAGACAAACACCAACATTTACCAGAATGGCACCAAAACCAATAGCAAAACTCAAAGATCACAAGAACATGAACTTTTTGTAGTCTAGGTAAACCTTGTTCAGGAATACCGAGCTGTTCCCATTTCTGCAAAGCCATATCTTCAACACTTGGTTGCCATAGAAATCTTGCCTTCAATGAAGACTGACCCAACTCGCCAAATTTTTCTCCGTAAACGCATCACAAAGTTACTAGGTTTTTTAGCATTTCTTCGTTACCCGATTAAAGCTGTAAGCGTTGAAAGTCGACGTGGGAAGATCAATGAGCATGCACGGGGCCACTGCATGTTAACTGAAACAAATTATACAGTATAGTTTTACTATCTTTTCCAGCAAGAGGGCGGGAAAAAATACTTTCAGACACGATCCGGGCGATTTATTTCTTGTACTTAATTCTCATAAGCAAAAACCTCCGAGCAGCAGATTGTTGGCCCAAACAGTGTTCTGTTCCCTTGCAGAGTATTGCTTGCCATGTTGCGGTTATCATTTTTATATTACAATCGCTTGATATATGGTGACCCATGGTTGACAACCTAAGCACGGGTCGTGTTCGTAACACTGACCCAACGTTCCGCATGAACTCTGCTAATTCTGTCGTTCGCTGTGCTCATGGGATCGCTTGCTGTAAGCTCCATTGCCATGACTCTATCTCTGTACCAAGGACACAGCAGAAGCATAAAGTGTTTTCTGTAAGTTTTGTTGCTGATGCAGTAGATGATGGGGTTAATGCTGGAATTGAACATGCATAGTACGACTGTGAAGTGATGCGTGGGAGTGTCCAGTTGCGTCACGTCGTACTTAAATAGCAAATAATACAACTGATTTGGAAACCAACAAACTCCAAGAATCAACGTTGTCAGCATGCACATGCGAAGCAAACGCAGTCCAGCCTTGCCTCTGTTTGTCTGAAAGAGAGCTGGTGAGGACTTTACGCGGCTATGGAGGCTCGCCATGGTGAGTGAAGCCGTTAGAAGAGGAAGAAAAAACTTGCCTAAGAATTCAAAAATAGCCACAACCATTCTTGTTGTTCCCTCGGTGAGGACAATCCACGTACACTGGTGTTTGCCATCTTGATCACTCGTGGCTTTCATTTCGAACAGATGTGGTGTGTTCAAAAGGACGGAGATAATCCAGATACCAAATACACAGATTCTGACGCGAGTTTTCGTGAGAATCGTCTTGTACTTGGTAGGGCGAGCAACAGCCAGCCACCTGTCTATTGCCATGCATGCCACAGTGTACACAGATACAATGCCGAGGGTAAACACGAGATACTGAGAGAATACAACTCTACAAAAGAGCTGTCCAAACCCTCCAGATGGAACTGAGATTGAATCTGGTCCAATCACGTACACAGGTGTAATTAGAATACCAATTCCTTTGGGGTGAAAAGAAAGTGAATTGTTAAATCTGTTCTTAAAAGTACGATTCCAAACAGTAAAAGCAGTACGTTTAGGCACATCGCATGTCTCATTTGTGCCACTTGAAACGTGGGTGTACATGTGGACCTTTTGAAAATGGAATACGAGTGCAAGATCATAGAATTAATGAGTTGACGTACGATTTTATCCGGCTGTCGCTTAAGACAAGCTAAGAACAGACGATCGTAGAGAGCAATTATGTAAGGTACATAATTAGGGGCAAAATTTCTTCCATCGTCTTATCTTAAAAAAAATGATTGTGGCCCAGTCAATAATCAATGTTTTCCTTGATTAATGTCTAGCAACGTAAGTTGGTTCTGAGCAGCAATGCCGCTCAGTTGCCAATGCTTGTAATTATAGTACATATGAAAAAGAGAAAGTGCGTGACGACTTCTTGCACTTAAACTACTTTTGATGTCATTGGGAGAAAAGACTGAAAGTGCCCGTGCGCCTTTGTTGATAAGGTTCTGTTTGCTACCATGACGTCGACTTAGACAGGTTCTTACGCTCTTTGCAAAACTAATTGAAAAATACTGAAAACCAACACCTGATATAACAGTGATTATTGACATTGATAAATGGAAGCGCCGTAGTAACAAATTGGCACCTGCTAAATTATGGTGAACCTCTCTAATGACAGAAACAGTGGGCCTAAACTGAAATGCAAACCTTCGCATTAATTTTTGTGTGACTTGATAAAGTTTTCGCTTTGTTTAGTTCGTTTCTCTTCGTTAGCTGCTTTTAATTGTGGTATGTTTGATCATGTATCTAAGTCCAGTTCAAATTTAAAATCAAGAAACCACTGTTTTTCACAGCAAAAACGTCAACTCACTTAAGAAAGTAACTTATGACTTTGGAATTGTGGCGGGATTTTCATTGCAATAGCGGCTTGGAGAAATTCAAACTAAAGAAGGGGGAAATGTTGGAAGAAAAGGTTTAGGTAGGGCCATTAAAATGTTTGATAAACGCAACATTTGTTTGTTTTTATATCTATCGTTTCATCACGCTTCAGATCGTCTTAGCTTCACTTTTAATTTTTCGCAGCAGCAAAATTTAAGGAATGGAAGCGACTTCATGTCTTGTCCCTCACAGAACAAAAGAGACCACTAATTCCTTCGAAAGGTTTGCCTTCCACGAAGATTTACCATTGAATCAATCCGTTAGCAACGTTCGACTTGAGTAAGCATTAAAAGGAGGCTCTTACGAAAAATAGGTTTTTAGTTTTGATAAACATTGTAAATCTTATATATCCGTTCTTGAAACGAGACATTTGTTGGCGCAATCTGAACTATTTTTCTAAAGAGACATGTACTCAACTCTGAGAAATACTGAGTTCGTAAGCCAGTGCTCTATCGTCGAAGAAAAGTCTGAACAAGATTTGTAAGCAAAATTCTTGATTAAAAACATCAAGTTCTTTTCATAAGTTTTGATAATGGATTCACTAACCTGTAATAAAGTCGGTGACGGCCAAACTTAAGACCAGCGTGTTATATGGCGTTCTCAGCAAAGACCTGTTCTTTAGAATAACAACCAGTAGTAAACCATTGGTGCTGATGGCAAGCGAAGCTATAAAACCAAATACAACCCTCAGGCTGGTTGACATTGTCATGTGCTTTGAAAGAGTTCAGTTTCGACGGCATTTGTTGAGAGCAGGCACTGGTTTAATGTTTTGAGCCGATATTTTCTAAAGGCAGTGACCCTTATAATTTGTTGGCTGTGACAGCCGACCGGTTGTCTTTCTCAATTAGAAGTTATTTACTTTAGACACGCTAACTTATTTACAGATGTTTGCCAAATATCAATCCCATTGGGCATTGCCTTATAGCAAACGCGGTCCTTCCGGACGAAACTGGCTCAAACCATTACAAAACTACACACAGACACAACACGACAGTTTTTTTTATCTTAAGTTTTATTAAACAAAAAAAACCCCAGCACTCTAATGTTCCTTAATTGGAAACACGGTTCATATTTGCTTGAGACTGAAAACCTCAACTCTCAAACCAATTAAAATATTAATATGACTGGTGGCTGCTTTTGGCTCGAACAATTAAAAAAACACATAGACATAATAAGGCAGCTTTCTGTATAATGACGCCGTAATTTTATGGTTTATTAAAACAACAGAAGCAAGCACCCTTTACCTTTCTTTAATTTAACCTTCAAATGATAATTGTGTATGCATGGAGAAATTAATTTCCTTAGCTTATCTTTAAAAACAACCAATCTGTCTTTTTTTGTTTCTGTACCTTCTTGGAGCTGCAAACAATACAAACATTATGCGCGCGTTCGACACGAGATGGTGAGATAACCGATGAGGGGCGAAGCGCCGAGTTGGCTGTAATCAAAGATCATATCCTACAAACCTGAGTAGAATAACTGTCAGTTTTATTAAACACGCCTTCAAATTATGGATAAATCTTCTCTTCTTTAAATTGTAGAAACAAAATAACTGACATACATTCCTGCATATCCTTTATTTAAACACAATAGGGTTTAAAGCTCAAAGCTTGTGGGGTCGTGTGAAAATAATTACATCATAAAACTATTAATATTAAAATAGGGATAACATTACTTACAAAACGCAACTACCATGGTAAAACTAAAAAAAATTCAATAAGTTTCCAAAAAAGAGAAATATAAAATGAGTTCACATAGTCACACATAGTCACATCTGGGCCCCAGATGTGACTATGTATGACTATGTGGGTGCACGTGAGTAAACTAACCACAGGATTTAAGGCATAAAATATTTAAAAGCATTTAAAATCTTGGTAGTGCCTGCTGGGCAGCGACTGGTCTGACTGTGCGCAAAAATCAAGTTTCTTAAAATAGAAGTCCTTCTGCACTTTACAATAAAAATATGTCAAGACAGCGTTCCGAAGGATAGCGCCTCTATAGCTAGTAAAGTTTTTAAGAAACTGCGAGTTAAAACGCGGGACGGTGACTGTTATTTCTCATTCTGAAGTTGTAAGCAGTGCAAGGTTTATTTTGTCAAGTATTAAGAGCCGCAGGTGTTTCACCTAAAAACACGCTATGAAGTAGCTTAATTAACCGACGTTTATAATAAAAGGCTAAAGTGTTCCAATTCGAGTACAGTTGCCATATTGTAGAGCATGCTATAATGGATCTTATAATCCATGAAATATTTAAATATTTCGATGTCTAACGCATCACGCGGCTGAATATTCCCCAGCTAAAACTGGGGAACATCCGGTGATATTCTCCAAAGGACTGTGTTACGTAACTGAGACTAAATGCTATCTTCTGTTAAGGATGGCACGTATGGAAATGGTTGTATTTTGAAATATTTAGCCTAAATTTTCAGTCAAATTCTCTCGTGCCGTCATCTTGAAGTCATGATCACAACTGCACTATGGATGACTTTTCCAGCAAAAGATCGATTAATATCGATCTTTCTCCTATATTTCAAGGAATTTTTCGGCATGAGTAAAGTTCATTAAGTAGTTTCTGTGAAGTTTGGGTCAGAAAACAGCAAAACCAACATGACAGTGTCCCTTTAAGAATATTATGGACCGGGACGGCCCTACTTCATGATTGGTGGACAAGAATGTTAGCGAACTCACAGCTTCGCTGGGATAGCCAGCGCCCTTGAGCTTACTTAGTCAGTTAATAGGAAAATGTTAAGAGGCTGCTAGTTTAACAAAGAGGCATATACAAGAAACTACCGCGCTTATTACAATAAAAACATAACAAATATTACGGTCAAATCATCTTTTAATAGTCAATAGTTGTGATCGATGCATGTCAGTAGGAATCGATGGACTTCACGAGGCACGAACTTATGCAAATTGGGGAAGGCTTTCATAACTTCAACAATTTGGCTTAAACGTTAAATGCTGGTCTTGAAACAGCTGCAACGGAAGTCATAGTATATGAAGAATTAGCCATCAACGTTCTTTGTTGTCTTCTAAGTACACGAAGGTACTAATATAACTGACGAAATACTGAGTAAGTAAAACTGTTGTAGAACTTACAAAGCGCGTTATTGCGTTGATCCTGTGGGGCTCACGGCTGGCTGGGCGCGTGAAATTGAACTGGTTTGACTACGATGCTTTAGCGTTCTAAATTTAGTGTGCTAATTTAGTGTAGTACGAATTTTTATTCACCTTTTTTTATATTAAATATAAGTTTCATTTTTTTATGTGTTAAGGTTCATTTGTGTAGACTGCAGTTCCTCTGTCAGGGGAACGTCATATAATTACCCGCCAACTGCAATTATTCCAAACAAGGCAGCTGTCTTTAGTTGCAGCGGAAACTGGCAGCAGGCAAAGTTTGATTCATTATTGAATAAGTAACAAATTGAATGCCCACAAACTGTTTCTTTTTCCTGTTCAGCATGCTATCTACCTTTTTTTTTCTATTTTTCAATTTCGGGGACCAAATTTCTATTCATGCCGTACTAATCTATAAAATAGAAAAGAAATAAGAATTGGAAAATAAAAGCTATTTAGCAATGCTTCCCTGAGACGCTCTTTATTACGTTTTATATAACAAAGACGTTTCATCATTTAAGTTTGAAACGTCGAACTTAAATGTCTTACAAGTTAGTTTCTTCGCCGTCTGCATAATTCAACCTGTAAGTAACACTTAGTTCGAGGAGGCCAAATCGGCCATAAACTTTAGAGTTTCTCTCAGGACTCCTCGCCACTTTTGTCTGTAATCTTTGGCTACTCATTTTTTTATATCCATTGTTTCTGTGTTTATTCAGTATTTTTTTGCGTGTGTGGCAAAATAAATCAACAAATAAAATATAATAAAAACGCTTTGCCACTGAACTGAAAGATGCCAGGGTTCTCAATGTCTCCTTTTTGTATCATAATTATTATTTTTTTTTGGCTTCTATTTCTTTTTTCCAAGTTTATCTAAGGTTGCGTTAAAAGGTTGAATAGATATATTTTATCACCTGTGTAATTAATGTCGAATACATCAATCTTAACTTTTCCGGTTTGGTTGTCAACAAAACGTGGAGCTAATTAAATTCTGCATTGCAATCAAAATTCAGAAACTTCCCTGCTATTTACTTCATTTCAATTGCCACACTAATGAGAAGGTTAATCCCACGGATGTAATCTCAAAACTAATGAAAACTTTCATTGATTGTCTTGCGAGGCAATAGACTTGGTAACTTGACCGTAATCGTGTTTCTGTTCATTCCTCTTTACCCAAGCATTGGATCACATTTGGAACAATCGCCCTCCTTTCTGTGTTTGGCAATACCTTGGTGTGTGCCGGCATCTTAAAACGTCGAAAAAATTTGAGGAACTCGTACAATTTGATGATTCTTGCTCTCGCAGTCATCGATAACCTGACTGGTATGTTATAATGCTTTGTAAATAATGTTAAAAGAGCGAAGCGTGAAGTATTATTACATAACATAGCCGATGCAAAATGATACTATGAGTGACCTAATCAGCCAGCGAAAAATAAGTTCCACCAGTGACTATAATAAATATATCGTTAACCCTATGCAACTGAAACACTTCCGCCTTTGGTATTTCCCGTAACATATACTTAGGCACTTAATTTGGGGGTTATCTGCTTTAATAAGAATTTATCAAAGAACATTAGGAGTGAACTTACGAGTTAGTGTAAAATAACACTTGCCGACAGAGGTTGAACCTTCTCTTTATGAATAACCGATGTAAAGCGAAGAAACATCGAGGTTTCTTTTGTATGCGCGGAGAGAAAATACACTAGAAACCGCCTAAACTTCGCGCTTATCGGTAAGTGCGTTCCACTGTAAATTTGTACTTTAAACTATTACAGTGCCTTCATCTCGTCAAATTGTACACTCAGTCAGATCTAAGGAAAAAGATTTTTTGAACAAAACGGAGAAACAAGATGCGATCTCACATTTTCGAACCGGCACTGTTACTAAGGTACTGAAATTAAATTCCCAATAGTTTTATACTACTCGCGTCTACAATTCGAATTCTATTTAACAATTAGATTATGAGCTCGAGAATTCTATCGCGCATAAAAATCGAGAACGAATAATCTAATTGTTTTAGTATAAATCTACTGGTCGTTCGAAAACGCGAAGAAGCGGCCGCCATTTAGTTGGCAAACGCTTCTCACTATCTATCACAGAACAGATAGCGAGTAGCATAGCCAATCAGCCGGAGACCGGCATTCGTGATAGAACGCTGGTAGATTTATACTAAATTTAAATAGGAAATGAAATTTCTGACTCTGAAAGCCAATTAAATTGACCGGTGGAATCTCTGCATAAGTCAGGCAAGTATCTTATCTGTTTTTAGCACTTTTTGACTTCTGTTATTATGTCTATGAATTTTTACATTGAAAACTAAACAGTTGCTTTTATTTCTTAACCTGGTAAAATTCATAAAGATTTTAAAACTTAATAGGCGCCAAAAGTCATTAAGAATGTTTTTCGCAGTTTTTTTTTTATTCTTAGCTTTAATTATTGCTTTTTTTAAAATTACAAAGTGTACATTTGCGTCTGTACTTTAAAAAAATCTGAAATCTAAAGAAAATTAACAAAAGGAAAAACTTGGTATGTTTGTATGTTCCTCAAATCGAAATCTTTGACCGAATTTTGAATCGGCAAGCTTAAGTTTACTTCAGTTTAGTAAATACATGGATATGACGAAAACCTAATTAAGGACAACGGCCACCTCTTTATAACGGCCACTTATTTTTTCCCGGCGGTCAGTCCATACAATCACTCTTATTTCAACCTCTCCACAACGGCCACCTCTCTACAGTGGCAACGGCCACTAAAGCGCTTTCGTCTTTCGTGATTGCCGATATTTGCTTTATCGTGAACGTGAACGAATTTTGGGAATTATCCGTGACGCGTGAACAGTCTCAATATTTTTACGTGAATGCATTTTCCAAAGTGGTATAGGGGACCCTCAAAGTAACCTCTCGCCAACGGCCAGTTAATCAGCGACAGTGTATAGAAGACCCCGGCATTTTTCATTGTAAAAGGCCACGTTGACTGGAGCAACGAATTCAGAAATGAGCCACTCGAAGCGACGAAGTGAAGTGTATTTCGATAGTGTTATATTCTACAATCAGCATCTTTTTTAAAATAAAAATGTCCTCACCCCCAAAACAGACAGGTGCTATATTACACCCCTACCTCCCAATAAAGACCACCTCTCTACAACGGCCACTTTCATCTGTCCCCCAGCGATACCATTTTGGAGATTTTCGACTGCATCTCCACTCTAGCTTCTTCTAATGGGTGAGCCTTAATGAATTTGACACATACCACTTCCTGAGGAGGCGCGTCTCTAGCTTCCCTTTTCACTAGCCTACTGCAACTTGAAAACAGTTCTTTTGCTTTCGTTCTATAAAACTTGTTACTTAAGAGGAAAATACAGGGATTTAAGAGGGAGTTGAGCATGCATAAGATTACAGTAGCTCGGTGCCACATAGTGTTCAGCTCAACAACGTTGAGTTTGAAAAGTAAGTAGAAAAGCTGGTTAGGAAACCAACAAAGCACCATTATTAGTGATGTTGTCGCAGCCATGCGTGTTACTCGAGTGATGACAACTTGCCTTCGGCGAGTGGTTGTAAGTCCAGATGCACCTATCATAAATTGATAGAGCTGGGTAAACGTCACTAGCATTATAATTACAGGTGCGATAAATTTGATAGAGATCTCCAAAATCCCTATCACAGCTCTTGCGTCGTCGCCAGCTATTCCCCAGAAGACACAACGTTGAGATCCACTTTCGCCGTGAAAGAGGTACTTCGTTTCAATAATATGAGTACTGTTAGCAGCGAAAGAGCTGAGCCAAATCGCGATCAGATATTTTCGCACCCGCTTGTGTCTAAATCTTGTTCGATAAACCAAAGGACGGAATACCGCAAACCAACGCTCTACTGCTAGCAGAGTAACAGTGTACAAAGAGACAATTCCAAAGGTAAAAACAAGAAACTGATTGGCTATAACGTAGCAAAAGATGGCGGAACCAATGTTTTCTCCTGCGAATGCTCGTTGATGTCCAATGATATAAACGGGCGTGATAAGAAGAAAAACACCTGAAAATGTAATTTAGTCAGTGGTGTATATCTGTTTATCATCAATATGAAAAAACCGAGAATAACAAGGCTCAGAATGGATAAGCTATGTTGTTGTCCTTTAGAAAGACGGCGTCATGGCGGCTAGCGTAACCGGTCAGTATAGGAAATATAACAACCCAGATCATAAAAAGAGTACTCATTTTTCTCTACAATTTTAGAAATGGCACTTCCACATTAACATTATTCTCGGAAATAGGAAATTAAAGCGAAAATGACGAAGTTATAGCATTTTGAGAACTCTGGTTTCAGTATCTAGTGGGCTACAACGCATGGCCTGAAATTTGTCGCATCGGAGTGTAAAAATAACAGACCCGGTAAATCGCAGAGTGAAATAATACAAAGCCAACGCATGGGCAAATGCAATTTACTTTTGATACTTAATTTTGTGAAACCATGGTTTTTGGGGACGCTGTCACAAAATTAGAGACGTTTGTATGGATTTTGAGCGATGTTTCAAGGTCTATAACTTGGTCTCTGTTCAACCTAAAAGAATCAAACTTGGTCAAACGACTAAACTCAATGTCATCTTTCATGTGATGGTGTCAATTTATCGATTACTTCAAAATTTGAAACTCGCCCCAGTTCCCTTTTGAATTTCGGAATGGCCAATTGAAAACCGCTCTAGTACTGACAAGCATCTTACCTGTCAACATATCTGTACAAGCCAAACTCAGAAGTATCACATGATACGCACCCTTCCTTAATTTCTTGTTGCGTACAATGAGAGCAACGAAGAAGAGGTTCCCCGAGATGGAGAGTATGGCAACCACTGTGAAGAACAGCCTTTGGCTTAACTCCCGATTATACACCATGTGCATCACTTCCTACAAGATTCAAACTCAAAATAAACTGAAAATAAAGAATATCAACTAGTGGTGATATCACCCAACTAGTGGACTAATGCAAATCCTGCATTTTGATTGGCTACGCTACTAGAGGACTATTAGCAGTAGTCCTCGAGTAGCAATAGAGCGTGACGCTTTCTTTCGTTTTATTCCCAAATTAATATTTCTTCAACTTGCATTTGCTAACTTTGTTATTGCCTTTTCTGTCGGACTAGTTGGATGATACTAAAACAATTAGACCCTTCGTCCTCAAGGGCCACGGGTCTAATTGTTAAAAAGAATGTGAAGAGAGGCTATTTCCCTTGCTTCACATCATGCATGAACTATTTCGAAATTGTTTTTTTCTTTTTCGAACCCTTGCTAACTGCCCCTAGCTGTAATGAAACCACATTTATAACGGAACGTGCATGTGCTTCTATTAGGGCTTCGATTCGTCAATTTTACTTCCCTTCCTGCGTACCCCTTTGACATTGGGCGTTTTTAGTTGAGGTTCATAAAACAAACAACATCTGACGTTAAAAGGGGGAGGCTAAGCGCTTCAGTCGAAAATGGGCGAGGCGAGATGAAAAATCAATTCGCATTAAATCAAAATAACACTCGTTTATATTCATTCATCATTTTTTGTTTTACAGACAACATGACGAGGACATTAATTACTTTCCTCGTTTTCTGAATAGCTTTCAGCTGTTGCTGATATGGAGACTTTAACTGTTACTCCATGTTGCTTTTTCAAAGTGAGTGAATGATCAAACGATGGAATGTTAATGCACGAAACCTTGCGTTATTAATAATAGAAGCATTTTGGAAATTCCAAATTTAAAAAGTACGTATACGCAAACAACGAACGGGAATACCTACCTCACGGCCCAAGTGCGATTGCTGTTTGTGACTATAGTTAGGTTGAAGTTTGTTCATTTATATTACAGAGCAAGACTAAGCAATTTTGCCTTGGTGTGGAGAACAGAGTTATAGTGCGAAGTTTGGGGCAATCTAGCACTCTGAGGATAGTCCTCTGTGTGATTCGAGCTTCCCTTCGTGAATTTTAAGGGCGAGACACGATTGTTTTGGAGTCCAAGTTTTTGTGAACCCATACTGTGCTCTAACATTATTAATGAATCATTCCCAAAATGTTTAGTTGCATGTATTAACTTTAGTATCCGGTGGCAATACACTTTAAAATATTAATGACGTCTAAGCCAATCAAACGTTTTCTGATCTTGATAAACCCGCAGCAAAGTAAACATTAACTCTAATTGCATTTTTATCAATTGTGAAAGAAGAATATAAACATTTTATAATGTATACTGTACGTGCTTTGCTTCACCACGAAAAAAAACTGATAGGTAGAACGTGACTCTTGATGTTATGCATATTGAATAGCTTACCTTTTTTTATATATAATATATTAAGAACTTTTTTATAAGAACGTTGAGAGCGAGATAAACGCAATTTTAAGAACATGCAAAGAACATACCCAGCCCGAGAGTCGGTGAAGAACTTCTCTATTTTGCTCATTTTAATAAGTAGTTAGCCAAATTTACCAAGGGTTGGTTGGCGAGGCGTATTATTCGCGGGATCAGAGTAAGCCGAACAAGCATGCTACAAGAAACTTGATATAACATGCATATCACAGCAAACAATGCACTTTGATCGGGTTTCTGGTCAGGTCCGCGTACATGTGTTAAAGCCATACCATGTAACTAAAGAACAAGTTAAGAACGTTTCAAATCGCCAAATAAATAAAAACGTTCAACCTCGGCTCCAAAATTAGACGTCCTTGTAAAAAAGATTGTATTTGCATCATTTGTTGGAGATGTCGCAAAAGGGAAAAAGACGCCTCTTTCGCTGCAGGCCATGTCTATAAAATTGGTATTCGACGCGAAATCTCTTTCAGGTGTCTCTATCAGAGTGTAACAGGAAAGGGATAAAGTGCAGCCTGACATTAAAGGATGTTAATCCATAAAGCAATCGGCAATTCAGCCGTTTTTAAATGCTATGAGTCTCCCTGCCCTTCTACCACCAATGAGGACCCATAAGGGGTGAGGGGGAGGGGGGAAAGAAGTATCCCGTATCAAGTTAATTCCTTTGGTTTATATCCCTTTACTTGGATGTTTGATATCCCGGAATCTCTCTCATTTTTTAATGTCCCGTATCCCGTTAATATTTTTACCTACATTTCTCGTATTCCGATTAAGCCTAATGCCGGGGGCCTCGATCACCAGTGACACGGACGTAATCAGTGTGAGTCAAAGTTAAGATTGAACATTGACGCTTTGATGCCTCAGCAAACAACTGCAAAACACCATAAATATTTAACGCCTCTCTTTTAGAGAGAATGAAGCAAAATAAGTAGCTTACATTCTTATATGAAACGAGTTTGAAACAAACATTCATGAAACGGTTCTCATCTATTAAAAAAGAGTTTACGTGCTATTGAAAAAGATGTCTCAGTGGCTGCAAGAACAGCTGCCTTGATAACGTGACTTTGGCCCAGCTCTAAAGCAACAATCCACCCAACAAAGACTAGTACTACTACCCTTCGGGGGCGATCGCTGTCGACGTTTACCCGTCTGAAACTAATGCACAAAAACGATAAGAAACTGCACAACACCTCTCACTTATCAAATGCATTACAAGTTGCATAATAATGTTAAGTCTCGGAAACACTGTCGCAGGAATTGTAAATTTAGCGAATTCTATCTACAAAATCCGAATCAAAAGCGCAAAGCCCCAGATCGCAAAACAGACAAAAGAAACAGAGTTTTATGCGAATGTGGACTCTATACACAAAACTGAAATAGCACCCTATCGGCGATGAAGTATTGAATAAAATCTATACCACAATCACGATCAGACATATATCCAACTTTCGACTCAAACCAGACTCGAATAAAATTCTAAAAAGGGCAGATATTGGATATGGAAGATTGCCTTTTTACGATGATTATCAACACATTCGCCCCATCTTACCTAAAATACATTATAATCTCTGACGTGAGTAGCCGGCGAAGCAAAGGTTCTGAATCATTGCCAGATTACTTTTATAAGAAAACGTTCGCCCGTTTATGCGACACACTAACAGCACACTTTAACGCCTTCACTCAGCTACATTATATAATAACATACACAAGTTCAAACATAATTTACCTTAATTCTGTTACCTCAAACTGAATAAAATACCCAGTGTTGTTTCCTTCGATGAGTCAAGTCTCATTAGCAATCGGAAACAAGCTCTGAGACAGGCCCTGGAAGCAAGGATCGTTAAATCAAGCTAAAACATCACTTAAAATGATTTTGTTTTGGCGACCGATTCAGTGTCTTAGCCGGCCGGACTGACCATAGTAGAAGGAATATACTAAAAGTAAATGCTGATCTCAATTTGCAGTACGATTTTATTGCCCAAACTGCAGCAAAAGACTTTCCATAGCGAGGGAAATTGAAATAAGGAATGTTTACTTTGCTGAACAAAGCCATGCCTCACTAGCAGCTGAAAAGGCAAAGCCGGAATAGAATAATCTCCTTACCACGAGTGGCAAAACCTAAAATTAATGCAAGATGGACGTTTTAATTATAGAGCCATTCTCAATCGCCGTCATAATGATTCCAACAACTAATAAGGACCGGAATGTTTCAATAGCTCTGCTTTAGCGGTGCCAGACTGCAACATTCTTCAATTGTGCTTTTCACTTTGTGAGTAATGAACACTTCACAAAGCAAAAAAGATAAATAAATAAAACAAACAACGAAACGTCCGCTCTAGTTGTACTAAACTAAAAGCATATTTGAGGAGTTCAGGACGTTCATAATGGTTGAAAAGTAAACCTGACAGTTACAATAGTCACAATCTATACTCACAATCTTAAATTTCAGTGCAAAAATTAACATTCAATCTGTCATTTATCGAGCGAAATCTGTAATATCAAATACGCCAGATTGCTACGAGTATAAAGACAGCAAGGAAAGTCGAGAATCAAACACTGGTGAGGTGAGATATCAAATCCGACAGATTGATAGGAGTATAAAGACCGTAAGGAAAATCGAGCAAAACCCTGGTGAGGTAGCCATTTGAAACTCTCGTCGTCGTCATCATCATCATCACCATCATCATCATCATCATCATCATCATCATCATCATCATCGCCTAAACCATAACTATCACCATCATTACTGTCGTGACCACGAGCTCCACCATTATCCAATACCATCACCCATCGCCATCGTTTTTCATTCAAATAAGTTGTGAAATTCAATCCGTCCAAATTAACTTGGCCGGTAATAAAGAATTTCTAGCTCGTTTTTGCTTTGTTTGTTTTGTTGTTGGTTTTTTTTTTCACTCTGATTCCACTCCGCCTCAAAATCTCCAGACAGTGACTATGATTTCACTAGCGAGATATTTCACCCTAATTTTTTTAACGATTACCTGGGGCTTCTTTTCACTGTACTGGTTTTAAATAACTAAAAATTAGTCGCAGTGTTGGTGAATAAGGCAGTAGATGCTTTCCGCCTGGGTAAATATCCATCACCATCAACATCCAGTCTACAGCCTAGTTGTTCAACACAGGAAACCAGAGAATGTCCATACCAATTGATTTAGTATACTAAATTTTTAGTATCGAGTGGACATTGGTACAAAAGTCGAGCCAAAGTTCCTCTTTTGGCTTGTACTTACTCAGGCCAGTAAGGAGGAACGGGGGGTGGGGGTGGGTGAGGGGAGGGTGTTTTCGGTTTATTTTTTCTAGGCCGGAGACCTTTTACTTACGGCGGCGTCTAAGCGGAGTCCAAGTCTTTAGCACAAATTTAACCAATAAATGAACTTGATCCAGACACTCCGGTTTGAAACACGAATTTTAAAAAAAACTTTGCTTCTTACAGGTATTCTGTATTCAACGGAAAAAGGAGCGCAAACTGCTGACTGTATTTTGAGCCACATTTAAACCTTCCTGCGAGAAACGCTTCGACCTAATTAACCAGCTGGACTGTAAGTGCCTGAAACAGCCTGTCATATGCAAAGCAAATAAAAGTATTGCTGGGTATTTGCTCAGGTCCGAAGTGGGACGCCCACTGTTTGTAGACTCTGTATTGCTTCTTCATTCGCAAATCTAGGCAGGTGAACGTTATTGGTAATTCAGTGCAACAACCGGCGCACGAATATGATAAAATTTACGACTTTGCATTTCAGTAACTGAATCGGCTGTGAAACTTTCTATAATTAGCTTGTCTTGCGTTTAATTTGTCATAAGTAGTTAGCCAGATCACTCGGTCCACAAACGGATTGCATCTAATTTGAAGGAATAATTAACGTTTAAACCTATCCTTTGAATTCCTTCACAAAAGTGCATAACGTTTTTCTACAGTACACCCTACAGATTTGTCAGAATGGCTCGTTCCAGACCTCTTTCAAATTGAAAGAAAACCACTTCTGTCCAAAGGAAAGGAACTACAATACAACCAGTGCTAAGCGATAAAGAGTTCTCCATCTGAAAACTAAGCCAAGGGTTCGCGAACCAGCAAACTACTTCACTATCAACTCGTCGTAGCCCACTGGTTCGTAATCAGAGATATTGTATGCAGCGGGTGGACATAGTGTAAAACAATAGGACCACCAAACTCGGTGCCTTAGTTTCTAAGGACATTTCGCCTCAGAGGGCTAAATGAAAGACAACTATAAGGCGCCAAAGACCTGTTGGAGACCGCATTGTTGCCCCAAGATGACTTGAATCTTTGTTTTTTTGTTTTGGCGTTGAAGCGTAAAATTTGATGGGTCTAAGGGCGCTTGCCAAAAGTCAGAAGTGGCCAGCCCGACCGTTCATTTGAGAATGAAATAGGCTTCTTTCAAGAGTTTTTGCTAACCAACCATCGCTGCTTTGCATACTATGTATGGACCGTTCTGTGGAATTCACTTTACAAATGGACTGGTCTGGCCGGCGGGCCAGTTCTGACTTATGGAAAGCGTCCTAAGGCACGTCAGTTCCTCAATGAATTGGATTGCTGTTATCGAAGAAACAAAAAGAACCTATATAGCAGAGTTAAATCCCTGTTATGTTGGAAGGACTTAATTTGTTTTGTGTGTGTGTGGTTTTTTTTTCACTTAAAATCCGTTTTATTTGCTTACGAACTGATCTTTCATACTAAGAACCATATAATTATATATAGAGTCCTTAATTACGGTTGAGGAGGAAGGCTGCATGAATCAGCAATTCGTCAAACTTCGTAAAAGAACAGAGCGGTTGAGGGAAAATGTTTGCAACTATACAGCAAAGCATTTCTATTGAGGTAAGGAGAATCATTGAATCAGTGCTTCGCGCGATCAAGAGTTCTGCGTGGAGACGCACTGGATTGTTGAAGATCGTTGATGAATCAAAAGAATCAAAGCCTTCGTCAAATTCCATAATTGTTTGAAGCAACTTTTAGCTATACATCGACTAACTGGCGCCACAACTAAGGTTACTTATATGCAGGCAATATTGTAGGATGACGGTTTTTGATAAAATGAACCGACCGTCACCTCGAACTGGACTGTCACTTCTTGAAAACACTAAATGCTTGCAACAGAAATATAAATAAAATCATTTCTTTGAAAGTTATTCCATGAAGTAATAAACAAGATACTATTCCGTGACTGATTCAATATTACTTTAACCATCACATTTAAATCTGCCGTATAAGTATTGATCTAATTATCCTCTCTGTATGGATCTTTCTTCTCGAGACATTTTATATTGAAGTGGACCGATTCGAAGAATGTTTGATCATCAACAACCCCGTTTCTTGCAAGTGGTATAACAGGAGCTTCTCAATTATTTTGCAATGAAAGAGATTATCAATTGAATAGTAATTTATTTTTGTAGTGTGCAGTATTGTACCGTTTGAGAAAGTCCCCTCATGACGCATTAAATTTGAGTTTTCACTTGCCAGAAATAGATACCAGCTATGAAATGCTGTCGAGCGGTGCCATGGAATATCCTACGAGTCACTTGTATTTTCTTCGTATGTCAGATGTAGTCTGACGCTGGTCTATCTGCCTGGCTTCGGGCCTTCCTTCTCTGTCTCTTCGCCTCAAAGTTTCCCAAACTTGGACTGGGTATTTTGTACAGTCTCACTCCACGCCGATCGCTCAGAGGCTATACAGTTTTCCAGGTGTTGAGGTCAACTCTCAGGGTCTTTAAGTCTCTCTTGTAGATGTCCTTGTAGCGCAGCTGTGGTGTGCTTGTAGGGCATTTTCCCTCGGCTAGTTCTCTATACAGGAGATCCTTGGGGATGCAGCCATCGTCCACGAGCACTGCATGACCGAGCCTCCGCATGCGTCTCTGTATCAGCAAGGTATAGACGCTGGGGATTCCAGCTCTCTACAAGACGGTGTTGTTGGGAACTTCGTCCTGCCATGAAGGTGGTGTTGAGGATAAGTCGGAGAGAGCGCATGTGCAAGCGTTAAGCTTTCGCTCCTGTCGGGCGCTAAGGGTACAGGACGCACTGCTGTACAGTAGCGTATTCACGGTGCAAGCTCTGTAGACCAAACTATACTCCATCAGCTTCTTGGAGCACACTCTCTTCGTCAGTCTGGAAATAGTGGTAGCTTCCCTGCCGATGAGCGTGTTCAGCTCCGTGTCATGGATCACATCCACTTCATAATCAGAGATTATGATGAAGGGTGGCACGCCCACGACTTGTCCCATAACGTGTATCTTCCTCAGACTGATTGCTAGTCCGAAGTGACGGCAAGCCTCGCTGACGCGGCTCGTGAGCTGTTAAAGGTCTTCAGCTGAGTGAAAGGTGACTACTGTCATCTGCGAAGAGGAAATCAAGCAGTCATTTCAGCTGAACTTTGGGCCTGCTCTTAGTCTGGAGACGTTGAAGAGCTTTCCATTCGATCAGTGCGGAGGTAGATGCCTTCCCTAGCTGTAACAGCTTTGTGTTTTAGAAAATACAAAGCCCTACACAATCAGTGCGATGCATAATGGAAAGGTTTGGAGGAATACCGAATATACAACGGCTTTCCTGCATACGTCTTGTGTAGAAATATGCTTCAACCCAGTGCTCACCTAAAATTTGGGACAACTATCTACTGACACTTGCCGAGTGAAAAACAAAATCAACTGTCCCTTCCATTTTACGTTTCAAATCTGCGAGACTGAAGGAGAGTAGACGTAACACTGGAATGGCACATACAAAAAGTCAAGTCAACATCCTTTGAGACCTCTTCTCGAACGTGTTCCATATATGGCTTCAGCGAAAATGTTTGAAGGACAAAAATCGAAACAACTTTCATTTGGCTGTTAAAATACACGCAGATATTCTTTTTTACCATTGAAGTTTAGGAATTTCCTGTCATTGGAAAACTTTACAGTAAAATGTTCGCAAAAAAGGTGATGATTCCTGCATGTTTTTCGTGCTAAATAAAACCGTCTATTGTTTACATAATCTTAGAACGACCACTGAAATTTGGAAAGCGCTAGCGCGACTCTGGCTACGGCTACTTGTAACGGAGTCACCTGTCTTTAACCAAGACATTTTAAATGTTGTTTACTAAGGTAGTAAAAAAATTATTTGCTCTTTTAAAGACGTAATTAAATGATGAGTTTTGAAGTGACTGTCTTCGAGGTTTTTCATGAAAAAGGCATTGAATATATGAGAATGCTAATCTTTCAATACAGGTGAAAAAAACAACGATGTGTTTCTTGTTGAAGCACCTTCTATCACTGGCTAATCCGCCGTTTTGTTGAGAACACATCGGGTGACTAGTGGCCAATAGAAACACGACAACTCCAGTCAAAGCTCTTAACCCAACAAATTGTTACTTTGCTGAGCTGAGGCCACCATGAATGGGCCACCCCCGTAATGGAAAGCAATCGGCGACGCTGTCAATTATTCATTTAGTGGAACAATTGATAGAATGTAGCTCATTTCAAATATGTCCTAATGGCTTCGGTTTTTGTGTACTATTGAGGGATCGTATGAAAGACTTTACGGCATCTACAATGTCCAATTGCGTCAATCAATTGGTAGCAAGTTGGCAGGGTAAGTTTGCTAGCTCATCTAAATATGTTTCGAACATTTCACGTTTCAAACAGGCGGCTCTCAATAGGAAATCTTATAACGATCGTCTCAGGTTTTGTTCACATGGAATCCTCATCAATACCTTCTTTGGTTGGCTTATAGTTTAAACGCTCGTTAGAGTTACGCGGCCATCCATTGGTTGAGTTTAAAATACATGGGTGATTTGTCCATATAATACCACTGTTAAGTGGCACGAAAGGCGACAAATCTCGCCAAGTTTAAGTAATAATATTTAATGAGATGTGTCTCTGCAAAGAAAGGTATTGGATCAGCTACTTGTTGGTGGGTGGCTCAAGGATTATGTCGGCCAAATTTCGCACTCTCTGATAGGCTTAATTTTAATTTACTGGCAGGAAAAGCTGATCAACAACGCTAGGAGTATACAAGATGAGAGACATTGTTCACATTCAGGTTGGACAGTGCGGGAATCAGATAAGTTCCAAGGTATTGATGCATATGTTGTTGATAAAAACACGTCGATGTCTCTCTCTCAATGACACTTGGTCCAAGACTCACTATTGCTATATGCAGCTAACCGAGAAAAAGGTGCTCAACGTTTTTTTTTTCTGTCTGGTTTACGTCCAAGAAAGACTAATGGTGCGTAAGAAAAAAAATTCTCGGGGGTCAGGAAAAATGTTCACTTACTTTACGTTGTCGCTTTCAAGAGATTTTAATCAACCATCGTATTTAATTGTATCAAACGGTTTTCACCGATATGATAACTTAAGGCCGACTTTACTTGCGAAGAGTACCGCTTAGAGTGTGTCGACTTTGGGAAATTTTGTTGTAAGATGCTTTTAAAGTCTAGCTTTTTCATAAACGTCGCCATATTGATTTCTGCGGGTTTCCACGTAAATCACGATAATTCAATAGTGTACTCTCCTCCGTTCTTCGTTTTTCAGTAAAGCCAGTTTAAGGAATATAACAGCTACCAAAGCCGAAGATAAAAAAAAAACAGCCGTGGTACAAGTCTTGTGTTGCTGTATTAAAAATTTTCACATTTCCACCTTAAGATCTGCTCTCGCGCTCAAAATTACCAAGCATATTCAAATTTCAGAGGCTCTATGCATTAAGGTCATATTTGTTTTTGCCCCGTAATGTGCAACACTTCACTCTTGAAAATGCATGCTTCGTTTGACAGTCCATTAACTCATTCCCCCTTACTTCAAAAAATCCCCTTATTTATTTATTCGTTTCTTCGTGTTTAGCTAACGCGTTTTTGATGTTTGACCGCCAAAATCTGAAAACTGGCCTTGTGAAACAAAGATATATAAATTCAGCTAGGTAGCGCAATGTTAGACGTGGAATCAACTCGTGCAGTTTACTCTTTCGGAGAAATGAGTCATGTGGGATGAAGGTCCCGACACAAAACTTTTGTGGACTCCAATTAATACCTATTCGTGTACCTGATCCAAAAAAAAAAACATTTTTTCCCTTGCCAACAACCCCAGCGTCAAGTCTGCAACAAAGCTGCAATTAAACTTGGGATGGATAGATGTATATTTTTCAATTCTGTAGCTTATCAATTAAACGCAAATTAAGGTGGCAGTGGGGTACAAACGCACAGCCAGATACCAATGTCAAAGGGAATTTCTCCGGGAAAAGGCGATCACAACATGAAAAAAAAAAGGAAAGACATGATTGTCTCCCGTAAAACATTGAAATTAAACTGAGAAAAATCATTATTATATTGATGCTTTTTCGCGGCGTAATTGATGACATAAAGACGACCGACAAATTATTCTGCTCTTTCAATGCCCGTGATACGGAGGGTAATTTCCTTAGCAACGAGCAGTTCATAACAAGTGCAGTTTGATTTATAGGGAACAAATTCATGTACGCCAAGCGAACTTTTCTCCCTTGGAAAAATTCGTCGTTTAACTTCCATAGCAGCAAAACGAATTATTTTAGATTGCAAATGTAAACCAAGTTTCGACTGTTGGAAAGCCACCTGTCCTAGAAAATGCAGGTCTTTGGTTTAAAATGCTTTTTGGCAGGTTTTCTTTTCGCCACTAGAAAACTCTTGATCTTAAATGATTGTGAAAAGAAAAAATAAATAAGCGCAGCATGATCACAAATTGCGCGAATGTTTAAGTTGAAAAATCAAGATTCAAAAGTTTGGAAGGCACTTTTAGTTCGAAGACAGGAATCTCTTTTCATAAAGGAGATGGTCACCTGTGTGACAACGAGTTCTTTGAAATCACCTGCCAAAAACATTTTCTTCAAGTGCTAATGCGGCTGTTTTTTTTTTTTTTTTCGTTGAAGCTCAATCTATTCCGAGAGGGTAAAACGCTAACTTTTTTTTTTGAAAAGTGGAACGATAAACCGAACCACAGGAAATCAATGCTGAATAATGTCAGTTTCCATGAATGGTTGCACTTAAATTACCCAAACATTAAACACTGTAGTTGCACGATTCGTGGTTTTCACTCCAGGAGGGATTAAGCGTAACGAAATCCACACTGTCGGATAGCAGTCACAGTTTGTGTTTTTTTCCTATAACCAATCCCCAACATTAACATGTGATTTGGTGTGGGTCAATTTTATCCTTGGTTTAACTTCTACCCTCCTTTGTTTCAAACTCATTATCATACATTTCAGTTACCATAAAATTGAGCCTCAACATATCTCCATATTTCATGCTACATGTTGGGAGAATTTGTATTCGAATACACATTAACTCAACTGATCCCTGGTGATCACTTCCTGTATTCTCATTCCTTAGAATATTGACAGACTAGTGATATGGTAAAGAGAAGTTACACGGTGGTCATTATTGAGGTTTAAGGAATAAAACGGTATTTTTTCACTACAGGAATGACACCAACCCAATTTTCTTTGTATGACATTAACGATAACAACTGAAAATGACAATTCTAAAACGATGCCTGTGGAGAATCCCTAATTTTATAAATAACGGTCTCGGTGTAATATGCGGGTTGAGTTTCTTCTTGGTTCTCAGTTCCTGCTCCGAGAGGTTTTTCTCCGGGTACACCGGTTTTCTCCTCTCCTCAAAAACTGACAATTCCAAATTCCAATTCGATCTAGAATTCGAAGGCCACAGGTTTGTCAGTCATATTGACTATTAAGTGTGACCCTCGTTAAACAAAGTTGATTTGATTTGATTTGATGAAAGACAAGAAAACAAAAAGCAGACAAAATTAAACTCTAAACTTGTGCTCTATCAACGGACCTCGGAAACTATAGTAACTTCTTGTCGTTGCTTTTTCAGTTTTGGGAGCTCATCTCTGATGAACATGGTATAACACCGGATGGCCACTGTACAGGGGAAAACCCAAATCAAGTCGATAGACTCAACGTTTACTTCGATGAAACAACGGGTAAGCAGTAGGGAAAACTTCTAACAAGAGAACAAATAATTCTAGTCACAAGTTTTGACAAAGATTTGGACCATCTCGAGTAGCGAATAAACGGTTAAATATTTTGTTTAAAAGTGGGCCTTGGGTTTTCAGTTTTGTTTTGTTTCCTTGTAGCCCTCTCCCAACCTCCTCGAACAACCCCCTCACCTCACCTCCCCCCCCCCCCCCCCCACTACAAAGCCTGCGGACTATTCACCAATGGTAAGGTGTAGAGCCTATTCCCAGAGTTTATTTTGGGACACCAAAATGGCCGCTGTGACGTCACGTGAAAACGCTCTAATAATAATACACTCTTTAAATAAAGTGTATTATTATTAGAGCGTTTTCACGTGACGTCACAGCGGCCATTTTGGTGTCCCAAAATAAATTCTGGGAATAGGCCATTTCCGAGTTCATGTCTGCCTCCTCTTCAAAGCGAGTCTAAGTGCGAAGTTTTTGTGATGGTAATTAGCTCTACTTTACACATGAATGAAAACTAATTTTCATAACAAAACCTTCGCACTTAGACTCGCTTTGAAGAGGAGGCAGACAGGAACTCGGAAATGGCCTATTGCATTCAAATTTTTATGCAAATAGCTTCTTTTGTTTTACTAAGCCAATATGTCTGATAGTCACGTGAGCTATCGTCCATTCTTGTTTATTTGTGTTTTGAATGTATGACTTGTGTGGTTTAATTACCCTGCTTTCTGTAATCTTTCTTTCGTCTGTGACTATAGATGGCAGGTACATCCCCAGAGCAGCGTGCTTGGACCTCGAGCCTGGTTCTATCGATTCTCTCCGTTCTTCCAAGTACGGAGGACTATTCAGCCCAGATAACTGCATATGTGGTGAGTTATATTATTTGACAAACGGAAACACATCGACTAGCTTAACAATCATAGGTTTTTCGTATGAGAATTTCAGAGCTGAGCAAAGAGTTTCCAGCAATGCAATCTGACTGGTTGAGCGGTTCCCCGTATGACGTTATATTACCCATGCAAGGCGGTGAATATAAAGCAAAACAAAATGGCGGAGCCCCCGTGCAGGGGCTTGTGCCCTTCACATCGGAAAGCCTCAGGCTCAGTGAATATTGTCGAATAATTCAACAACATTCAATATGTCTGCACGTATGGTAACTTCAACAGTAGTGATGACCAGTTGCTTAAGTAAACTAATACAAAATATGCAACGCCAAATTTTCTCATTACAATTCTTTTATAGGTCAAAGTAGCGCAGCGAACAACTGGGCTAAGGGTTTTTATACAGAAGGTTCGGAACTCTTGGAATCTGGAATGGACTGCATTCGAAAACTTGCTGAATTCTGCGATTGCGTTCAAGGTTTTCAAATCGCTCATTCGCTGGGAGGAGGCACGGGATCCGGACTGGGCTCCCTGTTAATGTCAAAAATCCGCGAAGAGTATCCGGATCGGCTGTTAAGCAGCTTTTGTGTTTTGCCTTCACCGAGGGTGTCGGAAACTGTGACCGAGCCTTATAATGCAACTTTGAGCTTCCATCATCTAGTGGATATTGCTGACGCCGCCATTTGTATCGATAATGAAGCTTTGTATCATATCTCTTCGAACATTTTAAAACTGAAGACTCCCACTTATAGTGAATTGAATCGATTAGTAGCCACAACGATGGCAGGAGTGACAACATCGCTACGCTTTCCTGGACAGGTAAATAAATAAATAAATGTCCATTATTTACCCTTGGCAGTATTTATAGCACACATAGGCTTGTAGGCCGACCAAATACATGAAACAAATAATTCAAATAAACATAACATGATAGGAATCTCAACTGGCCGGAGGAAAACTAGTTAACAAAACCAGCTTGTGGCCACAGCGGGATTTGAACCTAGGTGACCGCATTAAAATCCAGCGCGCTAAGCTACTCGACCATTCTGCCTCCTCAGGAACGACATACATGTATGTACCCAAAATGAAATTAATTATTATCAACAAAATCCCAATGACAGTGCCCCTTTAAAAAATGTGTATTGCCTAACAAAACTATCTCACCTTGGGTGGGATTTATTTTTTCTTCAGTTGAATGCAGATCTAAGAAAGCTGGCAGTAAACATGGTTCCATTCCCTCGTCTTCATTTTTTTATCCCTGCCCATGCTCCTCTCATAAGCCGGGGTTCTCAAGGCTACCGATCATACGCCATCTCCGAGCTCACTAGCAACATGTTCGGGCCCCAAAACATGATGGTGGCCTGTGATCCGCGTCAGGGAAGATACCTCACAGCAGCAGCTATGTTCAGGGGTCAGCTCGCCATGAGAGACGTCGAAGAAAGGATTTCCGAGATGCAAAATGCCCATTCGTCTGCGTTTGTAGAGTGGATACCAAACAACATGAAGACAGCGGTGTGTAATGTCCCGCCTAAAGGACAAAAAACGGCAGCTACGTTTTTATATAACAGTACCGCCATACAAGAGGCATTCAAAAGGTTCACAGATCAGTTTTCCGCCATGTTCAGGAGGCGGGCTTTCCTCCATTGGTACACGACTGAGGGCATGGATATCATGGAGTTCACCGAGGTAATTATAGTTGTTTTCAAACTCTCACTTCCAAACAACGATCACAGTAATGAGTGATAAATTCACTAAAATCTCCTCTGAAAATGAACAACAACTAGGTCACATTAAGGCTACAAGGGTATGTGTATACTTGCTCTATGTTGGCAAAAATTTTTCCAGCTCCTTTCATCGCGCAGATAGGACCTCACCTCTGCAAAAGCCTGTCACACAAGGCAACGTATTTTGGCCTTAAGCCTTTTATCATGTTGATCTCCGCACCCGAAGTTCCCATACTGGTCTAGCTGATTTCAATTAAAAATCAAAGGTATTTTTCATTGTTTTGGGGAAGCCTTCTTTTAGGATCAAACGACAAAGAAAATTGAAAACAGCTTGAAAATCATCGCGTTTGAACAAAAAGAAGCTTCCGAGATATGGTGGAGTGCTTCAACCCAAATTTCATTTTCTTTTTTATTTTACTTGACAATAAGTCAACAATTAGTTTGTTTCTCTAGTCCCTTATTTTAAATTTGTTTTCAGGCTGATTCCAACATGAACGATCTCATTGCGGAGTACCAACAATACGAGGAAGTAGGACTGGATGACGTCATCTATGACGACAATGAATACGAAGAGCTGGTAGAGCTGCATAGTGATACGTCTAATAAGATATAAAGGGCTTTTCAAATGTGTGGAAGAACATTCCTCTTTGCTCTGGTTTTGTTTCGCTACGTCTTTAAAATTCGCGCCACTTTTCCAACCAATAAGAAGACCTCAGCAAAAAAAAAAGCCTAGCACGCATGAACGTATTTTGGTAATTGCTTATGCTTCAGACCGACCATATGAACATGCTTTTGTATTGTGATTGGATCGTCGCACTTTTAACGTCTTTGTTTGGCCGCAGTAATGACCCTGATTTTGCGTTTTTGGCACTCAATTGAAAATTGCTCTAAACAGCGTTAGAGAAGCATTTAGTTGGGTCAGTAATTGTAGCGAGATTATTCACCATCCAAGCGAGTGATCTCCCTAAAATATACCAGATTAGTCCAAAGCCATAGAGAAAATAATAACTTACAAAGAGTTTCGTTGAGAGATAATTAAGTCGCGCTTGCTTTCTGTTGATTCAAACAGCAAGACCACATGACTGGCGCAAAATAGGACGAGATAAAAATCATGAAAAGCATGCAGAAATTTTTAACTTGACATTCATGTCAGATATTGCCATTCCGGTCATTAAAAGTCGATGACAAAAGTGAAAGTCGTGGTGGGGGTTTGCCGAGACGTTCCATATGTTTTTGCAAGGGGGGAGGGGGGGAGGACAATGTGAAAAAACGTGAGGGGGTGGGGTGGGAGGTGATCACTTGCACTTTGAAGGTGTTTCCACCATGAGCGTTATAAAGTAGGTTTTTGTTTCCTAACTGGGAAAAATTATGACGGAATCTGCACACCGAATGAAATGGCCCTATTTAAATTGGAAATAAGCTTGCGAAGCAGATATGAATGATGGCTCCTTTCATGGTTCTTTCAAAGACCCTCGATGATGGCATGTTCCTGTGTCCTAGATATTTTGGGAGTGCGAGAATGAGTGAAGAGAACTCAATCTTTCGCTCCATCCAAATATCTATTAGAGCTGGGAACAGGATATCCTGACCAACTCTAAATGAACAATGTGAGGCTGTTTCCAGTCATACACAATTTTTTTGGTGCCCTGTATCTCATATAACATTTTTATCGAGCTTGTTTCAATTTACGCTTACGACAGCTGTATATTAAGCAATAGTTTGTTTGAAATTGCAACGAAAATGTTGAGGCTTACTAACTTTGCTAGCTTATGCTGTCAACATAACATCTATTTCATTTTTTATCTATTCCCTACTTTTTTTAACTTAAATAGTTAGGTTAAAATTAATATTCCTTGTCTTCAAATTGTAAATAACTCAAGCGTAAGACATTCAGATCACAATTCCCACCATGGAATGAACAAGAATCTGCCCAGGAGCCTTACAGGAGCACAGAATATGCATATTTTGTCACATTTATTTTTGTTCTGTAAAATCATTTTAATTAGTCTTACAATTATTAATAATCTGCCAATTTAAATAAAGCTTGTAATGTAGAATTATTGTATGCAGGTTTAAAGAAGCTAAAGATGAGAAATGCTGTTCATTTTAAAGATGATAATATGATAATTTACATATTTAATATTTATTTATTTATTTAATGTTAAAAAATATGAATTTTAACACATTTATTCCAATAAACACTTTCCACTTTGTACCCTGTGTTTTGAACTGTAAGAAAACAATCTTTTCAGAAAGTTAGTATTTGAGCTTTACAAATAGACAAGTGATTTTTCATCAACAACAAGGGAATCACGAGAAACTGTGACCCCCATATAACAATTAACAACTATCATAGAAAACAATCAAAACACACAGCTTAATTCTGCTAACAAAAAGTGGTTCATTGTTCATTCAAGCAATGGGATATAGTAGAGATGCTGACAATTCTACACTGAATGTTTCCTATTTTCTTAGCTGCAAATGTTGAATTGTTATACTTAAAGCCAACAGAATATTAATAGTCTTAATAGAGAGAGTCAATAAACACCATCAACTGTTAATATATTCCTGTTGAATCAATAATTCTTAGCGTCCCAACTACACATGTTTGCATAGAAAATGTGCTACCATTACTGTGCTTAAACAATACACCTTATTCCAAACTGGCTCCCATTCTAATATTCTTTTGTTTTTATTCCAATTAGCCCTTGTTGCCTCATTCAAGGTAAAATATTCTTTTGAATTTTGCTCTTACCAACACGGCAAAACAGGCTAGTTTGAATTAAAAACAAAATAGTATTATAATGGTGCCATTTTGGAATAAGTTGTATTATGTAACAGAGCCAGTCAGTTGCCAGTCATTTTTGCCCGAAAAGAATTCTGGGTAATTTCGCCATTCCCATTTCTTCTCAGTCTTAACAACAAAATCTCGCATCGATTTAAATTTCTACTGGTCAAACCTTACCCAAATTGCCTTGGTAAGTCCTGGAAGCCATCCACAAAACCGGCAGAGCGACAACTTCACACGTGATCTGCCATGAATGTTTCCTTCAAAGTATCACTATGTTTGGCTTCCCATTCTTCACGAGACAACTTCTCGACTTGTTTCTTTTTTTCTTTCAGAGGCTTGCCTCTGCTCTCATTCCAGCTTAGTAATGCCGGCCTAGAGGTTTCTGCAGGGTAAAATGGCTAAAAAAAACACTTATTTGCGATGAACCTGCCGTTGTTGACACAACCTTGAGCCTGCAGTGTCTCCAAATCGCAGATAATTCAACGAGGACTCCTTATACGGACACACGTCGGTTCCCGCACTTTTCGCACCCCTGCAATTACTATGAAAATAAGAGACTTTCCGACAGCAAAGACTTAAATTAGTATTTTGTAACCACTGATCGATTTGCAAGAATCGTCATCTTGATGAAGGCAAACTAATGGAAGATAGACAGGCAAAATCAAATGTACTTTGTGTTCAAAAAACAGGGCATGTACTAAAACCCGAAACAACGAAACGAAACCACCGAAACGAAACCACCGAAACGACCGAAACGACCGAAACGAAACCACCGAAACAAGCGAAACGAACGAAACAAAACCACGAGTCAGCAAAAGACAGAATTATCTTACATTTAGGACTTCAAGAAAGAAAATGGTTTCGTATTTTTTTATGTGTTTTTAGGGCGGAGCACCGACCAAAGCAGATGGGAAAAGAAAAGAAAGGAAAATAATTGAAAAGTTAGGGAAAGAATCGAAGTATTCACTGATAACGTCTCAGTCAGTATCGCTACTTGTCTCCCTGAGACTACGTTTAAACTGTGTAGTAGGGAAGGAGATTGTGAATTACAAGGACAGAATATAGGAGACCAAAAATCCATGTAATCACATTGTTTCGGTGGTTTCGTTTCGGTGATTTCGTTTCGGTCGTTTCGTTTCGTTGTTTCGGGTTTTAGTACATGCCAAAAAACAGTGGTAACGGTACCAAGACCACATGGTGCTGAAAGGAGCGATCGAGCATTGATATGGCCTGAAAATCCCACTTGCAAAACAAAACAACATCCCAAACAACCATAAGCTATCTTCTAGCTGAAGAGCAATTATTCGGACCAATTACAATGGAAGCAAACAGCGCAATGGACCAATGGATCAGAAATTGAGGCTATGTTCACACGGGACCAGTTCCAAATGGTTCCGATCTAAAAATTGTACCGGATAGGCGTTTTGTCCACACGGGACCCACTAACCGTACCGTAAATCCGTTCCCAATCAGGTCCGATTTCTGGACAACCCTCTATATGTTGAAATTAATCTTATTCCAACTGACTGGCATTATCGTGCATCCTATCGACACAAAGGTCATTCTAAACAACCAGCTTCAAATTATTATTTGATATTTTTTCTTCCCTGTGTATAGAACTAAACAGATAAACTGATTCCACGAACCGAATTGGTTTCACAGCCTACTTGCTCTGTTTCGTCGGCAGACATCGTCCACAAAGAAAGTTTCAAATGGGATTCCTTAGATGTAGAAAAGACCATGTTGCTCGGTCGACATACAAAACTGACATTAACATTTTCCCATATCACCTCCATAAAGTGGATTTCAAGCGTTCAATAACCGTTACATTAAACGCTGCGTCAATAAACATTACATTCAAACTAGTTTCATGGGCATAGCCAGGATTTTTCAAAGTGGGGGTCACTGTGTCAAACACAGGGTACTCACCAGATTGTCACCTGAATATTGTAGGTTGTTTGCTAAAAAAAAAGGCTTACGAAGGGGGGGGAGGGAGGGGGTCACGGGCACCCCAGGACCCTCCCCTAACTACGCCCTTGAGTTTTACTTAAAACTGAAAATTGCTGTGAATCACCCAAAATAGCCATGTTTTGCATAAAACGTGACGATCTCTTTATTAATCATTTTCTTGCTTATTGCTTCTGTAAATGTTAAAACGTCTTATTCTTTGAACAAAACTGCCCCGATTAATTTCATTTTCCCTGTTGCAACAGTAAATAAAGTATTTTACAATTTTAATAATAAAATAGCATTTTAATCATCTTTATTTCCCAATATCTGATTAGCAATTCTCCTTTCAAGCTGCCGACAAACATTTTCTTTTAAGTTACTTAAGAGAATTTGGTGTTATATATTAGAGAGATTAAGCAGCACGTTTACAGCAAACGGCAGAAGGCTGCTTGCCGTTTGCCGTCGGTGATCATCGCGTATTGTGCTTGAGCTTCGCCTATACCCCAAATGGACGGGTGACATGCCATCCAGTGAAAGTCAGCATTCATCTTCAAAATGTTCAGACCGTCATCTCTTTGCAATAAATTGCTTTTAACTCACCTCCATTAATTAAATCTCGTACAAAATGGAATAAAACGACGTTATATAATGTCTGACAACAAAAAGTCATGAACATGAAACACACCCTCCATGTTGAAAATGTGAAATTGAACACGTGATCGTCTCTGCTGTTTGCCGTGAACGCGATGCTTAATCTCTCTATAGACCCATTCGGCTAACTCAATGTTGTACCCAATTCAAATCTCCTGGGCTTAAGATTCTTATTATAATGTATTATAATGTAGCATTCAAATTTAAATGATATGGAAATACCTGGAACAAAACGTTTTATTCTCAAAGGGTTTGAATTGGGTACAATATTGAGTAAGCTGATTGGGTCTTTAAGACCCTATAAGTCCCTTTCACCGCCAAGGGCACTTAACAGATTTTAATCTGGCTAACACCAGACGATTTTACTCGTCAAAGGGAAACCCCCTGGCGGTGAAAGGGTTACGATAACACCCCCAAACCGATCAATATTTCTATTCTCATTGCCTGTTTAGTTTATAAAGCATTGAAATTGTCAGGAGAAGTTCAATGTTAATCACTCCTGGGCGTCAAAGGGTGAAAACTCCATAAAGTTACGTTCCCTTCGGAAAACAATGGCATCATAGTAACTGCTCAAAATGAGGAAATTTTAAATACTGGCTGTCGCACTGATCCAAGTAAGAACAGTGACACGAAAAGCACCAAAGGTGCATGGCAAGAATCTGGACTCCTTAATTCCAGTTTAGTTTTACTTTCTTTACTAAGAAAAATACCTCAGTTGGGTGCGTTATATTAGCCTTACTCCGAAAAATAGAAGTGACACACTAAAATGTTTATATTAGAATTTTCAGTGCAGATTCAAAGCTCCGCTAAAGTACAAAACCTATTATTTTACTAGGGGACCGAAGGGGAAAATATCAGCGTCAAATGTTAACAATTTATTGCTGTGTTTTCAGTCACTTTACTTTGGTGTATATTTAAAAGGTATCAGATATCGCACACGTGGTTCGAAAATATTCATGCGAGTATCCCAGAAAAGAGCCGATGCAAGCCCCCTGAACAAGAATACTGTACACTTATTTTCCCGTCTTATTTTCTTAAGAAAAACTGGTCAAATTCAAGTTTTACAAATATATCTCATATCATTATTCAACACATTGTGACAATGTCCAAATATGGTAATTGTACACTCGATCTTCGTCACGACAAAAATCCTGCGAGTGTAGGGGAGAAAATCGGGGGTGGGGGTTTTTTGTTTTGTTTTGTTTTTGTTTTTTCCTGTAATAAACTCAGTAAGTTGTGCTTTGTTGTCAGTGAATAGAATAATCATACAATTACCCTGCGCAATCTTGGGGAATATCGCCTGATTTTAGCCATCTCGCGTCGGCTAAGTACCAAGCGATATTCCACTCCATTTTCGCAGGATAATTTAAACCTAGCGATTGAAAACACGAGTACTGCAATTCCCGCCCTACACGCTTTGAAGGTGAATGGCGTGTGAAGGTGAATGGATAACCGTTTTGTTTAAAAGACAGAAAATTGGGGAATTTAAAAACAACCACAAGTGTTTTGAAAGAACCTATGTCACTACTGTGACTGGTGTTTTCAATCGCTAACAAACAATAAGGAAGTCAGAATAGAAAGGAACACTTTAAGGTCTGGAATAAGAGGGAGATTCAGGCAGTTAAAGGGGTCGCTTAAAAGTCTATTCCCTCATAATATACACGTATGTAACTCAAGAAGGATTCATTTTCCTCTCTAGGCCGCAACAAAGAACTGCGAGATAAAATTTAACACTCCGGCTGCAATAATAAGGGAGTGGAATATAGCACTTGGCCATCTCAGCTTTCCTCTTTGTTTTTGAATCATCATGTAAACGATGCAGGGAAGAGAGTAGTTGTATGCGAGTCCGCTCATTGATCCTACATACCTGATAAGGGAAACAATATTAAGAGGCTTTCTTCACTTCAAAATGATAAAGGTTAGTCAAAAAAAGATCAAAAGCACTACTGGAAAGTACTGCTCAGTAGTTTTCATTTGAATGGTCACACTTAAGGATTTCATCCACAGACTCAAAACTTAGAACCACCTTGCACACCATAATAAACAGCACCACAGCAAAGTACTGCTCAGTACCTTTCATTTGAATGGTCACACTCTAGACATTAGAATTTCGTCCACAGACTCAAAAGTTAGAACAACGTAACCTCATACAGCATAATAAAACAGCACCACAAGAATGTACTACTCAGTAGCATTTATTTGGATTCGTAACACTGAGTAAGAAGTTAAGATCTCCTTATAAGCACAAACTCGTCTACACCAATCAAAATGCGAGGTGTATACCGTTCATTGTAAATATTCACTGTACGTACCTGATAATGTTGCCAACATGTGGATAGAGCACAGCGCACAGAACACAGGCTGCTATAAGTACTAAATTCAGGATGAAAACATGAAGGAAGCTGTAAACAAAAAGAGACGCAGAAATAAATTGAACACAGTCAACCCAGCTTATGGATACGGGTGGGGAACTGTGCACAGCCACCCAATCTGTTTAATTTGCACTTCAGGCTGCCAGTGACACAATTTCTTTAGAAATATTTTTTTTACGTCTCCCGTGGGAGGAATTTCTTCCAAGTATGTCTCACATACAGAATAAAAATCTTTCAACTTTCTAATCCTTGCAACGCAATATGCATTGAAATTCGATGCATAAAACTCACCTTGGGTAGATTTTGTTGAAGAAATATAACATGAACTGCACGCGTATGATGTAGATGATCAGAGGAAAAACAGTGGTGAGTTGAAATAAAAGGAAGAGTCTTGCAACAAAGGTCATCACATCTGGAGCAGGGAGGTTATCTAGAAGAACCTAAAGACATGGAACAATTATGTTAAACAAAACTGACACAGGAGCTGGGGCAACGCAGTGGCGAGAGCACTACTGTTTCTTCCAGTTCATTTGCTATAAAATATTTTGGGACGGACGGACGGACGGACGGACCGACCGACCGACCGACCGACCGACTGATTGATTGCAATGGTTGGTTGGTTGATTGGATTACGTTCGAACCTCTACACAACGGCCACCTTGAGGACACAGGAAAGTGGCCGTTATGGGGAAGTAGGGGTGAAAGAGGACACCTCTTTTTTTCGGGGGGAGGGGGGGAGGACCAGACCAACGACGCGCAGTAAGGATCAAGTTTTGTGACCTTTTACAAAAATAATGGGGTTTGTATTTACTGTCGGTGATTAACTGGCGGTTGTCGATAGGTTACCTTGCCAGTTGGGACGCGCTTTATTGCGTTTTAACAGCCGTTGCCGATGTGGAGAGGTACCCGTTGTAGAGGCTGAGTGGTTAAAATAAGAATGTTCTGACCGTTTGCCGCGAAAAGAAAAGGTCGTTGTGGAAGGTGGCCATTAGTGTCAAGGTTCGACCGTATTCAAGTACAAAAACCATTCAAACTACCTGCTGAATACAAGATTTATCTCTTGGAAACGTAATGAAAAACAGGAAACCAACGATAATATACGTTAACGCCACCAAGATGTAAGCTATACTGAGATCTCGCGCCTGAAACACAAAGAAAGACAAAAGTCATTAAATTTTCTGAATTGGACAATTTGAGTTGCAAATTCTGTGGGCTAACGCAAATGTCATGAGGCGTTTCTAATTTAATGGCAACAATAGGCCATATTCGTATTCTCGGTATGGAACTGGATCTAGCATGAAGTGGAGGCTCTTGCGGGGGAATCTTTTCATATGTAAATGTATTCCCCCGCAAGAGCCTCCACTTCATGCTAGATCCAGTTCAATACCGAGAATACGAATATGGCCTATTCACCAGGAGTAGGAGCTTGTGAACAAAATCAAAGTCGTCGCGAAACTGTGAAATTACAAACATGTGTTTTGAAAAGTTGTCCTAGAGGAGAATTAAACGATAATTTGACAGATTTTAACGACCCCTTTATTTAGCGTTTTACAAACAGAAGGCCTCCAAGGTGAGTGTATGTAGTTATAACAGTCCAAAACTGCTTTATGACATGCTGACTATAATGTCAATGAACCGCTTCATTTTAACGATTCGCTCTTGACCTTAATCGTTCCTCAACTCAAGTACCCTGAATACACTCCAGAATTAGCCCAAAATAAAACGATATAACTGTTTGGCTTACTAAGCCAACCATGTGACTTAGGACGCAGTCGTCTGGGAATTTTGGCGCCGATTTTGTTTAAGGAACGGACAGAATAGTGTCCGATTAATTCGGCAGCCGATAGCAGTACAAACAGACTGCAGCTATGCGTTGCCTTGGGAAAGTTTTGGCGGGAAAGTCGTGCGCAGCGTGCTAAACCCGCCACATGGTACCGAAATTTCACTGGTCCAGGTTATTTCGCGAACAAGTGTCAGGTTAACTCCATCAGAAGAATTCCGTTTTCAAAACATCCAACTGTTCTCTTATTACGAAATCGGAACACGAACAACCAGTATCGTCCCAAATAAATGCGTTCTCGGTACATACGTTATTTTTTGGTTTCTCCTGATTCCTCATTATCGACAAAATACAGTTATGAATGAAGTAGGCCAGAGTAAGGATTCCAGTTAAGGCGGGGAAGCTGGCTTTGAACACTGGTGAAAACAAACAAGAAACAAGTATGAGTAGGGCGGTTCTCGACTGAGTGTCGAAAGTAAGCTAAAGACGTTTGCTTAGGTTTTGCATTGTTTCGCGCTGTAATTGGCCAACAAAACCAAAACCAATCGCGATCGCGACTTGAACGCGCACGTTTTCCCGCGCTTTACGCCGGTTACATGTAATTGCTTCATTCTGATTAGCTCATTGCACTGTCTCGGTCTGTTGCGATTGGCTGAATTGCTTGTGACATTTGTCACACAATTGTCCCGCTGAGTCTCCTTTAGCTCAGTGGTAGTGCATACGAACTAAAAGGGCATCCGAATCTAGTGGTCTCAAGTTCTCCTCCTGTTATGACAACGATAATTTTTCGTTGGTACCCGTACGACAATATTATAGAAAAAAGATCATTTATAACCGTCTTCACGCACTCAAAATACGCGTTAGATCGTTGATCTGATTGGTTGAGAGCAATACCAAATAGTCCTGCGTAGAAGCACCAATTAAATATCCACGGCAATGGCGCGTGAGTACGGCCAAAAGGGGCAATTCGAACAAGTTTGAGAGGTGAAATCGTTGATGTACTGTTTTTGTGATAAAAATTGAACGTCCTTCTAGTACAGAGCAATACACCTTGCTAGTGTGTTTGTGCGTCGCAACTGGCTTTCAAAACAGGGAGTTAAGGTTAAATGGAACATCGCCAAATTCAGTTTAAAACTTGTCTCACTTGGCACATCTCCACCGAAGTCCATGTGAATTCCCCACACACACGCTTTGGTTACAATAAAAGCGACAATATAGGCAACTGATAAGGTACCTGGGTAAACAATAAAACAGAGAAATTGTTCGTTACACATTACGGTGCTCAGCTGATTATCACGATAAAACAGACGTGTTAGGCAGATCTGTAATGTTATCTGACTTTCAACTGTAAAGTTTATCCATTTTACTTTTACACATGCAAGTTACCATTAATAATTTATTTGTAATTACGAAGTGATTAGAATTGTAATGTATAGCTCGTAATATCTAGCAAACTAAGGCCTAAAAATAGATATACATGTATGTAATATTTATAATAACGATGTAAGAAAGATAATAACAACGTCATGGGCAGTTATGATGGTATTAACAATGGTGACAACCATAGCGACAATGGCAATAGCAATGATGGTCATAATAATGGTCCCGGCAATAGTCATGGTGATGGTGATCATGATGATGATAATGATGGCAATGATGATGACAATACACTTTATTTCAAATTGGCTCCCATTCTAATATTATCTTGTTTTTATTCAAATTAGCCCTTGTTGCCTCCTTCAAGATAAAATATTTTTTTCGAGTTTTTCTTAAATTACGAACGAGACGGCAAGGGCCAAAATTTGAATAAAAACAACTGAAGAGTCAGTATGGCATGGTAAAATGATAACTGATAATCGATAACTGATACATAGTAGGAAATGGAAAATGGCAAATGGAGTCGGAATGGTAATAATGGGAAATGATGCATGTACGTGCAAGGTAAAGGTAATGATACATGCAAATAATGGAGATGATTGACTTTGTGGAGATGGTGACGTTGGCAGCTGAAGAGCAACAGAAGTGATGGTGGTGGAAGTCATGGCAGTGGTCATGAGGATTGATACACAAGTGCTGTTTCAATACAAATAATTTACAGTCAACTCACCAAGAGAGTTAAACTTTGTGAAAAAGGTCGGTGATTTAACACTGCATAGCGGAAAGAGGACACCAATTAAAAAGAAGGGTATGCTGTGCTGTTTATTCCAGACTTTGAAAAACGTGGACTTATCACCTGTTGCAGATGTATCTGTGGCATTGGGGCACAGCACTGAAAACAAAGAGAATCGCGAGTAAACACGCTCCTAGTATCACTGCCTAATAACATGATCACCTGAACTAACACAGACGTTTGAGCACACAGCCAGCGATTTGATCTCACCACTCATTTCAACAACTAGAAGGTTTTTGCTCTAATCTGGGATTGAAAACGCACGCGATTCTGCTCAGCCATCAGGTGCCCTTAAAATAACTAAATAACCAGGTAACCAAATAGCCTGCGTACAGACGGTGACTGTGAATTCAACGCTAGTTAGTACCGTCGGCGAATCAGTGCATAGCATCATCATCCCCAGGCCACTGTATGGATCTGGCATATGTACTCAAATCTGATTGGTTCATTTCCCCCAGAGTTCGAACACACTACATGATTGACGAATCTGGAATCAGACTCGCCAATCACGTTACGTGTTCGGATTCTGCGGGAAAAGCGCCAATCACATTTGAGTACATATGCCCGATCCACACAGTGGCCTGTAAAAGACGTCATGTTATGCACTGATTCGCAGACGGACTTAACTAGTGTTTAGTTCGTTTGCGGCGCAAGCTGGTAACCAAGCAGCAGTGCAAAAACAGTACCTATTACATGGCCCATATGGCCCCGCTCACACAATACTATAGAAAACGACAATGAAAACTGACGCGTGTAGGGCTGGACGGGTTAATGTAAATCGGTCCGAAAAAAGACGTCCAGCCCCGCACTCGCGCTCGCCCGTCTGATGTACCTAATCGCGGCCTATTTAGGTCCAACATTTTCAACACCTCGTGGTCATATGATAAAATGCTCATTGACTGAGTTAGGTCGGATGTTTGGCTCTCGGTCAGGACGTACGGACCTGGAGCTAAATATTTTCCCATATGGCCCTCCCACTGAGTCAAAAAGTACGTATAATCATGGACATTGTCGCATAATTTCAATGGATTCAGTGCCCCCAGCTTTTGGCATGTAGCCTGTGACAGTTTATTCAAACGCAGCACCACAGTTTCTTTAGAAACTACCCCCCCCCCCCCTCCCCCTTATTCAAAATACCGCCTACTGCACGTCTGTGGCTCCATTTCCCATTAAAGTTTGGTTAAGGTTACCGTTCACCCTCAGATTGGAAATTTTCTTCAAATTTGTTGTTTATTTATTTATTTATTTATTTATTTATTTATTACAGCAATGATCGAAGTGTGATCTCTAATTTAAAAAATATATTGAAAAAGACTAAATATTGGGTGCGAAATGGCAAGTATTACGTTTTAGCCGGAAGTGAAGGTAAGGAAGTAAATGTTTCCCGTATGATTGGCATACTTTGCGCTGTTTTCTCGAATCAACTTTTTCACTTGAAGAGACACTTAAAGAGCTAAAACTCAAAAGAAATTTGTCGTTTGCCCTCAAATTTGGACTGTAGCTAGTTTAACATAATATAAACAACAACAACGTGTCTACTAATTTTTTATTTCGACATATTTTTTTTTCTCTGAGAGTAATTTTTGTACGATCACTCCACATTTTTTGGATACTTCTTCGAAAATGTTCAGTAACGTTTCACTGTAATAGTCTATGGCAAAACACAGACACGTTTTTTAGCGGTTTGGATCCGGAAACTGAGGAACAAATGTAATAAATTAGCGAAAGACAAAATTCGCTTTGACTTGTACCTTTCAAAAGGTGATTCGGACGCTCGCATTTCGAGGGCATGAAAAATTCGACAATCTATTTTATTTCAAAATTCTTGGTATAATTTGACAGCCAACTCTATAAGCTTTAATTAGATGTAGGTGTTTAGGATCTACAGTTTAAACCAGACGCACTACATTTCTTGGACGCGAGACACCCGTAAAGGAACAGTTATTAACCCCTATCAAGTGGCCAGCATCGGTGAAATGGAAAGTGGCCGCTCAATGAGGGCTGGCCGCTTAACAGAGGTAAAAAACAATAGAGGAACTGTCATCGGGACTTTGACTGCTGCCCACCTAATAGGGGATGGCCGTTTAATAGGGGCCGCTTGATAGAGGTTCGACTGTATGGGGTTTACAACCTTAAGTTTGGTTAAAAATAAATCAACCTTCAATGGACTGAAGATAGGTTACATTTCGCATGCTGCTTGATTATACAAAAGCTTGAACCCACATTTCAAAGCACAGTTCTATGGAGATAACAGTATCACACTTCCAGATACAAAGGGAACGAGAGCGTGCCCAAAACACTTTTTTATGGTACACAAGAACTCGACAAAACATCTGGAAATAGACCTGGTAACAACTAAAGTTCTGTTCAAGGAAATAATTTTTAAACACAACTTCATAACGCCGGCACCCTGGGCTAATAAACAAGACAATGACTTACCTAGCATAGTTGAAGAGCTATTTGAATATGCATGATTAACACTTTCTGAAAGACAAGCAAACAGCATTTAAGAGAAACTTACGATATTTATTTTCAGGGTTGTGGCTAAGAAATTACTCAGCCGGTTCAGGTAGCAGTTGAGCCGGTTAAAGCCAACATAGGGGTGGTTTACCGTGTGATCGCCGCCCAAAATCTAGCCGGCGATCACCTCTTCCTCAGCCGGCGAATTTCGCCGGCAGCTAGCGCTTAGCAACAACCCTGTTTATTTCACTTATTACTGTCACTAAAAGTCTATTATCACTATCACTATCACTGACAAGTGACATCATCATCTGTCACTGTCAGTGTCAGTGCCACTGTCACACTGTCACTGGACATCACTGTCACTGTCACTGTCAATATGATTATGATAATAAAATTTACTGAGGATTATGATTACGATCAACAGCACAGCAAGAGCGGATCAAGGAGAATTGAAGAAACAAGGAGAGACTTAACCTCCTGGCCCCGGTTGTTCAAAGGCTGGATAGCGCTATCTACTGGATAAATATCTATCCAGTGAACAGTGCAATTAGCTTTCCCAATACTTATCCACTGGATAGTGATTTATCCGGTGGATAGCGCTATCCAACGTTTGAACAACCGGACCAGGGCTCAGGTTTCTTTTGGTGTGTACCCCCCCCCCTCAGAATTTCCAATGCAGTTCCATACGTCTATTTAAAACCTTTTGCTCAGACCGTCCCCCCCTACTGGAATCTCCACTGACTTTCGATAGGGGAGGTAAGATTCTTTTCTCACAGTTGCTCCATTGAGCGTCAGATCGTTTGCACATCCATACAATTCAACTATCCAAAAAAGGGATTGCTACAGACTTTTGACTGAAAGACCCTGTCACTCATGGATGAGAGACTTCATTGGACATGCACTAATAGGTTCTCCCCCCTCCCCTCTCCTACACCCACATCCCCCTCCCATACAGTACTGCCTCTGTGCCCCTTACGAACACGTGCAAATCGAATATTATAGGTAACAACTGGTAAGTAAAGAGACATGTGGTCTTTATTGTGTGGTGCGGTAATACTTGTTTGCACTTTTTGGTGCAAGCCTTTTTCGCCGAGCTCCTGCGGCCCAAAGGGCCGCCAAGCGGAGCCCCACACTTATAGAAACCCGCAACCCGTCAACTGCTTTTCTCATGCATGGTAATGATGGCTAGCGGTGTTGCTCTTGGGCGACGACGTCGCCCAATAATTATTAATATCCTAATAATAACAATAATCCAACATGGCGGTCATACTACAGCTGACCACCCTGACCACCTAGTTTACAGCGGACAAGCTCAGCGGACATCTTTGATATTGGACATCTTGGACATCCATGTTATAGTCAATTGACACAAGGTATCCGCTGAGCAGCATCACGTAACCATACTGCGGGCGCAGTTAAGAGCTCACCGAATTCAGCTTTTTTTAAAGTTGACCGCTGACCAGGTACTGGTTCCCATTGGATCGCAGGCTCAAGTCAGGCCAAATTCGCGCGCTCAGCTGCGGCTCGACGCGGCTTCCACTTCGTCAAGCAAACAGGGGAGTCGACACTTGACATGTTTAGGTGGAAAACGGTTTGGAAAATTTTTTTCCAGCATTTTTCGAGGGTTTTAATACAGAAGGCAGAAATTCTTACTTGAGGAGAAAAGCCCATCAAGTGCATTTCTCAAAATATGACAGAAAGTTGTCACAAAGCTGCCAGGAAAACCTCACGCCTCATTGAATAGGTTTGAGATCTTCAGTCCAAAGACTGTAAACAACATTCGCCGCCTATCTTGACTACTTCTCAGTTTTCTCTTGTTTGAACCGGTGAGAATCAGCTTTGGATGTTATGAGCAGCCAAATAGATTGGTTGGCTTTACTATTTTATAGTTTAGGGGTCTGCGGGAGAAAAGCTTGTGTGGTTTGGCAAGGTTTTAATCAAGGGTTAGCTGTCTTCGGACGTTTCTGGGTTATTGTGTAACTTGAAAATGTTTTGCCGCTAAAAATCCTTAATTGAAAAAGCTTCCTTGGTAGAATTGGGAAGTAACACAGAGTAACAGTGGAAAACTATGAAGGCCCCTAAAGATTTGCATTTGCTTAAATGACAGCTATTATGTTTAAGCTCTGCGTTCGGAGTGATTGTTGACTTAGCCCAAACTGTCCGCCGGTTAGTACTCCTGTTTTGTCTTTTACTGTGTTAAGGACATTTATGACAAGAAAACTGATTAGCGATTTGTATAGGTTACTACGAGTTATGTTTGTTACTTGTCTTATTTTTCCAATTTCTACGAGAAACGCCGAAGAGACATTCGCATCATTCTTTGTTTTCTTAAGGCCCTGGCAAACGAGGAGATATTGTTGTGGACACATTGTTGCCGACACAAATGTTTCCCGGTTTGCCCGCGCGCGCAACATTTGTTGCGGACACAAATTTTGTGTCCGGGACACAAAAAAATAATGTTTCTGATTTTGTTCAGAAACATTTTGTGTCCGTAACAAATGTTTCCCAGTTTGCGCACCCAAGAAACATCACTGAGCAACCATGTGTCCGCAACAATGTGTCCTCGTTTACCAAGGCCTTTACGTTTTGTTGTTTTCACGCTTTCATCTCAAATTGGTTTGGACTAAAAAAAGGTTTGTGCTTTTTTCCAAATGTTTTCTATCCAATATTTCATTTTGGATCCTAAAACTCTTCGCTTTCCCTGCTGTCGCTCATTTTTGGGCACAAAATTGGTCGAAGAAAAGCCAAGCGAAGTCCAAACGATTTATATCTTCGGCTCCGCTTTGTTAGTTTACAAGAGCCGTTTGACATTATTTTCAAAAACTCTGGCAAAGAGCAAAAACTCCTTCCCAAAAGTAAACACGATTTTTAACAGCTGCAGCATTCGAAATGCCAGCAATATATTGTCCCTAAAGTTAAAAAATCGCAGACTTTAAAGGCCAATTGGAGTAAAAACTTCGTCTTTAATGTTTACGGCTGACAAACGTTTTTCTGAAATCCGTTTGTTTGTCTGTTGTTATTGCCAATGAGATGTTATTAACATTGATGTCAAAATAATACCACCTTCGACTTACAGTCAAGGTTTGTAGTTTGCAATATTTGTAATTGATCGAAGTCAAGAATAAAACCATTCTCAACAATTTGCATTTGATCAAATAAGTTGATTCATGGCTTATCGTGCCGCAGTCACTTTTTCAACGAAAAGTTCGTCAATTTCACCCAAAGTTTTTCGGTGCTTTTTAAAAAGGAAATCGACGACAGTTTTCTCTGATCGTCTTAATACTCTAATAGATCACAAAACTGACACCTTAACATAGTCATACAAGGCGAACAAAGTACTTTTCTTCTTTTTTGGGTGATGTCGAAGAGTACCCACTTTGGGGTTTTACCATTTTGTTTTGTTGTGGAATATTTCGGTTTGATGAAGCCAAAATGTCACCGATACATGTTAGAAAATTTTTGACCCGGCCAAAGCACATAACCGGTTGTGATGCTGGATTTAAAGGTGGGATATTGGGACTGTTTATCTAGTTTAGTGATTTACACCATTTGCATTGAAATTTAATCACATGTAATTAAACTGTGATGAAGCAAAAGTTTGATAATCGTTTATGCTCATAGTCACGTAATCCCTTGACCCACAAAGGCCGATTATATTTCGAAAATGTACGTTTGTACTTAATTGAATGGTGGCTGTCGTTCTGCAGCGAAACAGTAAAAAAAATATAATTATTACTAGAGCCCGGCTCGAGTCCTGACATTGACACTAGTTTATCTGTAAATGCCATACAATAACTGAAGGAAAGAACTGTGGAGCTCCGCTGTTATGTTTGCCTAAATATATATATTATCTTAATTAACCAATTAGGCAGCTACTTGTAACTGTGGCAGTCTCAAGAGCATTGTCTCCTAGTCATACTTAGAGCAATCTAGACCCATCACTGTACATTGAAGATAAGATACATCCAGGCCTTTCTGTCCTATAGAAAGCTTAAGACTAATCAGCCTGGGAGTGGCAAGAGGAAAGGGCATATTTGCATGTAGTGTCTGAACTGAAGCGCCTATATAGAGCCATGTTGGTCATATACGAAGGCACATGTATGAATGTGAAGTGGTAAAAGAATCTCACCATGAATGTATTTTCCAGAATTGTAGAGGAAATTGCTCATTAACACCCAGAAGACAATGGCAGCTCCAGCAGTGGCAGCAAGAGAAAACAAGATAGCCAACAGTTCACCAGGCTTTCCAAGGTACTTTTTGCAGATGTCAGAAAATTCTAGAATTTCTCCACGCATGGCTGAAAAAGCAAAAAAGAAGTCTAGTTTTTGTTTCGCGTTTTCCATGACCAAAAGGTTTACACCAAGTAAAATGGAGCTTGACTGCACATTAAAAGTGGAGGGAATTGGTGGAATAATTATTAAGGTGTACAATGACGTGCTAACTGGCTTGGAACAAAAAAGGTATAATTAAAAATAAGTGACAGTTCAGCGATAAAATTCAAACTTCTCTCAATTCAATCTTGACTACATGTGACTTGGCATGCAGACCATGCTCAACATAAATATGCCTTGAATTAAATCAGCACACTACATAAACGTGATTCATACACTATACTTCCTTATAAATCTATGACTGTTGTGAAAAAAAAATTGTCTAACGGTTACTGTATGTATTCGTAAACTGTAAAAAAAACGGAAAAAGAGAATGATTTTCGGAATCAACACAAAACAGCAGAAGGGGACAGTAGGAAATCAGTGAAATTAATGCACCTCATTTTTCAACTGCAGGTTACTGAGAACTTTAATTAAATGTATTTTACTTGAGTCCTCTGCAGTTTTCAGAATCAAGTAACAGCTGTAGAGGCAAATCCCAGCCATCAATATCATAAGGATCAACGCAAGAGCAAAACCAGCCTGCAACATTCATAGAAAACAGAATTACATTTATTTACATGTATAAAACTAGGTCTCATAGAGTTCAATATCAGGTAGCCAATAACAGCTGTAGGACAACTAATTAACAATTAGACCCATAGCCCTTGCAGGTTATGGGTCAATAGCCCATGGGGCGAAGCCGAATGGGCTATTGACCTGTGGCCCTTGAGGGCGAAGGGTCTAATTGTTTTAGTATCACCCAACTAGTCGGACAGAAAAGGCAATGATAAAGGTAACAAATGCAAGTTGAAGAAATATTTATTTGGGAATAAAACGAAAGAAAGCATCACACTCGCTTGCTACTCGAGGACTATTACTAATAGTCCTCTAGTAGCTTAGCCAACCAAAATGCAGGATTTGCATTAGTCCACTAATTGAGTGATACTAATACAGTGTATCTTTCTTACATGTAAAGACACACCTTTAGTGGTTAAAACTGGTGACGGGGCTGTGCTGTAATGGCACCCAGCCACCCCTGGTGACTTACTTTTGCCTTTGGGCAACCAGGAAATATTAATTTTTGCACCAAACTTATATGCTGGGTGCCCTGGAATTCAAGGGTTTAGAGACTTGGGGTGCCCAACTGCCTTTAGCTAACAATCATGGTTTACATAGGTTTTTAACTATTATTGCATTTCTTGTTATTAACTTGAAATTTCTTTAATTATATAGTAGATATTGTAAACTGCTATGAAGAAGTAGTCGATTTAGTGCTATATAATATAAATGCTTATTATTAGTAATTAGTATTATTATTTCCTTACAGCACAGCTTTGGGTGATGACACAAATGGGAAAGGAAGTGTGTAGTGTTCATTTACAGGAAGTAGACAGTGGTATGGTAACTTTATTTAAACACAATTAAAATATTAGTTTTATATAGAACATTATGAAATCTACAACTGGTTTACATATTTGTACTGTCCAGAAAACAATCTATGAATTTTTCTCTTCAAGAGACCCAAGGAAATTGCTGTACACAGTTCCTGAGGAAGATTGTTCCATAAAAGCATGCCACTATTGTAACTAAAGCTGTGCTTCAGGTACATGTATATTTAGTCAGTTCAGGTTTTTGGAAGGAATAGTTTTCCCTTGGCATTGGGAAGATCATAATTCAAATTTCTTGGCACAAACATATTACAGAAATAAACTGGGACAAGTTTATTAGCGCACCCTTGTACATTAAGTTTGTTTGCCTTTTGTTTCTAATATTGATAAGTTGTTCCCAACCAGAGGAGTTAAGAAGATATACAGAGTTGATGTCATAGGTTGATTGGGTGGGTCTGAGTAGGGTGGTACATTGGTACATTAACCCTTAAACCCTCATTATAAATAACGAATGATCAATATTCAATTTCTCCTTATAGTCCTTATAGTGATACTGTTTGAGATCAAACAAAGGTTGTGAGAAAAAAGGACCAAAGTTATTAACAAATTCTCCTCATCATCTGCATAGAAAATGTATGGGGAACAGTATTGAGAATAAACATACTGATATTGGGTTTACAGGGTTAAAGGTTTCACAAACCTGGTCTATTGCCCATGGTATACTCAACAACGAGGTGCCCATCATGGTATTCCAAACTGAAAAGCTGAAAGGGAAGAATAGACTCAAGTCATGCATGTGCAGCTCTGAAATTTGAAAATGATGAGTGTAGCTGTTGAAAATAATAAATTTAAAATAATCATGATTATTAATTTATTTTGTGGTAAACATATCAGCTTTCTGGGTACTGTATGTCCAGATGTAATGTTAGTTGTTACATATTGCTGGTGTTAATATTGTAACTGGGCATAATTACACAATACTCCAATGGCCATCAATAATAATATTAATAATTTTACATGTATGCGACTCACATTGTGACAAGGCTGCTCTGTTTCTCATCACTTTCTTTGGGAAAAATGAGAAACAGATTGGGAGGAAGCATGTGACTTGGAATAATCTAGCAGAAAGAAAACAAAAACCATAATTATAATGTAATTAATTAACTTATTATAAATTATTATTATCAATTAAACAAACTAAGATTTTGTTATTTCATTAGATTCTCAAGATTGTTAAGTCGGTACCTTTGGATCAGGGCCCAGTACACGTTACATTGTAGGTCGCAGCCTTACCAGAACCCATGTGTTAGTACTGAGAGGTTCAAGAAATACGTACATGTTTTGTAAATTAAATATAGATGTCTCTTTGATCTTAAATAGATTGTGATCGGTATTTCATAAGTAGTTTTACAATGATTGCTTTGTAAGTTTTAACATCTGTTTAAAACCTCGAATTAAGACTATTATTATCATTATAATTATTGAAAAAACAAAAAATATACAATTGCTTTGAAGTTAGTCAACACTGAAACTAACTTACAGGATGTAGATAAAATTTTTAAGCATTTGGAACCATAGAAGGTTCTTAAGCTGGGAAAATAGAGTTGACAGCCAGGTATTTTCCCCAGTTCCTGGCTATTTTCCTGACCGACATGGATGCAAGTAAGACCAGAGGAAGAAAATCATCACACTCTCCCATCTTTTTTATGGCCCATACATGCACATCTCTCTCTTTTTCTCCTCTCGCTACATTAACAAATTATTTTATTTTTCAATAAACAAGTAGACATAATTAATCACATTTTAATGGTCCTGATCTTCAACTGTATAACCTCTAACTTTATGCTTCAACTTTCCCACTTTGCCTTCAACACCATCATGGGGAATTGACAGTGATCCCCTTCCTTGCAGCTGAGACTGTGTTTCACAAAATTAAATGAATACCGGTATTCCCTCTCTCTGTCAAACTTGATTAAGTGTTTGCAATGCTTTAAATGCTTAGCTTGTTGCCATTGATGGCAAGGATGAAAATGAATTCAAACTTGAAAAGAATGATGATAACACTGTTTTGTTTTTTTTTCGTCTGCCTATTGGGGCTACTGTCTTCTGAAGAATACAAGTTGCTGACTCCCATCTTCTTTTGATACCTTCCTCTTACTTTGCAAAAAAAACATTGTGCACTACATTTCTGCTTACATTTGGGGATTACAAAGACGTTACATATTATTGTTTTTGACATATTTCATTTGCTGATTTTGCTACATGTTAACTTAAACAGCATAAACAGCAGACTACCTCATTATTTCATAATTTTAACTGGAATGTTTTAACAGGTATACATGTACATCTGTACTTAAATCTCACCATGTTGTGTCCTGACAGCTTGGAGATATATCTGTAGCGGTTGTATTTAGCTGCAATTTCTCTAGCATGTGAGGTGTCCAATGGATCTTTTAAGGTGTTGTAATGAAATGGCTTCCTCTTGAGTCCAGAGTACTGTCCTTCCCTGTCAACAACACTTCTTGAACTTCCATTGTCCCTACCCTTGTCATCTTGGTTTTGTAAACTGACAATTTGAAAATAAACAAAAAGAAAAATAAACAAAAGTCAAACAAAAAATTTCTTGGCAAGACTGATCGCCTCTTCTCAGGCTACCCCTACTGGGTGTGTAGGCAACTTTCTCCCACTATGAACAATAGATCACTGCATAATTATGGACACAGTTAGCCTGCAAACAGGCTCTCCGTATGGGTTATTCCGAGACTTGCTTTCTAATGGTGCACGGTCAAAAGCTAGGGGAGTGGGGCGGGCGAGAGAGAGAGCCTGCAATGGTCTTTGTAAGATTTGAGTATTTACATTCAGATTCTGAACGTAAATTGCTGATTGGCCAATTCGAGGGTCACACATGTCAAACAAGTGAGCAAAGACTTCAGTAGACGCGGATAATAATACAGATTCTCGTTTCAACTTTGAATTTAAGATCCTTAAAGCAAATTTATCTGAAGAAAGAGCAAGGCCTGGCATTGAGAGTCTAACCGTGTTGGTTACAAGCATTGGAAAAAGCTTTGTGTTTCAAGTTTTCGCTGTGGTGAAATCGCTGGACTCCTCGAGAACACCACTGCAGATCAGATGGAAGAAGTGAATTCTCTGAGGATTGAAAGCAGTAGAACTCGAAAGCTCAGACGTGTTTGGAAACCTCCCTTGGTTATATGATTTTTTACTTCCCTTGGCCGAAGCGGTGTGCCCTTGACCCACGAATGCAGGCATTCCATAGCGGCAAATACATTTCACTTTTCTTCACAACCAGTTTGTTCGAGAACGCTGCGAGCTCGTCAATGTTTCTACATTTCAAAATACATGTAGTGTCAAACTCTTTGTTTACAGTCTTAACTGGTGCGATAAGCGCGCAGCTGCTTTCCCCCTCTTAAGCACCAGATTCTTTACTAGCCAAATTCTAGCTTTATCTTCAGGTTTTCTAATCGTCACATCCCCATTCACCGAGAAAACTAAGACTTTCACACTTGTGGTGTTGTCCAGAAGGTCATCGATATTGAGATGTGCCAGGAGATTTGAATCGGATAATTGTGCTCCACTCTGACAAGGTTGATTGTTTTCCTTGCCAAGGAAGATGCAAAAGCTACATTTTAAAATCCCTCTCTGGTACAAGGTTTGAAAACGTTCACAAAAGACCCTAGAGAGCCTTATTTTGTCCTCAACAAACGCTTGCAAATTCTGCAAAATCTGTCAACCAATTTGACGCTTTGTGGTTTCCTTCCAGTTTTGCGTCTATATGTTTCTTTGGAGTTTCTGGATTCGAGTTCATAACATAACAACTTGCGCTTAGACAAGCGCACATGTCACAGAAAAGTTTTTTGACAGCCGCCTTGACCCAAAAGGTCATTTCTGGTTTGTTCTGATTGGTTCATTTCACTTTGATAATTTGACAGATCAGTCAAGCAGAAAAGGGGGCAGAACTCAAATCTTACAAAGACCATTGCAGGCTCTCCCTTCTCTTACCCGCCCTAATCCCCGAGCTTTGACCGCACTCCATTCAAGGGCAAGTCAACGCAACCATCTCTCGGAATACCCAGATGGAGAGCCTGTTTCAGGCTAGTACACAGTACTCAGAAGAATGTGCTATTGATTGCTGTCAAACTCAGCAACTTAACATGATAAAAAAACTGGTTGTCTTGAGCAGTTGAAGCCCAACACGTAAATTTAAAATTGAATGACACTGACCACTTGAAAATAGCAATATTAATAATAATAATAATAATAATAATAAAATCACGTATCACTATACCTCTGTAGTATTAAAAGTTTTCATGTCAATTACAGTATGCAACCAGCAGTTCTAGCTTGCCATCCAAAGTGCGGTGTAATTTGCGTCGACCTAATGTCCAATCTTATTTCTGAATGAAGACATTGGTTCGGCCAGATGTCTTAAGAAATAAAGATGGGGCCATAAATCCACCCACAAAAATATTCAGGTCTTACTCGGCGTATACTTTCCTCGCCTGACCGATGGCAAGCTTCACCCTGGATTTTCGCAAAGAAAATCTCGACAGCGCACGAGAGCCTTCTTTTGAGAGAGAGTTGAATTAAACACATAACAGTTACATATCTCTGTAGTATTAAAAAATTTCATGTGAATTACGAAACCGGCACTTTAATAAGCTTACTTTGAGAAAGAAGCGCTTGACGCCAAGCTCAGCCGGTCCTCAGTCTGTGGATCGCCTTGCACAGAGAATAAAGGTTTTTTTTCATCTGAGGCACGCAGTAAGGCCCCAGCGGATTTGCTTCTTTCCATAGCAGTTTTATCATGAAACCCGTCAAAGGAGACTTTCAGATATTCGAAGTCTCATTTAATACCACGGCTGATACGCAATCAAACAGACAATCAAACAGCCATTGATATTTTTCTGCGAAGGAGGAGGACTCGGTCTAGTGAGAGAGGGGACTGGAGGATATCACACTTCCGGTAACACTTCCGGTTGGGCGGAACAAAGGAGAAACCGGGGGCGTTGCTTAAAATTTAGAGTTGAGAATGGAGAGCCCGAATGATTACTTTTAATGCCACACAACACGTACCGAAAGACCAGACTATGCGTTATGTAATTTGCATGTATCTGTATGCATAAAAAAGCTCTTGTCCGCAGGCTCCAATGGGAGACAGAAGAGTGCGAACCGGACTTGCGGCCTGACAAGCTTGTTCAAGAATTTACACGCGTGAACCAGTGTTGATGTGTCTTTGAAAGCAAGAAAAGAAGGTGATCGTGGGCAGAACAAAGCAGAGGGCAAGTTGTAGAGTTTGGCCTCGAACGTTTGTGTCTGTCCCCGCCCGGCGCCAAATGATTCACAACGCGCTCCAGGGAACATGGCTCTGACCTCCACCGACTCAGACCTAATCTCGTACCCAGATCTCCCACGGTCAGGCGGAACGAAGATGTTTGATGCCGAGAATATGGGACTACCCATGGTCCTTTGTCCACCGTGCTGAATGGCCGCTTCATTTTTCTCACAGTCAAAAAACCTTTCTTTTTTAATTACGCTCTGTACAAGGAGATCATTGCTTACAAGTACGTTACTTACAGTACGGTAATAACACAAGTACTGATTTGTGATTTTTTTCATATGCATCATGATTTATGATTTCTTTCATATGCATCATTCACTAACACAAGTACTATTAATTCTAACTTAACTTGCCGCATTTTACACTACTTGCAATATGTTAATTAATTGAAACGCTCACAATATGGCGGATCTATTTTACAGGTCTCATTCCACAGGTCAAAGTACAGGTCACCACGCTACAATGAGATAAATAAACAAGCCCAAAAGAGTCTCCTAGCCCAAATCACTATCCAAAATTTGTTTTAAACAGGTGTGAAACTGTTTGGCTTAGTTACCAATCGATAAAACAGTGACCTGTACTTTGACCTGTGGAATGTGACCTGTAAAATAGACCCGGCCCTCACAATATAATAAAATTAACAAATTCATCAAAATTTCAAAGATTTCGAAATTTACAAAGGACAAGATATTTGAATGGCCACCTTACGGTCGTTTGCGATAAAGTTTTCGGTGAATCATAGATTTCGAGGGTGCTCTTTGTATCGTTCTTTGGTCTAAAGGACAGGAAATCTTTTAAGCCAAACCAAAGAGAGGCACAAGAAGCGATTACAGTTAACAAGCGGGATTTAAAATCGACACGAAAAGGCGCGAAAGCACAACCGAACCGTGGAGGAGAGGCCAATCACAGAACAGATTAGAACGAGGCATTCTTACTTCTCGTGACCAACCAGAAATGGCCTGGCATCGAATTTTACCAGATCTCATATTTTGACACCTATATCTTGAGATGAAATCGCGTGGGTGTCATTCAGTCAGACCAGCTGAACACTTCGCTTCTGCTCGTACCCAAAATGTCCCTGCAGACATAGTCAGGCGGTCTCAGGTGGGGGAGGTTGTTAAGGCAAGACGGGTACGGTGGGCGTTAACCTACCACTGAAAATGGTTTGCTTTTATGTAATGACTAACCTCAAGTGATCTGTTAAATTTCGATCGATATTTGAAGGGGTTGAAAGCCGGGAAAACGCACACGCTGGCAGGGCTGGAGGTACCCAACACAATATGCGCGGCGGGTATGTGAAGTCCATTCCCAACTAGCGTAACACAGAAAATGGCCTACTGTTACGTGATACTTGAGCTCGAATGTTCTGCTTAATCAACACTGAAAACTTCGGTTACGTAATAAGCTACCTCAATTGCGACCTTTGTGGGTTGTGTTTGTTGTTGGTTCTCTACTCTGCTCCGAGAGGTTTTTCCTCGGGTACTCCGGTTTTCCCCTCTCCCCAAAAACCAACATTTCCAAATTCCAATTCGATTTGAACGAGTTCTCTCGAGCCCTTTGGTGTTCCGTGGGTAAACAAATTACAACTAAAATGAAATCGGTTGATTACAATTAAAATAAGGTCGGTTGATTACTGACAACGTGGAAATAGCTAATGTTTTCAAAAAACATTTTACACACGGTATTGCTGCTCATATTCCTATTTTGTCTGAACATGCTTTTGTTAATCACCTTAGTGTCAAAGAAATTAGTCATAGATGTAATCATCTGCAATTTTCCTTCCACCAAGTTGAAGTGGGCTACGTCAAGAAACTGTTAGATTCTCTGAACCCTAAGAAGGCCACTGGACCAGATAAAATATCACCAAGGGTTCTTACTGTTTCTTCTGAGGCATTGGCAGTACCACTTACCAACCTTATAAATCACTGCATAACCATCCATGCTTGGCCAAGTTTGTGGAAACGCAGCAACGTGAGTCCCCTTTACAAGAAGGATAGTCCTACTGATAAGGCGAACTATCGTCCAGTGTCTGTGTTAAGATGCTTCTCTAAAATCTTGGAAAGAGTTCTGCATGACCAAATGGATGACTTTGCAAAGCTAATACTAAGTGATGATCTATCTGGCTTTTTGAAAGGTCACTCATGTGCAACTGCTCTCCTCAAAATGACTGATGATTTCAGAGCTTCTCTGGATAATAAGGATCACTGTATTGCCATTGCAGGGGATTTATCAAAGGCCTTTGACTCAATCTCTCATAGCCTACTTATTTCCAAGTTGAAAGCTTATGGCTTTACCGAAAGCGCAGTGAATCTTATTCGTTCATATCTGCATGTAGATTTCAACGAGTTAGGATCGGTAACAACTATTCGGATTGGAAAACAATTCAACATGGTGTTCCTCAAGGATCAATATTGGGACCTCTTTTATTCAACCTATTCATTAATGATCTTACTTATTTTGTTAACGTTGCTAAACTAAGGCTTTATGCTGATAATCAATATACGTTAGAGTCAAGATCTCAGAGCAAATTCGATGTGCTTCAATCATGGTTCAAGTGTAATTACTTAAGTATAAACGAATCTAAAACTAAAGTATTACCATTGGGTGACAATCCGCCATGTTATAAATTGTTTGCTGACCATACTAGGCCGCCCTTGGAAGTGGTACACGATATGAAGTTACTGGGTCTAACTATTGACAGCTCCTTATCTTTTTAAGCCCACATTAAATCTGTATGTAATAAGGTTAATGTCAAAGTTAGTGCCCTTAGGAGAGTTCGTAAATTCATACCTTCAGAAGTGATGGTCAATATTTACAAGGCCTTTATTTTACCACACTTAGAGTACTGTGCTCCAGTCTTAGTTGGGCTATCATCTGGCCTATCTAATAAACTGGAGCTTACTAATCTGTATGCCATTAGATCTCTTTTGAACATGGCTAAGTCAAACTCATATAGTACCCTACTTGACCAAGTGGGACTAAAGACCCTAGAGCATCGTAGATATTCTTATGCTCTTTGCCTTTTTTTACAAATGTTTATATGATATGGGGCCGAATAATATTAGGGAGATGTTTTTATTTCGTACTAATAAACATGACCTCAGAGGCTTCTGCAAGCTTGATCAGCCTATCTATTTTAGCAGATTCATGCATAGGTCATATCAGTACATCACTACAAGATTATGGAATAATCTGCCTGACTATGTAAGGAGAGCTCCATCTCTCAATATTTTTAAATCAAAGCTGGATGAGGTCAACTTGACTACTAGGATGGAGTGTGATTGTAACTTTTGTATATAGTTTGAATTAACCATATGCTAGTTTTTTCTTAGTTTTATTGATTTGATTTCTATTTATTTCCTATATTGTATCATAATTTCTCATATTATTTCTTATATTCTTTTATTTATTATTATTACCTTTTGATTAGCTTGTTATGTAAAGTTCTTATATTACTCTGGCACGTTCACGTTAAAACGAGTTTTTACTCATTGGTGAAATGTGGATAAATAAATTACTACTACTACTACTACTACTACTACTACTACTACTCTTTGGTGTTCGGTGGGTAAACAAATCACAATTAAAATGAGATCTGCTGAATCCAATTGTCATTTGAAACGAATCATTGGTGTCAACCGAGGACACGAATAAACCCACGAGAATTAATGTGTCGCGAACGGACTTAACAATTGCGTAACGAAAAATTAAAAGGATTTGTATCTACGCGAAGAATACTATTCCTGTTTGAAGACTTATTTACGAACGTGGCGTCCATAAAAAAATTTTTACCTGAAGCAATTCCTTGGAATTTTTGTTGCAGCAGTTTCGAATTGGTTACTCAGACTTTAAGTCGATGTGTCAAATCAACCAAAAAACATATACGACACCAAAAGACCTAAAAAGGAGTTCAGGTGAGACATTTTTATCGATGTCATCTTCGTAAATTTCTTTAAAACTGAGTCTTATTCCCGAAAAAGTCCGTATAATTTGCATCATTACGTAAGATTAATGTCTGTTGTCAACCTTGGATTTCCTGTGGTTGGATCGGATTATGCGTATCAGCAAGGAATACAGACTGGTGCCTCCCGCGTGTTTGCCGGACCGAAGTGTGTTCTTCGCTCGTTGAGGCAAAATATCAAAAATGTATTTCATCCCTCGATGGCTGGTTTAGGAAATTGGCGCTTGGCCTTGTACAACTTGGCTAGCACATTTTCGTCGACCTAAAACGTTACCGACGTGGTCCCCTTGATGAGCACAACTTTTGTTTAGCTTTACTGCCAGGCGTTCGGATTGGTGGGAGCCGCGAAAATGGATCAAAAGAAAATTTAAATGTTGGTAGCGGTAAAATAGGAGATTTCGTTCATGAATAGTGTTGCGTTACTTCAGATGTTGAGTAGCCTGTTTAACACGCTTTTAGATCGTGGGAGAACGTAGACTTCAATTCGGGTTTGAGGGATCGTGTTTTGTTATCACAGGGAATCTCCATGCAATGGGACTCGTTGACTCGTGATTACGGCTTGAACTCCCTCCCCTTCCAAGTCCGCCCTTTTGAGCTGAAATCCCAGAGAAAATAAATCAGCCCTTCTGGTAAGAGGGATCCCTGGTTAAGAGGTCTGGGGAGACTAAAAAAACTCATGATAGAAGCATGATTTCAAAGATGAATTGAGCGGGACTTGACGAAACAGCTGTCCGCGACTGCCTCTCCTCTGTCGATATCCTAGAGGTACTGGCCATGTAGCCAAGCTGGTATAATGCCTTTACGTTGCTTTTGATTATAAACTAAGAATTCAATTTTGTAACCGATGGAGTTATAGATATTAAAGGGCTTTCAATTAGGGGGGTTTGAGAAATCGGGTTTCAGTAGCTGTGAGTAAAGTAAGTCATGTGATTATGGTGTGAGTTCCTCGGGACAGAGTTACTTTGTAGCGAGTGCTTTGTTGTTACGTTTCTCTTACAAATGTTCACTTAGAGTGGTTTTAAATTTAGTGTCGAAGATAATTTGGATTTGCTTTACTTCGATCTGTAACCGGTTTATTGAATTAGTGCCATTTTCTTCGTTAGCGGGAGCAAAAACCAAAACTAATCGTTACATTGCTCTCAGGAAGTTTCCCGCGCTTCGCGTTTCGCTGTTTTCATCTGTTTTTCTTTTGACGGGGAAGAAAATTTGCTTGAGTTTTGGTTTTATGTCATTTGATTGAAAATCGCTGTTACAGTGCAATTCATGGGATAAGTTTACCCGGGTGGATAATTTCCGCAAAGGAATTCATCGCCAATAAACAACACTGATGTACTTCTAATACAACAAAAACACAGCGGTAGTTTTTCAAGACGATACTGTTGGTCTACCACTGCATAACATCACTAAAATCGTAGTTACTCCTTTGATCATAATTAAAGTACAAATAGAAAATTAATTGAAACTTTTTGTTCGAATAAAGACATGACTTACCGTAGAATAATATCAAACACGTCTAATTTAACAAAAACATTAATATTGAAATTCTCACTACCCACTTACTTTAAGAACCAAACGTTTTGTGCTTCCGTCTCGCGTTGTATAGAAAGAACGGGCGTTTTCTCATCGATGGTGAACGGTAAGACCCCATCAGCTGTGTTTATTTCCATTCTGGCAGCTTTCACGCAATAAAACTCAGTCAAACGAGACGTATGAAAGTTCCAACGTTTCACGAAAGAAAATAGGAAATTACTCTCTATAAACGTCAAATCGCCGTAATTTTTTTTCCGCTGAAAGTATGGATAAGCTAGTTCATTCAAACACTGAATTAAATAGCGAAACGACAGTTGGGTCTTTAAATAACTTCGATAGTGTTTAAGACCAGGCAGGAATACGGCACGCGAGACCTTTAAAATAAACACCTGTATAGACTTGGCGTTCCTGATATACCCTTTGAGAATTTTAATTAGGGGCCTTCCAATCTTTGAACCGTTTCATGGTTCACTGCCCCACATAGTAAAAGAATGCGAAACCGTCCCAGACCAATAATAATGCTATTCAAGGAAATCACATGTGCAAATCAATCGAATATTCAGAGAGAAAAACGGAACAAGAAATCAATAAATTATTTTAGAACATTACATATAGGGCAAGTTGTGGAATTTGGCCTCTGTACTGTGAAAGAAAGTAAAGTAGGTGAGGCGAATTAGTTTTTAATTTCTTGATTTTTCGACCCATGATTTGACAGGTTGGATGAACGAATACAGCCTCGATCGTACCTCAAAGGCTCACGAAACTGGAGTGAGAATCAACTGTTGTAAGACGCCGGCGATTAATTTACCCGCTCTGCTAATTTATGGCATACATCAATACGACAAGAACGTTTCATTGGAAGTTTAAGAATTTCACTCACTAAACGTTCAACTTTGAGGCACAAAAGAACCATGTTGTGACTCGCTTGAATATAAAAACCAGGAGATAAAAACACTACAGTTATAGTTCCGTAAATATAGTTCATCTTGAGAAGTATATGAATATAGAAGATGTTTGGCCAGTTCATCATAGAGCACTGGACCGACGAGCGGAAGGGAGGTACGTCGCAGGTGCATAGCCCACAACAGAGCAAATATCATACTAAGAGGCTCTTAAAATAAACCGCGTTCAACTTCTACGTAACAAGAACCCACACACTTAACGACTTCGGCTACGTGATGGGAGGACTAACTGTCCACAGAGCCTCTTTCATGATGGAAACCGACTTATTAGAAGGATCGAGGTTCCGAAAAACAAGCGAGGGGCACAACAAATAATCGGTTCTTGTATTTGCGATGGCTCAATTAAGTGCTGTTGTGAATCTTCAAGAGATCGGCAGCTTATCAATCCAGGGAGAGGCACTCCTGCAATTCTTGGCAGGGGTGTCCCCACTCCCCCCGTTCTCCAATTCCTGACCTTATTTCAGACCAAAACATTCCCTTTCCACACCCGTTTTCAGACCTGGCCCGGTTGTTCAAAGGCTGGATAGCGCTATCTACCGGATAAATATCTATCCATTGGATAGTGCAATTAGCTTTCCCATTACTTATCGGCTGGATAGTGATTTATCCCGTGATAGTGCGTATCCAACGTTTGAACAACTGGGGCCAGGCCTCTAAAATCCCGCCATATCCCGTTTTCAGACCTGACCGTCCGTTGCGGTTAGATTTTCCCACCGGCTTTGTTGGTAAGATTCAGCTTGAATGATATATAATTTTGGTTATTCTCTCCCTCTATTGTTTATGCACCTATCAATGTTTAGACGGAGAGGGGGGGGGGGGGGGTACGGGCAAAGATGCGGCATTTGAACACTTCTGTTGTCCCCTCTCTGGGGAATTTGACCACTTGTACTAATTAAAGTTCAAATATTATAAAGGATTGTTAAACTATTTCCTGTCCCAAGGGTCGGGAATTTGACCAAAAAATTGCAAGAAAATTCAAATGACGCACCTTTGCCCGTACTCCCCCCCCCCCCCTCTCCGTCTAAACATTGATAGGTGCATTATTTGGAGTTCAAACGACAAATACACTCTCGCGCGTGGTTCCCTTGATACCCAATTTAAGACCATAATGGACAAAATCTATACCCGTTTTCAGACCAAAACGGTTCAAAAACCATATACCCTTTGGGGCGGCACATACGGCTGTAAAAAACTTATATGGATAAAGGGCTAAAGGACAGCGTACGAGTGAGGAGTGATCTCAGTTGCTGGGTCCAAGGGCATACTTCCCTGGGAAAATTTGTAATTACTGAAGTCTTCGAAATTGATGGATGCTGTGGGATTCCAGTCACCATTCCAGTTTGAGAATGGGTTACTTTCCAAAATATGACCTACCGTCTGCAGCAAACATTTCCATTCATCATTAGCTGCCTGACCTGTTTATACATTGAATTGTAGTTACGGAATTAAGAACAGCCACAGAATGGAAAATGAAACAGATGTTACCAAGCTCTTTGTAACATTGATGGGAACCTTTCATTTAAGGAAGTGCTGTTGAGTAGCTACTAAACAAGTATCGTCCTATTTTTAATATCGATATTCACGTTTCGAAATCCGTCAAGCTCATCACATAAGCATCATGTTGTTGTTATCAGTGAGGGAAATTAAAATATTTAACACTGAAATGAAATTCGACTGCAAGGGTATTCATATCACACAATAAATGCGAGGCTTTACGCTGATCATCATTCTCGTCCCCAGAGGCCGCGATTCTTTCGGTCAGCACCAAGATTAACGACCCCCGGCTGGTTCCAAACCAGGAAGTCCGGCTCTTCTACGCAAACTCAGAAGTTTGAAACAATAGTGGTTGCCAACAATTATAATTATGTCATAATTAAGTGAAGTACGATCGTCCGGGTGAGTGTAGTCCTGAGAAGGACTGTTTGTGGTGACATTGACTGACGTTTCGACAACCTGAGCGGAAGTCATCATCAGAGTCAAGTGATTTGTGTAACGTCAGTGGATGGTATAAGTACTCTGGTCGTTGATGTGATTGGTCAACGAAGTCGTGATGTTATTGGTCGACTGTCAGTTAAGCCTAGTTGTCATTGGCTGTGAAGACTGTACACAGTGATTGGTGCGTTTCGATCCGTCTTTTGTTAGTCTAATGTGTGTACGTGTATTGTGAGTAAAATTAGTCGGTCTGTTGTTTGTCTGTTGTAAACAGTGATTGGTGCGTTTCGATCCGTCTTTTGTTAGACCAAAGCCCTGAAACGACTTAAGAACGACGAGGACATTGTGATACTTCCCGCTGACAAAGGACGAGTGACTGTTGTTATGGACAAGAAAGACTATCACGACAAAATGGACGCACTTGTTAACGACAAACAGACATGACTCCTGGGTTCAAGCCAGAGGTCGTTATTCTCGGTGCTGACCAAAAGAATCGCGGCCTCTGGTGACGAGAATGGCTGAACATCAACAAAAGCTTTTTAAGTCACTTTTTTAAGTCTGCCAGTAAACTGTTTTTATTCAGTTAACAGTCGAATAGATTGCTATCCATCAGAGAGAAAGGCCTACACAAAATGCCCGTGTTCAAGCCAAAAATAGTCCTGTAAACAGTCTCCGATTGAGCATTTTTTATCACATCTTTTGTTGCAACGCAGAATTGCAAAATACCAACAAATAGGGGAGACCTTTTGCAAATTCTGAAAGCTGACCGTCTACAAAGAGACTACAAAAGGGCCTCTCATTTTAAACTAACTTATGTTTTGCGAGTTTCTTATAAAAAACATCCCAAAGTGGGTTACCTTTATACATGTACGTACATAAACAATCTACAATTCCTGCTGTACATCAATGGATTCATTTCTCTTTTACTATAACTGCAATGAAAATAAGAAGACTTTTAACAGTCTCAAGGGTAAATAATGCTTAACAAAGCAAATACAACAAAATTCTTTCCAAACAGCTTTGTTAAAAGTACAAAGTGATAAAATACTCCTTATTTTGTTGTTGTTAAAATTGTCCTTATTTCTACATCTTTTCGTCTAATCCCTCTTTACTGGACACTACGGGTGCGTTCTTTTGACACCGTTTATTCATTTTCTGGTTTAGGGACAAGAGAGTAAGTGGATCAAGGTTTTGCAAGAGAACACTTACTATGGAACCAGAGTACTCACGGCGGAAGCGACCTAAGAACAGTGCGTAGCGAATTCTGGTGTCATGCAAGATATCATCCTTTTTCCCCAAAAACGTTTGCAAAGGAACGAACTGTTCTGCGTATTCTGAGGAAACAGAAATCTATTGCATATTCTAAATCAAAATAAACTGAATGCTCTTCTTTTCACTTCGGAAATAGAATGGATCCCGGAAGAACACGAAAACCGTGTACAGCCCCAAACGAACGCGCCCTAACAAAAAGGATCAGCCTACAAACTATTTGCAACCAGCCCTAAGTACTTTACTTGGTATCTTTGATAAAAATACAAACTTTGCTGTCCTTTATTGGTTCGACGTTGCGGCCCGACCATACTAAAATTGAATCGGGAAACTAATTAACCTGCGAGCGCAGACGACAACCGGAAATACGTCTGCGCTCGCAGGCTAGAAACTAATATAAAAAATAATTTTCTAATGGGTTTGCTCCGCAATTAACAAACAGTTCTTTAGTTATTGCCCCAAAAAACCTACACGATTTCTGCTTGCTTTGCGATTGATTGACAGCTGAGGGAGATAAAAACCCTCTCCTCTACCCCTGAACGTCCCAATTAGGGAGGGGGGAGGGGGTGGAGGTTCTCATAGACAGCGGTCAAACGTAAAAAATTAAAAAAAAAATCCCGTTCAAGATAAGGTTCATCGTTACGTGGCAAAGCCATGACATAACCCTTAAAACACTTAGTGTGATCAGCATCAAATTTCTCCTTGTAGTATCAACAGTATAAAACAGAGTCGCCACTAGAATTACAGTGCGACGCGCCTTACCGTGGCCACCCAACAAATAGGCCATATTCGTATTCTCGGTATTGAACTGGATCTAGCATGAAGTGGAGGCTCTTGCGGGGGAATCTTTTCATATGTAAATGTATTCCCCCGCAAGAGCCTCCACTTCATGCTAGATCCAGTTCAATACCGAGAATACGAATATGGCCTATTCGCGTAACCTGATTGGCTAACTTGTAAAAACGTTTGTTGGGTGGCCACGGTAAGGCGCGTCGCACTGTAAGAACATGATCACACAAGATGAATTTGCTTGATATAGGAAATGTGCAAGGGGACAAATGAGAATTTAAATTTCGATCTTAGGGTTTAAAGGAATAAACAAATAACAAAGATAATTTTTTGGGAGTTAAAAATAAAACCAATATACACTACTTATAACCTCATCCCCTATACTCTACAAATCTCCCTTCTTCCATGGTTACTGCCTACTTTCATGAGTGAGTCTAAGTATAATGCCAATGTAGTTCATTAATCAATCCCGTGTTTTGAAGTTCACAAGTTAGAAATAATAAATAAAAATTATTTCCATGCAATAGAGTGACTTTCAATTGAGCGTGAAAAGTAGTTCTAATTTGCTTTGGTTGCGCGTCACTTCGTTCTGTAATTAATCGGCAAAACTCGCTTCACTTTCGCAACCAATGAGAGGCAAAATCAAAACCGATCGCGACGCATGAATTTTCCCGCGCTTGACGGCGGGTTTATGCGATTGCTTTGAACTCTCATTGGTTCACGACGCTTTGTATGTCTGCTGTGATTGGCTGCAATAATTACTATGGTTTCGATACCACGACACTCAACTGAAGATCACTCTAAGGAATCAGTCCACGCTCTGCAAAACAACAACCGCATCACACCCAATGCTCGTGAATAACTTTTCCACCAGGTTTTCTGTATCCTATCACCTGAAAAGTTGCTTCGCTGTTATCTTGCATGCTTGTGTTGTCAGTAGGCCTGAAAAGAAAAAATAAATAAAATTCGTTTGTGAGTCCGAGGTCTACTTAAGAAAACAATCATTAAAATGAAGACTGGTCCTCGCAGCTGTGAACGCAATTTATGCAATTGCGTAAAGAAGCCGGAAAAAAATTCAACGGGGTTTGAATCCGCGACCTGCGATACTGGTGTGATGCTCTAACCATGTGAGCTATAAAGCCACTGACCTTGGGAGCAGGTCAGTCGTGGGTTCGTGTGTGAATGAAGAATGATCCTCGCAGTTATGAACGCAAGGATCCTTCTTCACTTAATTTCCGCAGTTCATGTATGATTCGTTTTATATACATCCTTCACTATAAAACGAATAATGGAGTTTTGAAACAAATTCGCCATACTGATTTGGACAAAAATGCGAAGTTTCATAGACTTCTCAAATCAAATTTGAATTTCACCAGTTCTACAAAGAAATGTATAGCGTCTGGGTACAATTTTAGAATCTTATTTATTTTTGAACGAGTTTCAAAAGTACGCGGTTTTGCTTGAATCTATTTGCTGACCCACTTTTACGGTACGCTGACGCGCGTTTCTTGAATTTCTCGAAAACGTGTCAGTTGGGCCCGAAAACCTGGTCTACGTGGACTATGTACCGTCATCAGAAATTCGATTTCCAACATTCTTAATAACCTTTTAAGAAATCACACTATAAAATGGAGAAGTACACTGGACTACTTCGCCCAAAAAGCAAGTACCAATCAATAGAAAACTGATTTAAAATATATTTCTCAGGCCCAAAATGTTCTCCGGAGGTTTGAGGAGCGCACACCTAACGCGTTTCTCGAAACTCCCGAGACCTTTTCAGGCCCATTGTGTGTCACAATTTCCATCGTGTCTTACGAACAAAGACGTTTCCAAGCATGAACCAAATTTGCCCTTTCGTATCTAGAAATCATAGTAAAAGACCAGCTTTTTAGAATAAACGGATAGAAGTTTTCGGGCCCGAAAAGTTTGGGGAACTTTCGAGAAACGGGTCCCCGGGGCTGTTACCTTTCTCTTTCCTCTGGTTTGCGTTCTTCAAATCTTCTTTCATCTCTACTTCGTTCATCACTTCGCCATTGATTCAATTCCGAGTCGCGTCTCCCTGACACAGGGCTGTGGCCGCGGGCTGTAGATGCCACATGCACAACAGAACTAGCAAACTCCCGTTTCGGAGCCGACGATACCTCAGAAGCCAGGACTCTATAATCTGAAGGCACGGAAATTGGCATCTCCTTGCCGAGTTGCGGCCTCCCATGATCACGCTCGTGATATTGGTGATCACTAGTAGCATCGCTATCATTGCTCGACCGCCGTAATCTACCATCCGATGTTGGCCCATTCGCCACCATCCCACGGGACGATGGGCTGTATTCTCGGCTTTGTCTTTTCGTGCCGTCACTCCTTGGTCTCTGCGGTGACCTCGACAAATGCTCTAAGTTCAAATCAAGACTAGGGACCTTTTGCATTTGAACAGTCACCGGTGACAACCTCGGTGGTGACTGTGATCGCGTCGCAACATCAAGTCCGAATTTCTTGCGCATATCGGTGTTTTCCTTAGCGAGCTTTTCCACCTTTTTCTCTAGATTTCTCTTAGTACGAGACAGCTCCAATGACTTCTCCATAGCCATATCGTTATACACCGCGTTCGATTTCTCCAACTCCTTCATGGCTTTTTCAGCCCTTTGAGTGTTCCCCTCGGCAACTGTCCTCGCTTCCTCCGCTTCTCGTAAGTTTTGCTTTGTCAGTTTAAGTTCTTTCCGCATCTCGTCTACCGTAATCCTCAAGTTCTGCAGCTCGGATCCTTTCGCGGAGTGGGACTGCAACACAGAGTTCAATTCTTCCTCTTTGCTTTTCAGCTTCTCGGACATTTCTCGGATTTCAGCTTGAATCCTTTGTTTTTCCTTCCTCTCATTCTCGCTCGCTGTTGATAGCTCCTTCTTATGTTCCTCGAAATTCCTCTCCAACAGTTTCACTTCATTATTTTTGGACGACAAATCTTTCTGTGAAGCAAGTAACTCGTTCTGAACCCTTTCAACCGTTAATTCATATTCCTCGAAGCGATTCTCGACAGCCTCTTTCTCCGACAACGTCCTCCGTAAATTTTCATCTTTTTCAGAGTTATTCTTGTTAGCAACTTCAAGTTTCCGAGCTAGATCATCGTGAAAGATCCTCAAATTTGCATAATTTTCTTCAAGTTGTTCTTTCGCAGACTTGACTTTGGTTAACTCTTGAACCACGCCCTCCAACTCTTTCACCTTTGATTCAAGTTTAGTTTTTTCTTCACTGAGCGTTCCGATGTCATTTGCCAATTTTCGCTTTTCGTTTGCAGTCCTTGCAATTGTCTCCGAAAGTGCTTCACACTCGCTTTTCAAATTATAAATATCTTTCTTGAAAGCCTCCACTTCGCTGGCTTTATCCTCACTGTCCTTGTCATTTTCGCCCTCTTTATCCTTCTCCTTTTCTCTATCTTTCTTGCTCTTCTTCTTTTTCCCATTCTCGCTTCCATTTGCTTTCAATTTTTCTTTCTCGTCCTTTTCTTTCTTTAATTCATCTTTCAAAGTGTCGATCTCCCTTTCTGCCTTTTCCAGGGATTCATGAAGCGATGACGTTTCCTTATTTAATTTATCAAGAGCTGATTTCAATTGTTGGACATTTTCCGCAGTTTTTGGTGTACCATTGGAAGCCGAATCCTTCTCTCCTCTTTCATTTTGTAGTTTTTGCACCTCTTTTTCTAACTGATTAACCTTCTTGTTCAATGCAGAATTCTCTTTTTCAAGAGCAGCACACTTCTTTTGAGCCTTCGCCAGATCCTCTTTTGATTCCTAAAAAAATAAAGGGAAGTTAACCATGAAATCTGCAACATCAAAATGTATTTTCTCCTTTCTCGTCTCTATATAGAACTTTGGAGAAGTACAGTAATGATCACACAGTATTAAATTTAATGGTGTCTTGTTTTTGGCCATTCTGATATTAATCGATATAATCTGATATTAACCGCCGACCGGTTGGCTCAGTTGGTAGAGTGCCGGACTACCGTGCGGGAGGTCGTGGGTTCAATCCCCGGCCGGACCAACACTCAGGGTCTTTAAATAACTGAGGAGAAAGTGCTGCCTTTGTAATGACATCTGCAAATTGTTAGACTTTCTAGTCTTCTCGGATAAGGACGATAAACCGGAGGTCCCGTCTCACAACACTTCAATGGCAATAACCTTGTGGGACGTTAAAGAACCCACACACTAATCGGAAAGAGTAGGGCATGGAGTTCCCGGTGTGCTGGTCTGGTCTTTCTGCTATTTCATGATTTCATGGGTTGGGTGGGTTGGGCCGCATTTGAATATATATACATAGAAAATGCGGTATATAAATCCATTACCATTACCATTACCAATCCAGTTGCACCCCAACAGATGTGACTTACAGTATGTCATCATGGCCAGTTGACCATAAAAATTATTATCTTTCAGATACTGTAAATGGCATATTTATTAAGATGTGTGGTTGCTTGACCATGTTGACATACACATGAGTCACCTCTCTCTTTTGAATGGCTTTCACATTAGATCCATCATTATAAATTTTATCATTGCTTGAAAATCATGACCAGATACACCAAAATCAATTACAGCTGTATCCCTGAAATAAACCCAAGAAACCAACAGAAACAAACAGAAAATAAACTTCAAGAAAAAATTTTCAATGATGTCTATCAAAACGTTTTCTAATCAAAACTTGATTGCTATAGCAACATCTCACATGACTCAAGATAAATAATAATTATTTATTATTTTCATATTAAAATGTGTGCGAGGAAATGGGAGTGCCTACTGAAAGGCTTAGCCTTGAACATGAAGCTCAGTGCTCAAGGGGGGACACATCCATTTGTACTGTACCCCTTCTTCCTGGCTCAGCGTGAATAGATGTGGACATCGAGTAAACGCGGAGAGCGAACTACAGTCGCATAGTACGTCAATTATTATTACAATGGCGAGAGGACACAACAACTCGATCAAGAACTTTCGCAGTTTGATTTCGACAAAAACGGTGCGTCATAGACCTATGAGGAAACGGAAAACGGGGGTATTAAGTAAGAGTTTCGCAACAATATCTTTTCCTTTAGGAAATTTTCTTGCACGGTTAACCTTGCTTTGTCCAGAAGTGTCACGAAACAATCATGCCCATGCAGTTTAGATTGAATTTTGTTCAACGGACAATCCTTAGTTTCGAACCAAATTTTCGCAACAACCACATTTCTAAAGTTTACACGAATAGCTAGCATTGATACTGAGAATTGCCTATAAGGTTTAAACTAACTACGACGAAAACTTCAAGGGCCTTTTTATAGGGCACGTTTTAAATCGGAAATGACGAAGTTGATCGGGGATGAAAGCCTTTCGTCGAACACCACGACAAATCAACACTACAGAATTTGAGACATTTGTCCGAAGAAAGGAAAAGATTTACTCTAAATAGGCTTTCACAAATCGGCTTACGCTAAAATTCACAGTTTTTAACGAAACTAGATAAAACTGAAATGAAACTTCTCGATCGAAATGGATTCGTTCACGGATGATAACACGAGCACAAACAGTGTTCATGTGATTTAAACACACTCACCTTGAGCACGAGAAACCAATTCCTGTGAAATGGAAATTCGCACTCATTCGTCTCTGGTACTAGCAAACTAACTTGTTAAACTTTGTTCTTTTAAAATCTGAGGGTGAGAACGAAGTCAGAGAAAATTCCAGTACAGACAAGTAAACTCCACAACTTGTCATGAACTGAGGTCTACAAGCTCCGGTCCAAACCACAAACACTGATCTGTGATTGGTGCGCTCTGGGACAAATGAGTTGTCATTGGTTATTTGCAAGATAAAGGGCAATTAGGAACCATTCAACTGCAGTAATGCGCCAAGTTCGATCTTTTGTTCTAAATCACAACAAAACTTAGTAATTCCACAACACTCGTGAAATTTTAATCTCAAAATACTGATAATGAACCTTTCGAGATGGGTGTTACGTTGCCCTTTATAAGATGCTTGGAATAAACATGTCTGAAAATTGGATCAAAAAGCTTTATTCGATACACTTCATCTTGGTTCATATTTTTCTGGAGGAATTGAAGAATGAGGAAGATAGCCAAATCGATGAAGATGAAATTTCTCCTTAATGCATCAGCATCTCAGAAATAACCATCTTTGGCGATATTTTATTAAACAGCTCTTATTAATAAATAAGCCATTACAAGTCAAGTCTTTGATAGGCAAATACGCTACGGCCTTTAATTTCTTCAAAATAGTGTCGATCAATATCGTTTCCCATGCCAAGACAGCCATCCCAGAAGGGGCCTCAAATGGTATTTTCTTTGGAATTGTTTAGCAGAGAAACTCTCATGTCCGAGAGAGAGAGAGAGAGAGAGAGAGAGAGAGAGAGAGAGAGAGAGTTAGATCTGAGTGCCTATTTGCTACCTTGAATGCGTAATTGCTACCGTAGAAAATACGCAGTTTTCAGTCACTGCGTATTTGCTACCATGAATGCGTATTTGCTACCGTAGAAAATACGCAGTTTTCAGTCACTGCGTATTTGCTACCATGAATGCGTATTTGCTACCGTAGGAAATACGCATTTTTCGGTCAGTGCGTATTTTCTACGGCAAAGTGAGTATTTCCTACGGTAGCAATTACGCAGTTTTCAGACAGTGCATATTTTTTACCCAAAACAGAATAGTTTTTCATTTTGGACCATATTCTAACTGGAAAGAGTGTAATTAAGCCGTATTTTACGAGGTATAAAATTTTTGTGCAAAATTGGGGTCTTTTTCTTCATGGGACGACGAGACAAGCTTTTGGGAAACTCGGGTCATGTGATGCTGTACGATTGCACAACTTTACCTCATTCATTCACACGTGTCTGGAAGGAGCACAACGTTTGATGCTGTTTATATCAAGATCAGAGGAGTTTAGGGTGAGTTTTCCACTTTTCGAGAATCAATTTCAGATGAGATGTTTGTAATGTATTTTCGGAATATCATTAGTAATAATATCTCCGTCAAAAGTGCTGTTTATTTACTTAAGGCTAGACAGTATTCTTCATCAAGATGTTTCCAAATCCGTCTCCGTCTTTCTTCATTTTCGATCTTAATCAAGCTTTTGTGGTGTAGGTGGCTCATGTGAATATTTTTGTTTCATTCTTAGGTACGGTCATCGTCGATTTAAAGACCATTTTTTCAAGTGTCGCAAGCTGCTAGATTTAAAGAGAATTTAAAGAGCACAATGTAAGTATCTGCCGTTTATCTAACATTAAATGCATAATCATAGATTGTTGCAAAGCCTAAAGTCACAAGTTTTACTGCCATATTATGATGAGTCCATATCGATAACTAGAATCTTTGTAAGGACGAAAATCGGAGTAAATGCGATGCAGGTAATTTCGCATTCTCCCTCAAACCGGAAAGCATGGTCGGTTAACTCGCGTGTGACTAATTTTGTTGTAACCGGAAGTGCATCTGATCTGAAGAAGAAAACCAGCTATACTTCAAATGCATATGACTGACCTACCGATAAGAGCTATTTTTAAGTTGAAGTCCCTTTTTAAAGAAGGTTTCAGAACTGCAAATATTTGTTTCAGAAAAAACAGTGATAAAAACTGAGTAATTACATTTTTGAGCAACTGGGACAGTTTGGAAGATATGGTTTTTTGCATTCCTGTTTCTTTTTGTCTTATTTTTGGTTTTGTAGAATGAATGAGATGGAAAATCCCGGAGAGGGTCCTTCTGTGACAGGTGTCAATAATGACGCTTCAACATCTGCAGACATCACTCTCCCAAATCGCCCAAAACGAAGTTCCAAAAAATGTAAAAAGTGTGGAAACATTGTCCAAAACCTCAGTCGTCACCAGAATGAAGTGCATGGGATGTCTAAGATAAAGCGCAAGCTTGATGCCTATTTTACTAAAGAGAAGAAGGCGCCTAAGCGACGAGTGAAATTTTGTCCTTTGTCCCCATGTAAGAGGGCTAAAACGCCTATATTCCAGTTAGATAAACACCTCCAGACCCGTATCCACAGCCTAAAACCAAACACTCCTGCTTATTTGGCCGCGTTAGCACAAGCTCCAAGAGCTTCGCTTTCAAAAGTGGAGAACTGTCTCAAAAAGCAAAGGAAAAGAAGGTCAGAAGATAAGAGAGAAAATCAACAAGCCAATGCAGAGGAAAATCAAACTGAACGAGAAGGCAAAGACGAGACTGAAGCGAGGAATGAAGATGACACTACAGAAGTTGAGAGGATGGAATGCAGTCGAGAAAACATTCCCGAGTACAGCGATGACGATTATGAAGAGCTGACAAGAAGGGCACAAAATATAATTGAGAGAAGAGCAAAGAGCGTTAAGCGTAAAAAGCCTAAAAAAGCCAAACCCGGAAGGATAGAAAATAAAGTCGACAGTGATGAAGAATACGACAGGCTGGCTAACAAGGTGTGGATGAAGAATGCGGAAGTAGAGGAAAGAGCTCTCGACAAAGCTCGACCGAAGAGGCGGGAAGCAATCAGAGATAACGATGAAGACTGCACACAGCTGTTGAGAGGAATGTGTAACAAGAATTACGAAGAAAGCAGAAAGAATGACTGTGGTCGGGAAAGTGCTGACGAGAATAGAGAAGATAATAGCAGAGGAGAGTCCGAAGAAGATAGCGATGATAGCGAAGATAGTAATGAAGAAGATGAAGATTTGGTTGAGCAAGATGTTGTTGTAATTTCCGACAGTGACGACTGCAACGTAGATCCAGATTATATTTACGAAGGAAACGCTGGTTCGGAAGTGTCCAGTCAAACAGACATGTCAAGAGAAACATCTTCCCTTTTTGAAGAAGGAGAGGGGCTGATGTTCGAACTAGTTGAGGTAGTTGGAGAAGGCAATATCGACGAAGGATCCTTCTTAGACCACGAACCAAATTGGCGCGATGCTGTCAAAGATTTCAAAGACGGACGCCTATCTGAGGGCCATGTTTTCAAAACTCCCCAAGAGTCAACTGAAGCACTAATGCGCGTTTATGAAACCAGTGGTGATATTGAAGACATTTTTCGAGACGTTCTTGATGGAGATCAAAGTGATAACGATGATGTTTTAGACACAGAATGGGTCCCAAGCGATTGTGACACGGAGGAAAGAGAAGACGCTAAGACTGGGTCGCAAGCTGGTGACAACGATGAGATCACTGGGGAATTACTGTGTGACTTTTATAAGTGGTTGATTGACGTAGATGGAGGTTATCGTAGCGATAAAATGGCCCAGCAATACAAGTCACAAGTGGAGAGTGTGATAAAAAGGTTGAAAATGAAAGAAACAGGAACCGATCATGTTCAAGAGAATCCAACGTCAGTATACCTGCTGCTGCAGCCTGGAAAAGATGGAGTAAATATCTTGAAGACTTGGCTATCGTATGCTGTGGAAAAGTATCAGCCTGGTACTGTTCGATCTTATTTGATGAGTTTACGCCTCTTTTACAAATTTCTGATGCAAGAACGTAAAGCCGACATGGTCGATGTAAGCGTAGACACCCTAAATGCGCGTCGAGATCTCATGACTTCGTGGTCAGCCGCACAAAAGAAGAAGGTGTTAAAGAGAAAGCTCCAAAAATACGACGAAGACTTCAAGAAACTTCTTTCAAGTGAGCAACTCTATAAAGTTTGCCACGGTGGGCAGCGCATAAAGACAGTGAAAGAACTGGGTGCCACATCAGTAGAAACAAATCGAGGCGCGGACGTTAGAAGAGTTGTAAGCGACCAGACGCACTGCGAGGTTCGCGATTGGCTGATAACTCGACTTCTCATTGACAACAGCGGAAGAAGTGGGGTAGCAGCAAATTTGACCGTAAGTGAATTCAAGGAAGCAGTGTTTTACCCGGGAACAGAAGAAGACCTTGCTCGATGGAGAATGCTGGTTGAGGAGCACAAAACAGCTGAGAATTATGGTGCTGCCGTTGTTTGGGTCTACGATGAATTATATAAGCTGATGGACATGTACGTTAGAACTGTGCGAAGCCAGTTTATTGCATCTGATCCAGAAGTTGAGCAGCTGTTTGTTTCCAGTAACGGAGTGCCCCTGACTTCTTCACAGGTATCAACATCAGTGTGGAGAACCTTTCAGAGGGAAGGCATTGTGACGGAAGGAAGAATATCTGCGACAATACTTAGGAAGTCACTTGCCACAGGCATGCATGTTTATATGCCCAACGAAAAAGAGCATCTCGCTGCCCTGGCACAGCACAAAACGCAGACACAAGCCAACTACTATCGCGTTCATGATAAAGTTCGAGAAACCGATTTGGGTCGCAGAGCAGTCAGTAAATTTGTTTCCCTGAACAATGCAAATATTCATCAGGCACAGAATGAAACACAGAGAGACAAGCCAGCCGCAGATAAACAATGGACAGCAGGGGAAACGGAGCAACTGAGGCAGCTTTTCAAAGACGACCTCGAGACAGGAGCTATTGAAGAGCCCAAAGTAAAGAAAATATTGTCAACTTCACACCTCCAGGAAGAACGCTCCCTGAAAGCAGTTGTGTTAAAGCTCCGTAGGATGAGAGAAGAAGACATGAAAGCTAAAGAGCCTCCTTGCCAAGAAGATACATGCTATGACAAAGTCATGAAGTTTCTCCATTCAGCTCCACCCCAACCTTCATCCCTAGCTCACACCTCCGGATCTGTTTCTGTTGAATCATCCAGGTTCTGGAGGAAGTTCACAGAGGAGCAGACAGATCATCTCCTTTCCTTGACAAGAGATCTTATCGACAACGATGCCATTAAAAAGGAAGTTGTCTGGCAGAGGGTGAAAAGCGATGAAAGATCACTGCAACTTGGGCTGATATCAGGAGCAGAAGACGAGGATGAGGAAACGAAGATTAAACAGCGCTTAACTGACAAAGTGCGTAAAATGGCGAAAACCCTGAGAAAGTCAAAAGGAAAGGCAAAGTGACTTATTGAAATCATTATTGAAATTATTGTTAATTTCAAGTGATGATCAACTGATCATGATGAGTGACTCGCGTTGGATTATTATTAGATTGACTAACTCTGGATACTTGAATGAATTTTTATGAGGGTATATTCGTACCAAAAAGTTTCGTTTAGTTCAGTTCTGTTGGCTTATAGCTACTATCTTTTCGGCCAAAAAGAACAGTATAAGTTTAAAATGACGGGTGACTCTGTTTTGAACGTCGAATGTACTCTGAAACTGAAAATACACAGCAGCCAAAAGAGAGAAAAAAGGAGACCATCACACTTCATCATCGCAGCTTATCAAAGTAGTTCAAAAAAAAATCTGTAGAAAAAAATCAAGGCTTCAGCGGGGTTCAATCGACCCATAATCTCAACGAGACCAGCGCTAGTGCTTATGATCTTGTCGCGCACTATTGCCCAAGTGGCGTAATAATACAAAATAAGGCACAAAAACAAGAAAAAGCAACTCAATCGGTTGCCCCGTGCTTGCGCTTAATGCTTGTATAGTCGCGCTGTTCGTACACTTGAGCAACACACGTCTCGCTTTATTTTGTCTCTAGCCCTTTCCTTGTGTCTTACACATGTCAGTCAAGCTAAAACCAGCGCGCTGCAGATACTGGTGCTTTGATAATCCTCGGATCTTTCAACATCTTCAAACATTTCTTGCTTTACTGTGGTATGTTACCTTGTATTCCAATGATAACGATGGGTTGTAATTAAATATTTCAACACGCATTCGTGATGTCTCTGGTATGATATTTAACAGAACTATCACGCCAATTATTCAACTCCCACATTGTGGATTGGAAACACTTTTCCCCTCATGTTTCCCCGTTTGCGCGCTCTGCAAACATTTGCCGCGAAAACAAAACTGTTTTTAAGTCTGTCAGAAAAAAAAGGATGTTCTTATGTGTGTGTGCGTCTTCACGTCAAAATATCTGAGAAAGAATGTTTTCCGTTGTAGTGTCGCAGAGCCAATGTATCCTCGTGTGTCGTTTCCTTAATGTATTATTCCATAAGATGAATTTATGAGCATAAGGCCTTACTGGGCAAGGGAAAACTGTTCCATTGTGAAAGGAGATTACGCTGGACATCTCACCTTCATTACTCAAGCATCGAAACAAATTGCAAACAACGTTATACGCTCTAACACTGGGTGGTTTGCTGAACAAGAAACTTATATCTTGCATTACTGTCAGGCATTTTTATGTCAGACACCAAAGGTAACGAAGTGCCACACCCCAAAGCGTGTGAAGGGATGGAAGTTCTCGCTCTTTTGTAGTGGAATATTCTGTTTAACATTAGTTGAAATACGAAAGAAACATCCTTCCCTTATCCATTAAAATGGGAATAATATAGATGACGGTTCTTGTTAATTGTTGTAAAGAATTTCATGCACGTGAAATAGCGAATTTATGCTCCAAAAGCAAAAATGATTTTTGCGAGGTCACAGCTTACATCGTTAAAAATGGGCGATAAAAGGGAAGTTTTGCTATTAAAACAGCAGTTTTGAGGAAAAAATAATGGTTTAGTCTGATTCGAAAAGCGGGCAACAGAAGTTATTTAATTGTTTCATTCCTGGCCCTTTTTATTTCGACTATCAACCGGACCACACAAGAATGCGTATTTGCTACACAAATGCGTAATTGCTACGAAACCGTTTTTTGTCATAAATACCCATAAATGTAAAGGAAACGTTCCGAACCGATTAATACCAGTGTAAACTAACATGCGCAAACCTTCCTTAAAAAACAGACGTTTTTCTAGTTTTTTAAAAGAGTTTTTAGATCGAAGAGTTTTTCAGAACCTTTCCAAAAATGTTCAGCTTACAAGGGTTGTTGGAGTTATACTGTACAACAGCATTTGATAAGGAAATTTAAGTTTTGACAAAAATAAAAATGGAATGGTATGCAGAGGTCTTCGGAAGGATTTTTCGTTACTTTAAGGACCTCTGAATGCAGTTATTGTGTTTAATTTTCACGATATTTTGGGCTGGTGTACCAAAGAATGAGTAGTTGCTACGTTACTGATGTTTGGACGATAATAATTTGATGAGGCTTTTGAGGACAGCGACGATAATGAAATGCCGTAATATTGAAATAATGATAGATGTTGTAGACGTGAAAGAAGCATTTATTTCATTATACATATGAAATAAAAGGGACACGGAGAACAAGCAGCAAATACGCACCGAAGAATCTAAAGAGAGAGAGAGAGAGAGAGAGAGAGAGAGGGAAAAAATGGGTATTTTTTACCCTCATTTCCCCCCCCCCCCTCCTCCCTCAGCTTACTTTGTCGTCGTGCTCTACTCTGACTGAAAGGCTTTCAAAACAGACTTTCTGAAACCCCAGTAAACAGTAAAAATGGGCTTATTGGACGAATTGTAATTTGTGACACTCATTTGGTTATATAGAAATGATTTCTAGGGGATTAACGACGAGGTGGGGGATATTTATCACTGAGACCAGGCATCCTAGGAGCAGCTACACTTTACTCCCCCAATGACCCAAATAAGTCGACGTTTTACGGCGTGTTGAGTTTTGACAAAGTCTCTTTGTTAAAAGCCACATTATTGCAAGCTTGACTGACCGAAGCACTGTAGACGACTGTGTGAAAATCGGAAGCGTTTGGCTTTAAACAAAACCAAATGCACTCTCTTGATAGTAGTTGACAGTTCTGCTACAAAAGCAACTCCAAAACATTAACAATCAGTTTCGATTAACAGGGTTCAGGAGTGTTGGTATGATATATTCGCTAAATATCTCTGCATGTGAAGCAGCGTCTACTGATCGGGTCGACACTGGTAGACGGATTCCGACATGCAAAAGATGCTATACTCGCCAAGGATTCAGGAAGTGACACTTGTTCTAATTCACAGTAATTCATTTCAATATTTGAAAATCTTGAAATTTAGTTTTGGCGAGGGAAATTTGTATGCGTTTTGGCCTTTTAACAGTTAATTTTTCAAAGGCTCAAATGGAGCACAAAAAGAGCACCACAAAAAAAATGTAGCCAATCATTGCATGAGAAATTTGACATACTGCGGTCATCTATCACTTTAATTTTGTTACCGCTCCAGTGAGCATTGGTACTGAAGTGTAGACAGTGTAGTAGTGACCTTTAAAAACAAAGAACGTTGTTTCTTTTTTATTGCTTATCACTGCATATTTAAAAACGTCTTTGGGAGCAAAAGGTCGTGTAACGGCGGTAAAAACTTTGCCAATTTTATCACGCATGCACCATTACTTACAAATATATAATGTTACTAACCCGGAAATTTGTCGCGATTATGTCAATGTTTACAAATTAACATCTAGAAAGGACGACGAACTGTTAGATTATAACTGATATTTTTGTCGTTATTTTATGATTTAGAGTTTTGTAAGCGATCCTAATGTCTTAGTTCAGGGGCACCCAACGAAAATATAGTTCAAAACCACTAAACGTAGCATTGTTGAACGTATTTTAGTATTTAAACGGTAGACATAGGCATATTTTTATCTCCTAAAATTTTTTCATCTGTTCGGATTTCCTAGCTGAAAGTTTAGTGATACGAAAATGATAGGGATCAAAACTTACCTTTTCGAAAATGTCAGCCAGAAATAAGGCTCCCGAAAATTCTAGGTGACCTTTTTAGAGTAAAAATCCGTTAAAAATGGGCAATTATACCATTTTTTAGATGTTCGAAAATCCTAGGAGAGGCAGGCAAGCAAGAAATTTTACAACAAATGTTCCGAAAATTCTAGATATCAAATCGTCTTCCGAACAGATATTTTCCGAAAATTGACGTTGGGTGCCCCTGTTAGTTATCATAATTTATACATTAGCGAATGCAGTTGTTCTCGCTGTACATGAACTGGGAGCACAATAAATGTTAACATTTGTCCCCTATTGCATCAGCATTGCAAGTTATAATTCTTATAGTACTTCGTATCAAACAAAGATTTAAGTTCCGTAAAGGTGAGATTTGGCGTGTTCTCCAGAAAGTTTAAAGAAATGAATACGACGGAGATGACAACTACATTTCGATCATACTCAACCCGAAATATTGTATCACCGGGTTCCGCTTCGATGCGAAATTCTGGACTCTCAGGTTCGCCGTCAACTGGATCGTATTTGAAAATAGTACTGGGTTCATGCATGGTGTAGGCTGAAGGTTCAACTAAAGCTTTGACCAAGACACACCACTGTTCGTTAAGTGAGAAAATGCGCTCAGAGTAGCAGGCATGGGAGGCGTACGCAATGCTAGGCGAAAGAAATATGGCGTTTGCCCAATTGTAAACGCCAAAGTGAGTTTCACCTAACCCGAAGTGATCCCAAGGTGATTTGACTACCGTGCCGTCTGGAAGCATTGAGCCAGTTGGCTTGAGGCCGTAGTGCAAGATTGACTCAAGATGTTGAAATTTTGTTCCATGCCACGCAGTGACCCAGTTAGAAGCTATAGAATCTAAAGTTCGTCTAGTCGCTGGGTCAAATGCACGGGAATTACGGAGAACTTCTTTTCCGATGACAGAGCCCTCTCGCTCAACTAAACGGATTCTAGATGCAAGGCCTTTCTGAATCTGAGAAATCACAAAACGGGAGACATGGTCTTCCTTGTAAGACATGATTACTTGCTTTATTTCGTCAGTGTAGGCTTCGTCTGCTGGAGTACAACCCCATCTGTTTGTAATGATCGGATCTGCTCCATATCGAAGCAGAAGTTCAACAATAAGTCGTTGTCCATAGTAGGAGGCCGCGTGCAGCGGTGTGCTTCCGTCAACTTGCCATTTGTTCACAGGGATACCCAGCTTGAGCAGGGCTTCAGTTGTGTCATAGAACCCAGAACGAGCAGTGAGATACAGAAGTGTATGGCCATGCTCATCAGTGTGCGTAAGCAGAAATTTATCTTTGGATAGATGAGACAGTAAGGTGGCCGTGGCACCGACAACTGCTAAGACGAAGACGTCACTCCTCTGGACAACTTCGTAGGACTTGTCACGTCTTTTTCTATATCGATGAATCTTGGACTTGAGGATATTGTAAGACAAAGACGCCATGACTCTCGTCTGCCGCCGGTTGCTACTTGCAACTCTTCTGAAAGCCTCCTTAATGTCGTCATCACTCGACGCATTCAGATCTACATTGAGCACTTTATAAGGCCATACAACACGAGGAACCTGAGCAAAGCCACCTCCTGGGGCGGTGTATCGAAATATCAGCTCTTTGTGCTCATTTGTGCCAGCAGAGGGCTGAAAAACCAGTATCCAGGCCAGATAAATAAGTACACAAACCGTTAGTGCGAAGACAACTGTTGACAATTCCAAAAATGCCATTCTACCCAGGGGATGACAGCTGCGAGTCCTCAAATGGTGACCTAGTTAGGAGCTGTAGAATCTAACGCCGCCACTGGGTCAATTTTTAAATATAAAGCGACGGCGGATACTTTCCAATAACAGCATACTTTCCGAGGGATTGTCTTTTAAACTTTTCGTGTATAATCATGGACGGGTTCGCATTGCCATATGGGAAGATTGATGCAGAGAATGACAGCTATTGTAGCATCATCCATGCATAGATTGAGTGCAAACGTCTGCTCAGTCAACATGCCGCAAGAGGATATGATGAGCAAAAATGTTGATAATGAAGTAGGGTAGTGTAGCAGCGTGATGACGACCTTAGTATTTTTCAGTTACCTCTCTCTATAGGATTTTAATAACGAACGCTCAATGATGTAGAATTTTAATAGCATTTGTAGTCTGGCACCATGTTATACACTTGTGGAAGTTAATGTCATGTTTTGAACAAAATAGTTTCAAAGGGACTTAATTTTAGGATGGGTATTCAACACAGCCCCATATAAAGCTGTATAAGCTTTAACCTTTGACCTTTACCGCGTTTAATTAATAAAAGATATTGCTGCTGTTAGTTGAAGAACTAACTAACTAAACTTTCCTCCAACCCACTTTCAAGAAAAAAATTATAACCAAGCTCAATTTTTAAACCCAGCAACTTTTTTTTTATCAGGCTTGCTTCTCGCTAATAATTAAAACACGTTATCTGATCAGCCAACCACAATTCAACAAAATACAACATTGTAACCTCTTTCAGACACTCAGTGGCATCCCAGTAAGCCTAGATCGACCAAGCAACTTCAATTGTTACTCTTTTGTCACAATAAACATCAACTGCGCCATCGAAGCAAAGCCAGGTTTCAAAACAATTATTCGCGTTTCAAAACCACGAGAACCTTTGCTTCGGTTTGAAGTCATAAAACCTTATCACGGATCCCAAACTGTTTTTCTTTCTTTACGAGTTTGACGCTTTACATTATACTTCCGTGTGGCTGTACACTGTTTGCTTCCATTGATTTAAAATTACGGATACGTGACTCTGGAATGAAGGTGATCACTTTCAAAGTGGGTCAAAGTAATATGAGTTTTATTCGTCCGTGAGGTGTGTTAGATCGAGACCAAGGCTATGTTCACACGGGACCGGTCCCAAATGGATCCTATCCAATAGACTGTATTCATAAATAGCGGTCGATCAATAAATTATTTTTTTGTCTTCGTGCTGAATGAGACCAACTAGCCTCGCTCCAAAGCAACATTTATTTTGTATTCTGTCCATGCAAACGAGACTGGCTGGTCTTATTAGCACAAAAAAGCAATAATTTATTGGCCGCCATTTATGAAAGTATGAGTCGGAAAAAACCGAAAAAATATCGCAATGAAACTAGTATTCCCGCAGTCCTGCGTTCCTGGAGTCGGAGAAAACCGAAAAAACATCGCAATGAAACTAGTGCTCCCGCAGTCCTGCGTTCCTGGAGTCGGAGAAAACCGAGAAAACATCGCAATGAAACTAGTGCTCCCGCAGTCCTGCGTTCCTGGAGTCGGAGAAAACCGAAAAAACATCGCAATGAAACTAGTGCTCCCGCAGTCCTGCGTTCCTGGAGTCGGAGAAAACCGAGAAAACATCGCAATGAAACTAGTGTTCCCGCAGTCCTGCGTTCCTGGAGTCGGAGAAAACCGAAAAAACATCGCAATGAAGCTACTGTTCTCACACTCCCGTATTCCTGAACTCGACTGAAGCCGAATGAAAAGACAGCGCAATGAAATAACTGTTCCCGCAGTCTTGCACTCCCAAAGTTAAATAAGAGTGAAAGTGAAGCTATTGGTGTTTGCGACCTGTCTGGCCTTCCGTCTGGACGAAATTTGCTTGAACAGCATTTAATCGATTTCAAAAGCTGAGGTAAAACCAACAGATGTAGATATGTTCTGCTACTTTAACGCAGAAGAAGGCTTGACCCAAGGTCAAACCGGGATGACGTTATAGTTAATGGTCAATCTTGACGTTCGCTGACGTACCGTAATGCTACGTTACGGTCACGTTCTCCATTTCTGTCTTTGATCACTGGGTTTACGGTCTGCCCTGTCTGCTATATTTCAGATGATCTAAAACAAATGATTTTAACTACCCCTGGCAATCTATACAGGCCTTGACGTATTTTTTCCCGGAATGTCGTTCCTGCAGCTAAAACCTTTCCGATACTCCCATGAAAGATATTACAAACGGTTACACCGTTTCTGTGGGCCCCCTGTGTTCTATCTTCCAGTTTTTGTGTGGGCTACCTGTGATAGTCATAGCAGATGTTTTATCACGGTCAGTGGAAAAGAATGTGTGACGTATGCAATGGAATGTATGACGTAATTCAGGCCATAATGGCCTCTCCGGTAAAAACCACGATGAATATCAAATGAATACTACAGTACGTACGCAATACTACAGTACGAATAATACAAATAGATTCAGTTTGATTAGAAAAGGATAAAGGAAATAATGTCAGCGAGGTTTCTTACGTACAGAGGCCACGGCAAGGTAGAAGCAACTAGTAAAGAGATGTGGTGACCTCGTCGTTCACGCGAAGTACTTCATGGCCAGAAATTTTACCATTTGATTCTAGAAAATGGTTATTCATGACTGAAGGTGGCTCGCAAGATTTCTTTAATAAGCCCTATGATTGAAATTTTACATGGAAGCAAAACTTAGTTTCATCGCTCTCTCCTCCGTGGAGGTTCCTGATGACAATCCCATCGTCCACCTCGCGCTCTTTTTCCCCTCTCCCCAGTCTTCTTGTGACACAAAGAGGCCTCTGTGGAGGAGAGAGGTTCGATCGAAGAAACCGCAGCGCGGGCCTGGTCACTATTAGTGACTTCGACCTCGTAACTGAATTTCATCACATTGCAGCCTTTCGAATTTCCACATTAGAGGTCCATTGGTCCTGACTCACTGCCATTCTAGTAGTGGCGAGAGATTTCATTTCTAGACTTCCAAACAACACCTTGAAAATACCTTCGCGGTAGACAGATTCTGATTTGTTTTTCGTTGGTGGACCAATCAAGATCGTTGGTGCGGGAGAGAAGAAATGATCTACTCAGAAGATGACAGCCGCAAGTTACTAATAACTTTACTTCCTTTTTGTCATAGCTCTACATGAGGAATCAATTTTTTCAACACAATATAATGCACACTTTGCTACCAATTACACAAACAAACCAAAAAACAAACACAACAAACAAATCCTCTATCTCTTTTATTCCGATCTCATTTGTTGGGCCACTACTCTAACCTACCTCACATTCTTTCCTTTTTGCAAAATGTTTCTCCTTAGACACCATCCAAACTTACAAATGCATGAAACAATAACGTGTAATAAGCGAGACTCCATTTTGTTCTGCGACTGTATGTTAACTAAATGCGCTCAAATTCTTTTAATATGGACATCAATACAATATTACTTAAACTCCAGTTTAGAACTTAACAGAGGTTTCTGCACCTTTTAAAATCAATTACCTATAATGAGACTGTTTGCATTTCCCGAAATTCCAATAAATGTAAAGCCAGACAGAATCAACAAAATACTGTCAACTGTCTTTACTGAGAATACGAAAAACATGGATTCTTTTTTTTTTTTGCGACCTGCCACGCCCGTCAACGTGATTACACGGGAAAATATCGGGCTAAATAAACAATAGTCTCCATTTGATGCGAAAATATGCTCGGATATTTGTCCGCGGACATTATCTGTTCTGAGAAGCAAACAGTTTTCTGAGAGCGAAGCTGGAGAAAAACTGTGAGCTCCGAGGAACTGATAATGTCCAAGGACAAATATCCGAGCACATTTTCACGCCAAATGGAGACAATTGTCTTTATTACCCATCAAATGTTTTTCGCAACACGCATTTGGGGAATATCACCGGATATTCCCCCAGTTTTAGCTGGGGCATATATATTCGGTCACGTGATGCGTTTAGACCAATCGCGTGCGAGCGCAAATATTTGATGGATTATAATTATCCATAAACCATGAATGAACTTGCCTAGTTCCTAGACCTCTCTCTGTTTTTTTGGCGGCCAAAACACGAGCACCTCGAAAACACTCGGTTAAATCATCAGGTGTTGTTCTCTCGAATTTTGATCAGAAGTTGTCTTGGAGACTAGGTTTGAGATCCACGGATATCGTGGCTATCAGCTCAAGGAAAAAAAAATGTTGGTCTCGCTATCTCTTTAAGTCTTTCGCCACCCCTCTTAAGTCTTTGAGAAAGGATGAACCCAGAAAGCGTAGCTAGAAAACTCTTTGTAAAATTGAGAATCTAACGTCCACAGACAAAACATTGCCTAGTTTTAGCCAAACTAAGGTTAGCCTGCTTGCAGGCAGTTGTATTTTTAAGCGCGAAAAATCCAGTCGACGAGTTAGTGAAAGACCTGGGACGAGTTACAACTAACCTAATGTTAATTTACATTTATATTTTACAAACAATTCCCACAGAATAAATAAGACACTCTAGTGTAATTTCCTTGTTTATCACAGAGCACTACATTACAAGAGATCCCCTTGCGTCAAAAGGTATGGTGAAGGAAAGTTGACTTCATGGTTACTGTGGACCTCATGATTAAGGAGTCTCTCTTGGACTTCCTCCCTGACAATAATCGATCTAACCTATAGGTACAGATAGAAAATGCCGAACAGTTACTGACAGTGCTTCTCATGCTAAACGACAATGTTCTGCATAGCACATATTCTAAAGTGCAAATCGAACAATGAGCTACACAGTAAACCAATAAGCAGATGTATTTTTTTACAGTTTTATACACAATCGAAAAAGATCAATGTCGTGCCTTGAGTCTTCGTTCCTCAATGCAACCATTTGAATCACTCTCAAAAGACGCGCTAGGTTTACGATTTTGATTGTTTCTTTTAGCAATACAAATGACCGGAAGAAAAACAGAACTACAACATGACGGTGATCCCTAAGCATGCGCGGTTCAACCGGAAGTACCATATTTTCGGACAAATGGGCCACATCACCGAGTCACTTGTTTCATGATCGCTGGAGATGAGCAACAAAGACTCTTGGTACGAGATTGGTCCATGTTGTTGCTGCAGCGCACTGGTTCTGCGCACTTAGAGATCACAGGTTTGGATACAAAATGGTTACATTCTCCCAAATTACAAATCATTCCCGTTATTTTGAGAAACAAACATGAACTTTATGTTACCAGGAACTAACCTTCCAATTTTTATGTGTCCTTGTTGTGCCATTGAGCAGTAGTGGCGTTTGCGGACGTTGGGATTACTGTGGTATGGGCTTGCTCAGGCGGAGCATGGAAAAAATACACCTTGAAATAAGGAAAAGAAAGAAAGGGTCTAAACAAACTAACATTCACTCTAAAGTGGACTTCAATTAAGTGTGAAACTTTTAAAATTCTCGTTTGCTAGGCTTTTGCGTTAAATCTTTCTGTGATCTGACTGGTTGACAAAACTCACGCGACTTTCTCGACTAATGAGATGCAAAACAAAATCGTGACGTGCTCGCACGCTTATCCAGCGATGGGCGCTGTAAATGAAATGAGTTCGAAACAAAAACGTGATTAAAGTACCAAGCAAGTTGTAGTTACCTTAAACCCTACAGCCAAGAGACCATGAAGTAGAAATATAGCCGCCAAAATAATACCCGCGATCTGAAAACAAAACGTCAAAGAAATAAACAAAACAAAGGTTATTTCCGAGTGCATGGCGCAGTGGACCGGTCTTTTGTTATGTCCAGGGGAAGATCACAAAAGAAAATTTCATAAGAAAATTATACCCCACTTGGAAAAAAAAATCCCCATTCCCCCGCCAAACAGTTACCTTACCAGGTGTTAAAATAATCTTCTGTCCTTCTTCCTTATACATTCATTTTTGTGATCTATGTTTCTACCCCTACCCCGAATCTCGCTTCAAGAACCACCAGCAAGGGATTTTTCTCAGCTATTGAAAGGAAACAAGAGATAATTCTTTTTAATTATAATATGGTTCAGCACTTTTTAGACTGCCATCGCTGTCTTAAAATTTTAATTTCGGCTTGTTTAAATTTCCTATCCCTCCCAATAAAAAACGACCAGACCCCTATGACTTAGGGCCTGATTACATGAGCCGGGCTGGCCCGGTTAACCGGGCTGGTTTAAGTTTGCCGGGATCTCGGCATGTTTGTTAAACGCAACAAAAATCAACTTCGCGATTACATGACAACCGGGCCAGCCCACACCGAAGCAGCCCGGCTCATGTAATCAGGCCCTTAATAAACGACCGCCCCCCTGGGACTTCGATCGGCCCCTAAACACGCAACGTTCACAGCTAAGAACAATGCCAACATATCCCTTTTTGCCGTACAGTATATTCATGCCACCATACTTTGCTGCCAGTTACCTTCTTATCATCGTCTTCAACTGCAGGCCAAAATGTTAACAGCAAGACAGTACCTGGAAAAAATTGTTTTGACCCGTTAACTCCCAAAATCTGATTAACAAATCTCCCTTCAAGTTGCCATACATTTCGAAATGGTTTAGAGAATTTGGTGTTATCATCAAGGTAACACCCTCCAACTGATAAATGTGTCTGTTCTCTTCACTTGTTTGATTTACAATGTATTGAAGCACGAGGAGAAGTTATATGTTAATCACTCCTGACAGTTTAAGGCAGGGTTCGTACATATTTGTAGACCAGCAATTCAAGGACTTTTCAAGGAGTTTCCAGGACCCTATTTTAAAATTCAAGGAATTCAAAACGAGAGCGTTAAAACATGTGCAGAGCAAAAACTTGCGAGTTGCATTTGTGGCTGCACGCACATGCATGTGAGAATAACAAGATGGGACTGGGGATAAAAAAAATGGTGATTACCCATTTCAGAAGCGTGGCGGAACGTTTGCACGCTGTTTGCATGATCATTTGTACTCACTGTCTTAAGAAGTGATATTTTATGATCTTGTTCACTCAAAAAATCAAGGACTTTCAAAGACAAAAAAACAATTTCAAGGCCTTGAAATTGGACTCCTGAAATTCAAGGGTTTTCAAGGGTTTTCAAGTTTTTCATGACGCACGAAACATAACTTGAAGCATAAATACCAGTATGACTATACTCACTGGGTATACTTTTGAGGAAAAATAAAAACAGACACATGTAAAGGCTGGTTTTCACTAGCGCATAAACATAAGCACAAGCACTCGCATAAGAACATAAGAAGGACGAACCCACTAATTTTCGCCAGACATACGCATGAGCACAAGAAGAACGGAAATGTTCGTTTTTCTTGTGCTTATGCTTATGCTTATGTCAAGCGCGTTGCTGGTGAAAACAGCATACTACAAATAAGTGGGTCCGTTCTTCTTATGTTTCTGCTTATGCTTATGTCGCTGCTGTTTTTATTTGCACTTTTGCTTATGCTTGTGCTTATGCGCTAGTGAAAACCAGCTTCAATACGGTGTGGTGCAGTTTAGCATGCGCTATAGGAGAATGGAACATGGTACCGGACACAGTTGTATGAACACCCAGTTTAAACAGCTGTAAAGACAGGCCCTGGTTTCACATAGCCGAAACTCCACTTTTACTTTTTATCTACACCTGCACGGCATTACTAATTTAATTAATTTAATGTTTTAATTAATTTAAGCACCACACAGTACATTGGGCTCTGCAGGAAGACGAAGAGGAAGTAGTAGTTGTGGATCTAATACCAATTTACCTCATCAGCCATCTTAAAATTCGAATTGGGTTCGATGGCTGCATAGACTGTGCAGTTTATCCGCAATAAAATTGAATAGGCCATATTCGTATTCTCGGTATTGAACTGAATCTAGCATGAAGTGGAGGCTCTTGCGGGGGAATCTTTTCATATGTAAATGTATTCCCCCGCAAGAGCCTCCACTTTATGCTAGATTCAGTTCAATACCGATAATACGAATATGGCCTATTTCACAGTAGGGGCTGCGTCTATAAACGTATACTCTTCTTATATTCTGTCCATGACTACAGTTTCTGTTTTCCCTACCTGAAAGAAACATTCCCAGCATAACAAGAAGCCATCTTAACCATTCCAGAGGAACAACCCAGAAAACCTTGGAAGAGAAAACAGTAATGTAGGAAATATCAGTACTTTTTTGTTTAAAACAAGATTTCAAAAACTGTGTTGTTGACAAAGAATAAACGCCATATTACATTCTTTGCAAAATCTTGACCTGTTCAGCACCTCACGTTCACATTTCCAGTCAGCTTTGAGACTGCCGAGCTCTTTTAACTTATGGCATTTCTTTATTTGAACTTCGTTTTGTCATTTTATGTATGCTTGGCCAGATTACTTCCAATAACACACTGAACAGGAAGCTGGAAGTGCCAGCATGAACTTCTGTCGTCTACTGTAGACTCTCAAATTAATATAATGCTTACAGATCAACTTACTGATATTGGAATATATATGAACAAGGAATAGCCGTAGACACACAGGATTTCCAGAAATGAATACCCTGCATTACTCTTTCTCCAAAGAAGAATTCCCCAGAGTGCAGTGGGCACTAGACAGGCGTAGGAGAAGATAGCGACTGCAGCGAGAGTAACTGTAACAAAAGTACATACCATATTTATATCCTTGAGGTTAATCTGGCAAGCAGGAAAGAAAACTAGCCGAGTCAAGTGGCCATTTTAGAATTTAGAAATCCAAATAGTGAAATACGATTTGTAAAATTGACCAAGCACAGTGAAACTACTGACTAAGAGATAAATACATATACATACGAATTACATGTATTTTGTCATTCACACTGACGGTCTTAAATTGAAGTGCTTGGGGTATCAAGGACCTTTCTCACATTAAAGTTGAGTATTTGTCATTCACGATAAACCTCGGGGAAAATCCGGCAATGTTTCTCAAATGATCTGCCTTCTGGAAAACCTAAGAGAAAAGGGCAATCTGACGGGAAAAAAAACACTTGCCACCAGAAAGGCTTGTGATTGGAAAATGAGTGAAGGATTTGTCGAGTTTCCATTTATTTCATGGATTACTGAAAACTTTTCCTGTAATAAATTATTATTCTATGAATTTTGATGCTATGGACTTTGATTCCCAATCCTTTTGAATTTCATTTGCCTTAGCCTTGGTCAAATTGCTTTTCCCACATAGTCACAAACAGGCAAACAATAGAAAATACTGCCCCATTTTCTTGGACCATACAAAGGTTACAAAATGAACAATGTACCTTTGTGGAAATCATACACCCATTTGTGATCACCAACATTCACGAGGTAGCTTGCAAGATTGCCAGTTATTGCTGTGGTGAATACTAGAGTGGCACACACCCAGAATGGACCTGTTACCACATGGAAACAAAAGTCAGTGATATAACTCCCTTAAAAAAGCACTTACAGTAAGGCATTTATTTGTAATAACTATTAGTGGTTTTTACATAAATGTGTTTGAGTACTAACTTCTTTACAGCTTCACTTTCTGTATTGTATAAAGGGGCTAGTTTCTAAAGAAACAGTGGTGCTGTGTTGGAGGGGAAGTAGTACACAAAAATTTTGTTTTATCAACAGAGTTGATGATGTCAATTGACCACCGTACAGGGATTCTAAAAGCTGACATTTTGAGTATTAGCCCTTCGACTTAGCAAATCAAGGAATTATGCGTCGTGTGTAGTTTATATAGTGGAGTAGGAGCTATGCAATTGGTGGTAACATGGCAACGTGAAAAATAGGAATACATTAGTTAAATGAAGAGTGTTCATTAATACTGTGGGGATTAAGGGTGCCAATTTGGAAAATGAATTTTTTGATCTAGATTCTTGTGGTGGAGAGGGAAAAACCAGAGTACCCAAAGAAAAACCTATCAAAGCAGAAAAGAAAATCAAATCAAATGAGACACCGGATCCGACCTGGGCCACATTGGTGGGAGGTGAGTGGTCTCTCCACTTGCCACCCTGCTCCCCTCCAACTCTGTTGTCTACTACACCAGACTGTCAGTATTCTAAATAACTTTCAGAGTCTGGAAGATGTTTTACCCTTTATGTCCAAATAGAGACCACCATCTGACTTCCCCTTACCATATCATTAGTTTGTCAAGTACACAGGGCATGAGAATACAGGAAATGATCACCGGGGTAAAGTTAAGTTAAAGACTAGGCAAATTCTCCCAACGTGTAACATATGAAATAACTGAGATGTGTAAGAATACACATTTTGATACCAAGGATAAAAGTGTGGTGGGTCAGAGAACCAGCCTTCTTGCATTTTTGACCCAAGCACCCCATCTTATCTGTAAACACTGCATCATCCTTCCTTCTAACTTGTACCCTGTATTCATCTGAGTGAACAGAACACAAGAGAGTAAACTTCATCTGTTACCTACCATACAGATCAGGATTTGGGCGGATGTAAGAAACAAGGTAGTTTTTCCTGTAAACAGGCACCATTGAGCCAACAATTCTCCTCCCAACCTGTAAATGAACACAACAGAATAAAAATGACAGCAAGCGCTGGCAAAGATCCTCTGCTGACACCACTATCTCTAGAGATCTAAAATGAAATTTGCACTGGAATAATCAGCATTTTACCACACAGAATAATGTTTTTGTCTGAATAGAATAATGGTAATTTTTGAGAAGGAGTAATGGAATGATAAACACTCCATTACTCCTCATCATTCCCTGACCATACAGCCTGACAATGTATCCATCTAAAAATGAGAAACAACCTCTTGATCCTTCCAGGATAATGGATTGGGTGGTTGCAGAAAATATCCATCCCCTCCTCCCCCGACGGACAGTTTTTGGTTTACACCCCCAGCCCCCCTCCCTGAAATTCCTTTTCCTTAAAAATACTTTCACTTTTGTCACCCTCCCACCCCCTCTCCTCTCCTCCTTGGAATTTCCATTGACCTTCCTGCACATCATAGTGGTAGCTCAACTTACTTGATAGGTGTCCACATCAAAGAAGGTTTGATAGTACTCAAATGTCCAGAACGGAGGTTGTTTTCTTTGTCCTGCTAATAGCTAGAAAATAAAATAAACATTTTTAGTGGTACTTAAATTTTTAGGGCAATTTATTATTTTGGTAAAAAAGATCTCCTGATGAACTGTTGGTTAAATGTGAGTTAATGTCAATGGCTAGCCTTCTATTGGTTGCCAGTTTACAAAGGGGTTTCCCTAGGTGCAAACAACTATTAACTTAAATTTATTGACTGAGAGTGAGGTATTTAAACTCTAATGTAAGGCCTTGCTATATTGGCCAAGTGATTGCAAGGTCAATACTGCACAGGGCCTGCAGTATTGAGGGGAGGGGGCTGACTCTAAAATGATTAAAATGCATCTAACTTTTTAATCAAAGGACTTATTCCGTTAGGGTTGGGTGTTTTCCCGTGAGGTCCGCGAGCTTTAGGCAACCACTATTATCCTGTCAAAGTACTTTTCATCTTTTGAAATGACTTTTACTTAAAGTAACGGTGGGGAGGCTGTGTTGATGT
>OX419347.1:13466674-13601674 GCA_948470475.1 Galaxea fascicularis
TTTGCTTTTGTACTTAACAAAGCGGACCCTATGTGCGAGGCCGTTTGCAATCAGAGAAGACACAATCTTGGAGACGCAGTCTTCCTTGTGCGATAAGATAACTTCCTTTATTTCGACAGAATGTGCCTCATCCGCTGCTGTGTGACCCCATCCGTTTGTTATGGTTGGATCGGCTCCATACCGAAGCAGAAGTTCGACAATGAGTCGCTGCCCATAGAAGGAAGCCGCATGGAGAGCTGTACTGCCGTCAACTTGCTTTTCGTTCACAGGTATACCCATCTTCAACAGGGCCTCGGATGTGTCATAGAATCCAGAGCGAGCAGTGAGATACAAAAGGCTATGATTGTGCTCATCTGTGCGTGTCAGTAAAGCTCTGTGCTTCGATAGTTGAGCAAGAAGTCTGGCTGTGTCGCCAACAGCAGCTAGCACAATGACATCGTCTTGTCCAGTGACTTCATAACAATTTTCGCGTAGCTTTCGATACCTCTGGACTTTAGACATGAGAACATTGTAGGACAGAGAAGCCATGACCCGCTCCTGCCTTCGACTTCGATTTGCTAATTTTCCGAAAGCTACTTTGATTTCATTTCTTGTTGCATTTGGCCGAACTTGGAGAACTTCAAAGGGCTTTATCCTACGTGGCACCTCAGCAGTTCCTCCCCCTGGTGTTGTGTATCGAAAAATTACCGGGTCCAGTTTTGCTGCTTTGATTTCATTTCTTGGTGCATTTAGGTGACCTTCTGGAACTTCATAGGGCCTTGTCCTACGTGGTACTTCGGCAGTTCCTCCTCTTGTTACCGTGTACCGAGAAGCTACCGGGTCTGGTTCTGCATCGCTTCGATTAAAGAACAGGAACTCTAAAAACCGCGACCACATATTTAGGTCCAGATATGTCACTGATCTCACCAGCAATTTCGATGCAGGAAGTTATGAGAAAGCGAAAGCGAAAGGGTATGAATTCTCGTCCCTAGAGCCCGCTTATTTTTTGGTCAGCACCAAGAACGCGGCAGCCAGGTTACACTGCACAAAACAAGATGTCGAACAAACCTGCTGTGGACTTGTTGCATTTCGCAGCGAAAAACGGGTTGGAAAGATTGGAGAGAAAAATCCTAAAGGCTGTGAAACCTCATTTGAGGGCAACTGAAACAACAGCAATCGAAAGAGACATCGAGCGAAGGAACGATAACATCGGGCCTCAGGGCAGTTTTTCTTCACTTGTTTTTCCTTTCTTGAGATCACCTCTCGTCTTGCTGATGACTATCTGCCATTTTCCCCTCTTTTGACTCGTACAACTGACTCCTGCTGGAGTCTTGTATTTTTGAAACTTTATTATTTTGTGGTAAGCAGCAATGACTGATAGACCATCATGTCTAGCAATTTTTAATTCAAAAAAGCTCTCAAGAACCGAAGGTATCTTTCTTGTAATGCCTTTGGGCAATAAACATTCTCTACCCCACCCTACTTAAATGTACACGTGTACTAGTTCCCACAAAGTTTTTCTTTTTCATGAACATGCCTACATAACCCACTGAAAATACACCTTATCTTTACAAAACATTAATATGGGCAGTATAAGCCATAACTAAAATTTCTCATCAGTCATCACGCTGAAACGGTAAAATTATTGACATGTTGGAAACTCCTTAACCCCTAAGAGCTACCAATGCTTAATTTCTCCCTATTGCAACACTGCTCAATCAACTATAAAGGTTGTGAGAAAAAAGGAAGTGATCAACAAGTAACGGTCTTGATTGTTTGACAAATTCTCCTCATCATTACCATAGATATGTATGGAGTACAGTGTGGAGAATATACATTCTGATACTAGGTTTTAAAGGGTTAAGTCAGTAAGACAATTCCTCAAATTTACTTCATTTACAGTCTTAAGCAAAAACTGTTAAGAAAATTGAACTTTGAAGCCTTGCTATGGGCAAACAATAATCAACTGAGTCAATAATATTAGCAACTCAACTGATGTTGTTTCATTTCCTAACTGTTTCCGTAGTAATGGTAGCTTCCCCAATTTCACATTGAATAGGGGTAGGGGTGAAATGGAACATCCTTAATTAGTAAAACTGTTGTGGGCCACACACTGGACAAGAACTTGTAGTCTCTCAACAAATTTATACCACTTGGATGCTCTGTGTACTGAATTTGTTTTGCAATCACAAAAGGAGGAGCACATGTATTAAGTATTTCATTGATTTCTTTTTTTTTTTAAGATGCAACAGATTCATTTCCTTTCAAACACACAGAATACTACACACACAAATTTAATTAGGAGCTATGAACACAACCACAGGGAAAAAATTACATTACATTCAACATTTTATTTACATTTGTACAAGCCAACTTGCATCACATGGTTCCTCAGATCAGTTTCTTGAAGACACTGATGAACTTACATTATGTTTGTTACAGGTATGCTATGTGATACAAGTCAGCTTGAGATCAGACCAAGAGTTATGTACTTCGAAGGCATGAGGACGATAGAGGAGAGGAATTCGCTCGATTTGGCTCACACTGCTGACCGTTCAGTCCTTCAATTGCTTTGAAGAGGGTTCTCAGAAATTCGTCAAGAAAGTGCTCAAGATTCGGTATCACATGAGACGTTTCCACATTTCACTTCGTTTCACATGCTTTAGTGCGATTGTTGTTGTTAGGAAGCTAAAGTAACCAGGCAAACATTTGACTTAGTGCTTTATAGAAGCCTATCACAATCTTGATGTAAAAATCTTGATTTACATATGTAAAGATTTTGATGTATAAATTACAACCTTGATGTAGGTAAGCAAACTTTGATATATTAATATTTGATTGGTAATCCATGTATGAGGAACTTGATCAATATTTATTAGACTTCATGTACTCACAAGCAGATCTTGATACATATATGTAAATCTTGATACATACACACAAATCTTCATATGTATGTTCAAATCTTGTTTCAGATGTATGCAAACCTTGATATATGTAATCTACTCTTGACATAGTTATACAAAACTTGATGTAAAAAGCACAATTCTACCCACAAAATTAATTTACTCTACAGCAGATGAATATTAGCTAGGTACACAACACTATTCTCACTCAAACCTCAAAATTAAAACCAACCTTGGAACTTCAAGTCCTCCAATGGTTCGGCATCACCATCCATCTGCAGGAAGTAAAGTCAGTTGACCATTTTATTTCTTGATCATTCAAATTTGCTGGTGAACCAACTTGATTTCAAAGGTGAAAATAAGTTGTTCCTCCTGCTATTTACCAATCCACAAGTACAGTGCACTTCTATCGTAAGGAATGTTAGAAGCATATTTAACACTTATCCTGTAAAATTGCACAAATGTTGCCTAATGCTATGGCCTCATCGCCAAAATCATGCAATATCGCATACTGATAACAAAGAACTTTAGTGAGTTTAATGCAGAAAGCTGTAAAAACCCCATTTTTTATTCTCAGGATAGCTGTGGAGTTTTTTCCTGTTGACATATGGCTCAAGTGCAAAGTGCCTGGGCAATAACTGAATCGGGAAAAAAAACAGGATCTGTAACTAACAGTACAGACCAAGAACACAAGGTTAGGAACATGTTATTTTATTATATCTCTGAGATTAATTGGGCATGTGGGAAAGAAAAAGCTTGAAATTTAGCAAGCCGTACAGTAGAATACAGCTGACAAAATTGACCAGTCACAGTGCATGTACTAACTGAAATATGACATCCATGTTCAGAGTTGTACCTCTCAAGGCACCCAGCTTTCAGCAAGATATCTTGGTTACAAAATCTCTGTCTTTCAAGCTAACTACAGACCATAAAATATGATGTATTCAATTCCCATTTGACAGTTAACAGATTACAAATATGTAATTGTTAATTTCGAACGTTTATCGATCAAGAAGGGTACACTATTATATAATCAATAGAAATCCATAAAATCCTATTCTATCGTCCTTTACAGGCCCTCTCATTTGCGTATGTCGGAGGCTTTTGAAGAACGAGGCATATTACAATGGCCACTATTGCTATTCAGTGTCTTAGTATGTAAACGATGGGCCGGAATTCTGCAATCTAGCGTTTTTAAAAACTATCGACAAATATCGACGTTCGTCCAGTAAATTTTTGATTGTCCATTTTGATCGATATGTAACACTTAGTAGACAGGACCTAACATGTCGATCAAAGTCGATCATCGAAAACGTAGTCGATAAGTCGATAGTACTCGATAGTTGTCGATAATTGTCAATCGACAAGTTAAATTTGTCGATAAAAGTCGATAATCACAAGATTTTTAAAACTGATTATCGATTTTATCGACAAAAATACAGACAAATGTCACGAAATTCAAGTAACCAAACCAATAATAGCTCGAACGACTTTTTTGATGAAAGTGTAAACAGCTCTAAAGTTAATCTGTACGGCAATAAAGCTAAATAAAAACCTGAACAACCAAGTGGTCTGTTATTCATTATAGAATAGAATGTTTAAATTACCTCGAGAAATGATCGATTAACAGTTTCAGCTTAGCGAAATCGCGATCTGTAACATAACTCGGACCAACCTAGTTCCCAGGGTCTCTCTAGGCGGGAGAGATGAGAGATCCTGTTTCTTAGGGGTACAGAACGGGCCAAAATTTAGTCTAGATGAGGGAAAATCGAGGCCAGCAAAGTAATTAAAAAGTAAACGTTCAGTTACAACAGCTTTTAATCGTTAGGGTGACAATAGGAGCCAAACAGCATACTGGGAAATGAAATTTAACTATTGAAGTTTTGATTGATAAGCGCAGGGGTTTAATCAGGTTTAACACATACGCATAAATCATTGCTTACAGTGATAACAGCTGCTAAAAAACACTTCGTCAGAAAGTATTTCAGAGATTCCATATGAAAGGATTTGCTTAATAAAAAACTTTTGCTGGAAGAAAAGGGTACTTTCTCTGTGGTTATTCAGGTTTATACGAGCTTACAATTACAGTACAAAAGCGGTAAAATGAAGTCTTGGTATAGCCAATGCTGCTTTATTGATCTTTGCTCGGCGACTGTACTCTTTTTTCCCACCATACATCGTTTTTTGTATTTCCGATACTTGTCGATTGAAATCGATCGAAATCGATCAAAATCGATCAAAATCAATCATAATCGAACAAAGTCGATAATCACAAGAAATTGTGTGATCGACTTTTATCGATTTCCGATATTTGTCGATTGATTAATATCGACAACGATCGACAGCGATCGAGTTTTATCGACTATCGGAATTATCGACATGTTAGGTCCTGAGTAGAGTAACACTTGAGCTTAAGCTTATTCAAAATGTAACAAAAAATTAAGTTACGCCGCTATACGATGTTCAAACAATTGAGTAATAATTCAGTGTTGAGCTTTACTGCTGTACACGTTTCTTAAACCAATAACAAAACAAAAGGGCACTTTCAGCTCACCTTTACGTCGACAAGTCCAGTTTCATCGTCGCTGTCCGCCATTTTGGATTTTATTGGTGCTAAAGGGCATGCGCATAACGTTCAGCCGCTGGCTTTGACACGTCAAAACACATGCAGGTATCATATACCGTCGTCACGTGCACGTGAAATTCTCGGTATTGCATAAAATTAGTCCAAAAGGAAGGGAAGACATGATCTGGGGTTATAACAAAATTTTCTTGAAGAAATTTATTCGTATCAGTAGGGTCTAGTTCTTTGCTCGTTGTAAATTTTATAAGGGCTTAGGGTGTGAAAAGGGAAGTGTGATCAATATGATTTACGTTTCAAAAAGCTACCTAGGTTGTGGCATTTCTCATGACGAGATGATCCTGTCTCTTCCCTTTGGTGCCACATTATAATGAGTAGAGTGGCTCTGAATCGCTTCCCCAAGTTGGGTTGAACTTAGGGTAATTTAAATCAAATTGTCAGAGTGTTTGCCAAGCCGAGCCACTGGACCACCAAACCCAGCAAAAATTAAAGCTCCGACAACTGACACCTTTCAGTGATGGACGTTTGAGTTAGTGGCGTAAGGTTCCGTCAGGGCCCGCGGAGCAGTTTTTATAGTGAGGGGGCGGGAGGGGCTGACTCTCTAAAAATGGTTAAAACGCAGACTTATTCTGTCAACTGTTAGTGCCCATGCGTACTAACAAATGTTTAGAGGTGAACGACAGATGTCTTATAGAGCATTCCAGCAATCAGCAGGTCACAGGACGTAGACAAGCAACTCTCACACAATAAAGACCGTAAAGGATAGTTTTAATTGTTCGACAAACAAAAAAAACCACAACAACTAAACAAATCTTTTATCATCTTTTGACAAGAGAGCTTTTCTTGACGACATAATTGTCACTCCATTTTTTCAATCCAAGGAAGGCAAATCTGCTCATGATTTACAAAAGTCTTGACACCACAATAATTTTTTACCTTTCAGACTAAGCAGTCGGTTCTATTCGAGCTGAGTGGTTGCAAAATCTTTGTTATACACAATTGTACGGCCAAGTGATATGACTACATAAAAAACCTAACTATTGCTTAACTATTCTAGAGGGTCCCCTATACTTTTTTCGTGAAACGTGATTGGGACTATTTTTTTCTCGTGAAACGTGATTTAGGTGTATTTGTTCATTCGTGATTCGTGATTGCCGATATTGATTTTATCGTGAACGTGAACGAATTTTGGGAATTATTCGTGACGCGTGAACAGTCTCAATATTTTTACGTGAATGCATTTTCCAAAGTGGTATAGGGGACCCTAATTCTACACACGCGATTCAGAAGATCCATTAGTTACACCTCGGGCACTTTTTTTGGGACTACTCCGAAATAGGAATAACTCGTACTTAACGGTATGCGTGTGTTTAGAACCTATTCCGTTTTTGGAATGAAAGGAGTAATATTTCGTTTTTTCTGGCGCCGATAGCAGAACGAATGGTACGAATATGGTTTGTAAGGAATACGCAGAATATGCGTTTCTTTGGGAACATCCTGCGCGCCCGTGACGTGGAACCGGAAGTGAGCTTCTAGTCAGTCTCGGTCCAGACTATTCTGCGTGCTGTTCTCAGGTCACTTCCGCCAAGAGTAAGCCGTTTTGAAAATAGGCAATGTTTTGGGGAAAACCCTATTACACTTAATATTTCATCCCTAAGCCGGAACAGGTATAATCAGAATATTCCAGAAAAATGCGACTTCATCGATCAAATAATCTTAAGCTTTCTCCAACAAGCAGATAGGGTTCCTGTGCACCATCTCCAAGTCCACTTTATGCCCTATAAGATCCCGGATGTTGGAAATCTTATACTTGATCATTGTTGGCCTGCGAAAAACAAAATTCGATGTTAAAAACCGGTTAAAATTTGATACCTAAGATAGCTAATGTGACACAATGCCACGTTTTACGCGTTACGGGAAATCTCCTTGTCGTTTGTTGTCGCACCTGTTTACGGTATTTATGTATAAGGCGTACAATCAGGAGACAACACAGGAAATCGCCACCGTGAATAAGGTCTGGATATGTAATCATAACTATCGAAAAATCTGGCGAGCTTTTGCCTAAACTTTCCCCTAGAATTCTGGTTTGATAGCCCAAACACTGCGATGTACCAAGAGACAGAGATAAAGTTTTCTATACGGTTCTTTCGTTAAAACGGGGTCCTGTTACTGGCAACACGTATTACTGTCATTACTCTTTACTCCAAGTGGGCGGAAAAATATCGATCGTTTCGATGTCCACAGGAAAACATGGTCGGTAGAAAGAAGATTTGTTATATCAGACTTCTGTTCCGTAGGTTCTACCAGGCTGAAAAATATCGTTCTCTATCCAAGGATTCATTTCACGAGCTCGACTGTTTTACAACAAACATTACCTCTCTAAGGAGAGTCCCCAAGCAATGACAGACACATCTTTGGGCAATCCCATGGGGATTAACATTTCAGGTCGAAAGACTCCAGAGTTTCCAATTTCCACCCATTTCTTCAGGCCTGTAAATAGAGACGAAACCTTAGTTAGATACTGTAATGTCTGTATGCCAGACTAGTCCTCGATGGGAGTGGATTATACTCTCAAGAAACAACACACGTTTCAGTCCGCCATCTTGTATTTTCACACTCTCCACAATGCATTGCAAGCATGGGTTACACAGGCAACCCAATGTACATTCACCACAGATACCATAATACTCCAAAAGAAACTTCAAAACCGCTCTCCCCGAATAGTCCCTTCTTTGAGTTATTTGAGTGTTAAAGGAGTTAAAAAGTGTGTAATTTAAGACTCAAGGATTCTTCCTGAAATCAGTCAAGGATTTTAAGCATCGGCTGTTTTGATGCGTCGCCAAAGTTTTCCGTTTTCAAACGTTTACAGAGCGGATCCAAAACCCTACCAACTACACTTGTAAAGATGACCTGCAACCCAGAGAACAGGTAGAATATGAACACAAAGATCATACGCGCACATTTCGTTACGGGTCTACAACTGATACGGTGAAATGAGACAGTATCTAATCCCTCTCTGTTGGATGCCGGCGAGACCGGCAACGATCGTCCACCTTAGGGACCGTTAATTTTTTATGGGTTAGGGGAGGCTGGTGGGATCCCATTTTTTTTGGGGGGGGGGCACGCCAAAACTAGCTTTTGAGGGGGGTAGGGCTGCCAAAAAATCAAAGAAGAGGGGGTTCGAGCGACATTCTGACATAAAAGAGTTGAAAAATGGCTGATGTAACTTATTTTGGAGGGGGGGGGGTCATCCCAAAAGAACTTCTTTTTGAGCGGTGTTATGTGACTAAAACTGGTAAGCTTAGAGGGGGGGGGGGTAACAGAGTTTACAAATGATACTCCCCCCAAATCCCACCAGCTGCTCTCCAACCCCCAACCCCACCCCCACCCCCACACCCTCCGTGCCCCCTAAAAAATGAACGGTTCCTTACATGGCGGTGATCGTCTTAAAGGGAGTCGTGAAACAGTAGCAGCGGCTAACACACGTCAAGCATGAACCAACTTTAGACGTCCTTCTTAGTAATGCATGCCATAGCTATACAAGTTGGGACTGAAAGTACAAATTCAATCCAACTGCTTGATTGCATTACCTTCATGGTAGCTGAAGACTTCCATACTTGGTTCCGTGTAAGGATTGAAAGCAGGCTTGAACCTCAATTTAGTGATGCCTGGTCAACAAAAATACAATCCACAGCCTTATCAACCGAGTGCAATCATTTCAAGTCAACCTTTCAAGTCACCATTCTTAATTTATCATGCATGCTTGTGACTGACAACGATGGACGCTTCCATCACGCAGATCAAAAACAGGCGATGTGTTTTTCAAAGTTGCCCACTGGTGACACCATCTCTCTGAAGTGTCCAGTCAGTACAAGATTGATAAACTGCAAACCACAAAAGCCTGGAATCCCGCTTACCTAGTTTCTTGAAGAACTCGTACAGCACTCCTATGAGATCACCAAGGGTCAGGTTATAGTCCGCAACAACACCCTCAATCTGATGGAATTCCGCCAAATGCGTGGCATCAAGAGTTTCATTCCTAAACACTCTATCAATCGAGAAGTACTTGGCTGGCGTAAAAGTCTCCTGAAATCCAGGATATAAAACACACGATGTAAAATAACTCTAATCTAAAACGTGACGGATATAAAGTATCTCATTCCAGAACACTCGATCAATCAAGGAGGAGTTAAAGTCCTCTGGAATGCATAAGTTGAAAACATACAAAGAAAACTCATAGACACTCCGTGAAAACTTAACACACAAGACCTATCGCATCCCCTCTTTCCCCTCCCCCACACAACTCTGCCATGAAACATTTCCTGTGTGGAATGGTTTCAATCGCCATCACCATTGTGCTGGGGGAGGGGGGAGGGGTGTGCACGGAATATCACTGACACTTTACCGGCAAGGGCGTAGGCCGAGCTGATTAAAATCAACCACAAACAAAAAACTTGAAATTGAACCTGTTGAGCCAGTTTATAGAGCATCCTGGCGCTAACAGCCGTTGTGTGAGTTCTGAGGATATTCTTCCTGGCATCTTCAAGCTTCCAGTCGTAATGATACCTGAAGAAAAAATGCAAACAACAGAATTATTAACATCCTAAAAATGAACCCTCATAGACAGAGCGAAAGCACAACTTCCTGAGGTCCTCACCAAAAAAAAAAGAGAACAATTTGATGGAATGATTTGTATCAGCTTGTGTCGAACAAAATACACAACTATTCTGATAAAGGGGATTTTGTAGTAATCATCGTTTAATAATCACCGCTCGTTTAATAATCACCGGATCACGATTCATTGGTTGACAAAACTCGCCATGCTTAAGTATGCAGAATCGCTGCAGAATTTCCGTTTGAAGAGGTGCATATTTATGCAGCAATTCTACCTAATTCTGGTTATTCTGAAAACGTAGAACACTCGAAGGAAGTGACCTGCCATGCGTTTCTCAAAACTCCAGCAAAATTAATAATTCGTGCCCGAGAAGTATTTTTTCTGTAAATTACTACAGCAGTAGTAGCATTTTGGGTAAACTAACTGTCAATTCTATAGCGTGCTTTCTTAAAAGTTTAGTAAAATGTTCGGGAATAGAATTTCTGCTAATTAACCTGCTAGAGCAAACAAACAAAATAGTATTTCAGACAAAAATCGTTTTCTCTAGTTTCAAGAAACGCTAGCCTGAGGACAGGCGCGCGTTTCTCGAAATTTCCAAAACCTTTTCGGCCCCGAAAAACTATCCTACGTGGACTACGTGCATCCTCAGAAATTTGATTTTGACATTCTTAATAAACTTTCAACAGATTACGATATAAAATGGAGAAATACACTGGGCCACTTTGCAAAAAGCTAGTACCAACCGATAGAAAACCGACTTGAAAATTCATCTCGGGCCTGAAATGTTTTCTGGACTTTTGAGGAATGCACGCCAGCAAACCGAATCGCCTGGACCAAGCGACTGAAGATGCCTTCTGTGTTAATTTTTCTTACCCCTGTGAGCCATGTCCTCCGGACTCATGCATGTTTTTGACGCTTTCAATGTAAGACTGTGGCATCTCTTCTAACTTTGCATACTTCGGATCTGAAATATAAACAATCTCATAAAGCATCACGAATGCACGTATAATATGTAGAGGAGCCTTCTTTTTTAACTGTGCATGTTCCAGTCATCCTTATTCCGGTTAAAATAAATTAGAGAATAAGTAGAATAATGCTTCCCGCAAAAACACATGAACACTTCCACATCCAGTGCCACCACTGATACGTTAAGAATTGCCTTTTCAACCCATGGACTTCCAGAAATGGTAGTTACAGACAACGGCAGCAACTTTGTGAGCGAAGAGTTCGAAGATTTCCTGAAACGAAACGGAATCCGCCACATCAAAACTGCACCCTATCATCCCTCATCAAATGGGCTTGCAGAAAGAGCTGTCCGAACCTTCAAGGAGGGAATGAAGAAGTTGAAGGTAATGCTCCTTACGAAGGATTACCTGCATGCCAACTCTCACGCCTACTGGATTAAACAAGCTTCAAACTCACACCAACACACGACACACGCCTACAATACGAAACCAATTTCTCACGCTTGGTTGAAAAAAATTGAGCTATTACAGCCTTAACTGACACCCTTTCCAAAAATATGCGAACTTAAACCAATGTGAGAAATGAAAAGTCCATAATCCTTTTCTTGAGAACTTCCGAATTATCTGAAACGTCTTCCGAAATATTCGGGTGTCTTTGTAAGTCTTTGGCGTCTACGGATATGGTCTTCGTTTGGATATGGTCGTGTCGTCTTCGAAAATCATGGCACTCGCAGGATAAAAAAAAAAATTCTGGGTTCTGATCACCCAGAAAGTCTTCCAAAATCTTCGGGAATCTTCGTAAGCCTTCGGTTGTCGTCGGAAATCTTCGGATGTGGTCGTGTCTTCTTCGACAATCCTAGCACTCCAGGTATAAAAATCTAACGCCTTTGAGTCAGAAAAGTTGGCAGGTATTTGAAAGTGACCTGAGAAGAGGAAGTTGAATTTTCTGCGCCAACTGTGTGGACCTGACATCCAGTCCCACGCCACGGGCTTTGCGGGTTGCACAGGGTATTCCACCACAACTTTCCATTTTTCAGAAACACATCTAAAGCAGATGCATTAATTACTGTCTTCACTGACCTGCCATGAAAAATGTGTCATGCGCATCACGAGCAGGATGCTGCTGAGGCTGGAACAAAGCATCAAAATTCCAAAAAGAGCTCTCTACAAAGTTGTTTGTTGGCATCTCTGTAAACCTGGAAAGATAATCAGGTTACAGGTGAATGAACGGATAACTCTGACCCTACAAACACTGTCAGCTACTGTAATATCCTTATGTCAATCGTCATTGGGGGATCACGACTGTCTCATTCACCCTAAGGGGAAGCTAATTTCCTATCTTTAAGAAACGTCAATACTGATGCTCATGGACAATGTGCACTACAGCAAGTTGTCTCGGTCAACTTGTGACTTGTTATCTATAAGGGCAACTTCCAGGTCTTCCTATGTACCACTTACAGAGAAACTATATTATTGGGGTGAAATCAGAGACTAACACATGTAGAAACACATTACAATACAGAGGCAGTGTGATCTGGAAATTTGTTAACAAACAAGTCAAGGGACCTTAAAAGCTTTTGCAAAGAAAAAAAAAGAAGATCATTTTAAAGCATTTTGACCACTTATTTTATTCGACAAAATTAATGTTACTCAGTGCTGTCATTAATATTTTTAAGAAACTGGTCTCTTAGGGAAAGTAGCTGGCCAAAAATTAAACAAAACTTCTTATACCTCTTATGTTTTACTTATTTTCTGACTGAGAGTAGGAGGATGATTTTACTGTAGTCACCGGGATGAAAGCCTTGCTACTGTTTATTTCAAAAAATACAATGCAGGTCAGACATTTGAAAATTTAGTACAATAGTGCAGTAGTGTTTAAAGATACTCTAGTCTATTACTGGTAACAACAATTATTGTCATTTCAAACAATGATAACAACAATATACAATATTAATACTGTATCATGAAAGCTTCATTGCAAAGAAATGAGAGTAGCTATAAATTCTGCACAGAAAATGATTGTTCTTCACATACCCCATTTCCAAGAAAATTTGCCTGAATTGGGCTCGGACCTTCATCAAAGGATGAAGATGACCTGATGTGGGCATGATTCCTTGAGCATCAAAGTTATATGTCTTGTATTTCATATCTTTCCAGGAGCCACTGGAGACAAAATACATTTGTTGACATAGAGTTATACTCTCAACAACCTGTGCAGGATACAGGTGCATAGGTTATGGCCTAATTTATATAACTATTACAAAGTGAATAGGAAGATTTAATTTCTCTTTACACATTAGCCTCATTACTATGATGGGCTAGCAAGCATTAGCATGCATTAGCAACATTAATTTGCACTAGCAAAATTGACAAATGAATACACACCATACATGTACATAAAAAAGTCAAACAAACTTGGAAATCATTAAAAAATTAATTCAAACATGACCGGCTGAATAGTGTTTCAGGGATGGACATTTAAAATGTTACAATTGTGCCAAGAATACATGCATATGACTTAATTTACCACCATGCATAATAATAAATTAATAAATAATAATAAATTAAAATTAATGTACCTACCAGGCTGGGTTCTGTGTGCCAGCATAAAGGTTTCCATTCATGCTGCTAGTAACATTAATTTTAATACAATGTTCTTTGCCCTTTGATTTCATACAAACCTTGTCAGCATGTCTGCTGTTAAATCAGCTTCTAGTTTGGTGGGAGTTGTACTAAATTCACCTCCTTTGGTTACATAAAAGCTCTTGATGATTCTAAAAAAAAAAATCAAATACCTCTTACTAACCGAGTTCGAGATCCGTACTGTAAGTTACGGACCAAGTTTTTTTCCCGTTCGCTTATGGCCCAAGTGTGACAAGTGTGGGCCATAAAATTAATCAATGGGAAAAAATGAGGATCCATAACTTACAGTACGGACTGAGAAAACGAGGTTAGTAAGATATTTATTATATCTCTGAGGTTATGAACACAAACGCAATGGCCAAAGTGATTTCACCAGATGGAGAATCAGAGATGTTCGACATCACAACCGGTGTACTGCAGGGTGACACATTAGCTCCTTTCCTGTTTATAATCGTGCTAGACTATGCTATGAGAAAAGCTATGGCTGGGAAAGAAGAAGAGCTGGGATTTACCATCACCCCTCGAAGATCAGGAAGACACCCTAAAGTTGTTCTTGCTGACTTAGACTTCGCAGATGACATAGCCTAATCAGGTGCTTATAACATTGATGAATCAACTCCATTACATACATTTGATGGCACTTATCTGGAATGGAAGGATGACTTCAAATATTTAGGGTCATGGGTCGATAACTCAGTAAAAGATATCAACATAAGGAAAGCACAGGCTTGGAGAGCTTTGAATGGTATGACGAAAAGTCCGGTATGAGTAAAGATTTGAAATTCAGATTCTTCATAGCCACCATCGAATCAATCTCACTTTACAGGTGTGAGAGCTGGGCTATGTCAAAAGCACAAGAAAAGTCGCTGGATGGAACATACACTAGGATGCTGCGAAAAGCTTTAAACATCCACTGGAGCAGCCATATACCAAACCAACAACTGTACGGAGAACTACCAGCAGTCAGCAACAAAATCGCCACTCGTAGACTACAACTAGCAGGACACTGTTATCGCCATCCAGAGCTAAGTACCCTGAAATTAGTCCTATGGGAGCCCACACATGGTCATCGCGGGAGAGGAAGACCGAAAACTACCTATATCGACACTCTTAAGAGGGATACTGGGGCATTCGAAGCAAGTGAGATTGTTGATAAGAGGCTGTGGAAAGATCTAGTGGTTGCCCACCTTCGGGCGACCAAGTGAGTGTGAGTGTGAGTGTGTCTGAGGTTAATCGGGCGCGCAGAAAAGGAAACTTCCAAATTTAGCAAAACTGACCAATCACAGTGCGCAATTACCAACTGAGAGATATAATAAATAAATGTTAATTTAAAACAATACTTTATACAGTTCCACAAAAACAAATGCTAGAGACATTTGTCAAAATAATAGTGATAAGGTCATTTGTCCCTGTTGAGTGATGTTAAGTACTGTATATTATGGATCATTGACAGACGTAAAGAAAATCAAAGTAATTTAAGGTAAAGAATCTAAACACATGCCTAATTAAAAGCACATTAAATTTAATCAATTATCAAATTTCAAGCAAGCAGAGAAGTCGCGATGCAATTAATGAGCTACGTTTTTCAAATCAACTGCATCTGGCAACATGCTATAAAGGAAGACAATCCCAAGAACAAAGGAAAGAAACTGAAAACATTTTGGAAAATTAATACCATTCACTGTATTTCCAGTTTCTTTAAGATTAACCTATGCAATTAAAATGCTTCTAGTTAAGGGTCACCAGTAAGTCTTCTGAAAACCTGATCCTTCCAGGGCCACAGGTAACCCACTGTATAACACAGGACAACCCTCAGAAAACCCATGATACCACCCCACAACCACCTCTCTGTTAACCACCCCATTTGCAAAGATTTTGCTGCAGTACAATGCTCCTTTCACCCCTTCTGTGCCACACCCTTGACCAAGGCTTCACTCTCTAACTAGTACACTGGTACTCACTGTGTTCGAATAAGTTTCCTTTTCTTGAATTCTTTAATCTTTTCATCAGGCACATCTGACAGCTTCTGATCTCTAATCTTCATCAAGGCAGCTTGAACATCATCTTGCACATTCTCAGTCTGACAAACAAGCAATGATCATAATGAAGATTGTGGTTAACTCTTAAGCCCTAAGACCAATACGAATATTCTCCCCACTGAACTCCAGATGTCTTATGGTATAAGTTAGGAGAATCTGTTCAATAATCAGGGCATTCCATCTTAGCTGATCATTTTGTGTATTCTCAAGAATTATATGCTTAAACAAGTAGCAACAATGCAAGAATAAATTACATACTGGGTACTGTTGCAGGGTAAAGGGTTAAGAACAGAGAGATTGTGACTGTGAGAGGCATGGCAAAGACATTGGGGACAGTCATGGGGCCACTGAGAAACTGAATCCATTGTTCCAGTTAACTTTCAGAGTTAGGGAGTCACGGAAAATTTTTAAGGGGTCATAAGACACGGGTCTTCCCTAATTTTCTTACTTAACAACTCTGTGTGTCAGGTCAGGGAGCCAGATTTCTCGGGTTTTTGACCCGAGACCCGCTGCTTATCTGGAACACTGGAATCTGTGGACATGCATGTCATAATTTAAGCAGCAATGCGAAGAAAGCACTATAGGGCTCCTTCTGTTTGATGTTTGATCAAAGATACTTTGTTTGTTTGTTCAGCCACCCCAAATGGTGTGTACACAACAAAAATGATGTCGGATGAAAATGCTTGATTATTTAGCTGAGGCTTAAGCTTTCAGCCAGGGTTTCTTTGGGTTGTAATTTCTTGGGTGTCATGCAGCAATAACTTGTTATTTACCCCATTCTTGTCTGGTCTGTTTATGATCATAATATTTAAATCAAGCAAACATGTATCACTAAACAAAGATCCCCCTGTAGATGCAAGCAAGAGCAACACTTTCTACCTGAACTAAAAGGCTTCAGGCTTGTTTGTATATTATCCAGAACCCCTGTCCTTACCTTTCTCAGGACCCTGGGACCCCCTTCAGCCTTCTTGTCCACCTGAAGCCAGCCTGCAGACATTGCTTTACTGAAACCCACATTTGCATGAGGACCAAGTTTCTATCAACACAAGAAATTCCCCTTTTTTTTGTTAAATATTTTATTTTAAGTATGACCATTCATCACTTGGTATTAATCATAAATCACAATGACTGATCATAGATCATAGATAAATAATTATATTATTTTATTGATGACTGATGCTTAATCGTCAGTGATTGATTTATGATTGATGATTGACCATTGATGATTGATCGTTGATCATGAATAATAATACACCTGTGCAGTCTTGTTTCATCTCCCTAAGTTCCTTTGTATGCTCTGCTTGGTGGTACCATTCACACCTATATCTGCGGTCTTGAAACTGAGTGTACTCAAGTGTGTAAATTGTGTTAAGAGATATACAAAAAAAAGTGACCAGAAACTCTGCTCAAAGGTATTTTACAAGAAACAGCCCCAAACTTCACAGTCAAGTCATTACTGGTCCTACAACAATATTGAAATGACATAGGAAGAGCTAGGTGTGATATAATATTATCAGCTGGTATTAAGACAGTGCCAGAATGAAATAACTCATCCAACCATCGTAAATGGTATTCCAAGACATAACATGTGGTAATTATCCACATCCCAAATACAACATTAACCAATTTTAAGTGTTTACCTTGATTTCTGACTGTGGTAATCCATCTGAAGGAACAGCTTGGAACACAAGAAACTCATGGCTTCCCTTTTCAACCACTTCACTTCCCTCTTCTGTCAGAACCCATCCTTCAGCTTGGCGCTGCTCTACATTAATCACCTAAGGAAAAAAGACAACAGAAATTCTGCTGAATTAATTTATGTTGACTTCAAGTAAAGGTTTTGTTTCTGATATATTTTGACATAACCTCAACATCTCCTCAGGGTTGCACAAAGCCTTGGTCAAAGTCAATATAAATTAATTCTGCATTACAAACATCTATGTTACCAAAGCAATAAGGCACTTTTTAGTACAATAAAAACTAAACTAAACTATTCTGATCAAAATCAAGTTTAGGTTCACCCTATCCCTTTCAACTATAGACCAGTCGTAGTTAGACATTCTAGTCTATTTGGATAAGGGCTATAAACAATAATAGCACGGGAAAAAGTAACCAATTCCCATTCTGGGAATTATGGGAATAAAGAGGGAAATTCCCAAATTAATAAATACCCATTTCACTGTTTGGGAATTGTCTCACTTTCCAAATTTGGACTTTTATGGGTATTTTATTAATACCCTTCAAAAAATGTGGTATTTTTTCCTGTAGTAGGTCTTGTCTGCTGCATCTTTAGTGTGATATGGGTAGCAGGAAAAGTTAAAGAATCTACACATAGGCAGGTCTCTTTTACAGGTCTTTCCATGGGTCACAGGTACAGGTCACTCTTACATTGATTGGTAACTAAGCGAAACAGCTTCACCATGAGCTAAAACAAAATTATGGAGAGTGATTATGGGTAGGACACAACACTTAGGCTTGTTTATTGATCTGTAGCATGGTGACCTGTACTTTGGCCTGTACTGTGGAATGTGACCTGTAAAAGAGACCTACCACCCACACACTTATCACAAAGAGTAGGAGTGGAACTCCCCCTATTGTGGTCTCCAGGTTTTATTTCATGGGTTGGTGCTTCACATAGGGTTAACCTTATTGTGCCTTTTTCCCTTGGACATAATTGTCCAAGGAAAATTGCTTTGAACTTACTGAACTACTACTTAATCTATTGTTATGCAGTTAATCCAATTTTGTTCTAAAAGTACACTGTATCCAATCTGGGCAAAATTTACCTTTTAAGACACATACAGACTGATGGATTTCTGACGGATTTCCTCATAGCCCCAGACATTCATGAAATAGTTTCATACCATCCCACACAAACAATGCTTGGGTAGGAAATAATAAGCTTACACTGTAAGTCTTATATGTATGGGGCTATGGAGAAATCTTACCCCACATCCATTGTAAGTTACTCTTCTCTGACGAGAAATGATAGCTAAATCAAAAATTAAGTGTTGGTTACAAGGAAAATTTTCTACAAGTACTAGTAACACGTTTTATTTTAGACCTATTCGATGGATAATTAACATTTCATTCACTCACATCTCCGAGAGCATGGATACTTTTCACACTTCCAACAATAGATTGATGGTCTTTCCCAAGTTCTTTGGAAAATTCGAAGGTTTCGATGCTTCCTCTCTCTTCTAACGCTTCCAAAACAACTTTGTCCAAGGACTGAGTTCCCATTTTAATTGAAGACTGAAGTTGCAAAGTGAAAATGGAACCCTTCCCTTCCAAAATTTCATCAGATATTCAACGAACAGCATACACGACGTACGTTACTTGATGAGTAAAATCAACCGCTGTTAAGAAATGAGCGAGGGCGCATAAGAGCCCGCGATTCAGCAGCTGTATTCCTGAAAACAAAACCCGACAAGTTTACGTTTTTTCAAGAAAATGGCTTTGTTGTTGTTATTCGATTTCATCAATTTTCGCTTCCATGCACAGGGAACTATAGTCGAAGGAGTTGGTGATGAGGTGTTAATTGGTCTGGCGTCGACATTGGCGCTCATCGCATTGGTTAGTATTCTTTACAACACACAAGGTGGTCAAAGGAATATCCACCCCCTTCAAGCTGACCAAGTTCGTTTGGTTCGTGACAGACTAGGTGTGGGGCAAGAAGGAAGCGATACTGCTGTATCTGATGATCCTATATTGCCAGATCCGCCGCCTGTTACTTATTCCAGTGATAGAAGATGCCCTGTTTGTCTTGCAGACACCAAATTCTGTACGACGACAAACTGCGGACACGTATTTTGTGGTACGTTTAAGCTTTTATGTATTCTGTTAACCTCCGCCTCAGCAAATTCTCGTCAGAATGTCATAAGATTTCTGAATTGAGGCCTTATACGTATCACCAATAGACGGTTGTAACGTTCAGCATACCATATATTTGATCGTGCAAACAGGTTGTTAAAAATCAGGGCCTGACATGTCGATAATTTAAAAATCGTTGTCGATAAAAATCGATCACACGCCTTCTTGTGATTATCGATTTTAATCGAATTTCGGTGTTGCAGTTCGATTTTGAACGAACCACTGTTAAATCATTTCTCAAGGTAAACAATGGATTCTACATTGAATAACAAACCACTTGGCTGCTGAGGATTTTTGTTTAATAGTATAATCCCGGCGTTGTCAATCAATGGTTTCCGATCGATTGATTGCAATCAATACAATCAATAATAATCAATAACAATCCATTGATTGTTATTGATTGGTGCAACCAATCAATAAAAATCGATAATCACAATCGGAGTCTTAATTGCTATTGATTACCATTGATTTCTATAGAAAATCATTGATTAATAATTCATTATGCAACTTTCTGGCGCGTGTTAGCGTAGGCGTGCTTCATTGGTCCCGGGCATATTTACACGTCCAGGGTAATTGGGTAATTCGATTGCGCACTTTTATCCTTGCACTTCAACCGGGATTCCCAGAACACACTTGTTACAGAGTTTGCTTGTTCCAGAGATGGCGAAGCAAGTTGAATTGTCAGTGCGCTGTGTAGTCAAGGGCTATCACGAATGCCCTTTTGAAGTGAATGTCGGAGAAATATTCTACGCATTCAAGAAGAGAGAAGAACGTGGGAATGCGTTCAGAGTTACGAATGATCGGGGGCAGCTCGGCCATCTTCAAATCGAGCTTGTTGGTCCTCTTTGGCCCTTACACAAAGAGATTACTGTGTAAGTTTAAAAACGCCAGAATACATTACAAGGGAAGCACATTTTCCTTTTAACAATTATTCTGCTATCTTCCCTTTCGGTTGCACGGGTGAATGTTCAATTATTCTGCTATCTTCCCTTTCGGTTGCACGGGTGAATGTTCAAGATGTATGTTCTTGGCCTGCATGCGTATATTCAGGCAGCATGACAGTGAGCGCAGACAAAAAAAATTTCCTCAACTAATTAACAAGCTGGAAGATAGTGACACTGAAGAGACTTAAAGAACAAACCATTCAGTTTGGGATATACCGCCCTTTGCAGATTGTATGATTAGAATTAAAGACAATTTTGTTCTTGTTTCGAGACGGTCAGAGTCTAGTAATTTAAGTGAGCTTTTAATAGTAATAAGGGGTAAAAATGCTACAAATTTAACATAAAACACAACAAATAAAGATAACTGAATGGTTTGTTCATTCATATGGTGCGTTTTATTTAAGAAAACGAAAAATTTCATAATCAATAAAAATCAATAATAATCAATAACAATCGATGAAAATCAATAGAAATCGATAGTCACACAACTTTTAGGCATTGATTTTTATCGATTTCCAATACCAATCAATTAATTGTTATTGATTATTATTGATTATTATTGATTTTATTGATTATCGGAAACCATTGATTGACAACGCCGGGTATAATTGACTTTTCCCATGGACTTACTTAACTTCAAAGCTGCTGAAAGTTGCACAAAAAACTGCAAAACGTTGATTGAGATGTTATTTGTTTGGTTAATTTCAGTGACGAGCTTGAGATTATCAACTTCTGTCAACAAATTTAAACTTGTTATTGACTTATTGACTACAATTGTACGTTTTGGATAATCAACTTTGATCGACATATCAGGCCCTGCAAAAATTCAGTGCTTAAAGGTGCCCAGGGATCTGTTACATTAAATTAATTATTAATTTTTCTTTTCACGACTAGTCAAAACTCTTATTCGTTAGCTCATTTTACAAGTAATTTTAAGTAGTTGTGTACAACACTTTGGACAATGTGATAATCTATCTCAATGGGCCTTTAGGAGAAATTCTTGCGACTGGGAAGATCTTCGTTTAATAACTTTTCGAGATACAGAGCTGTAGGCCATATTAGGGAGGTTGGTAACCTGTTTAATTAACAAGCTTCATTGATACAAAAGTAGAAATAATAAGAGGTACAGCTGCACATTTACTATGCAGGCCAGGAAGTGGAGAGAAGTTTGGATGGAGTGTTGAAGTGTTAAGCAGTTCAAAGCTGACGTTTCAAGCATTTCAGATTTTTGTTTACCACCAACCCCATCAACATAACCCCAGGGCTGTGCTCTTTCAGCACCTGGTTCCCCCTAGTGACATACACTGTATTTTTGCCTTTGGGCAGCCAGTAAATATTAGCTTTTGCACCAGACTTATATTCTGGAAATCCTGGATTTCAAGGGTCTAGATATTTTGGACACCCAACTACTGTACTTTTCTTTAAGCATATCCACACAGTTTCTTAAAATAAACTAACTTTGTCTGTTGACTTTGCTTAACCGATTCTTACACTGTAGCTCCTTGCATTATAACTTACTGGAGATATGGGAGATGGCTTGGTGCCATCAACTGTCCAGTTTGCAGGCAACAGGTGAGAACACCATTCCTGGGGGGATCCAAGATGAAATGGTTATTATTATTGGAAATTTGAAGAGAACATCTATACTGTGCTCTCTTCCCACTCCTCCATCACCCTTTCCACTCATCACATGTGTGTCTTCAATCAACGAGGAACCAGATTCACAAAGGCCATCTAAGTTTAAGAGGTATCCTAAGTATTGTTTTCTCACAATACTTCATTGTTTTGAAAACAATACTTACACTTAACTTTGGAAGGCTTTGTGAATTCTGCCCCAGGAGACAACTGGTACATGACATTGTACCTGTTGTGAATTGTATTTTGTTTTATTTCTAAGGTACTGCTACTACTGCTACTACTCATGCTACTGCTACTGCCACCGCCACTTGCCAGTGCCACTGCCACTGCCACTGCTGCTGCTACTGCTACTGCTGCTGCTGCTGCTACTACTGTTACTGCTACTACTACTGCTAGGGCTACTGCCACTGCTACTGTCACTGTCACTGTCACTGTCACTGTCACTGTTACTGCTACTACTACTGCTACTGCTACTGCTACTGCCACTGCCACTGCCACTACCACTGCCAGTGCTACTGCTACTGCTACTGCCACTGCCACTGCTACTACTACTGCCACTGCCACTGCTACTGCTACTACTACTGCTACTACTACTGCTAGTGCTACTGTTACTGTTACTGCTTCTGCTACTGCCACTGCCACTGCTACTGCCACTGCCACTGCTACTGCCACTGCCACTGCCACTACTACTACTACTACTACTACTACTACTGCTGCTGCTGCTACTGCTACCCTTACTGCTTCTGCTACTGCTACTACTACTGCTAGTGCTACTGCTACTGTTACTGTTACTGCTACTGCTACTACTACTGCTAGTGCTGCTGTTACTGTTACTGCTTCTGCTTCTGCTACTGCTACTGCTACCACTACCAATAATAATAATAATAATAATAATAATAATAATAATAATAATGTTCTAACCACGAGGATAATTGTGATTGTAATCATGATCGTAACACAGTCATTCTTTAAAGGGTGGCATCCCTGATAAGGTAGATAGGTAGAAATTGAGCCCAGCTGGTTTAAGGTGTTGTGAAATGTTATTGTGGTTTTCTCACTAGAGAAGCCTTTCATTGATTTGCGATAATCCCTTCTTTCAAGCCACCAATGCTCACTAAGGAATTGAGAGCTAAGAACTTTCTATTTTCATCAGGTTACTATCCTATTTCCAAACTTCTCCAATGAAGACAGGGCATTACCAGATGCAGTGCAGTATAGACGTGATATAAATGAATATAACAGAAGATATTCTGGTGTTCCTAGACCAGTAAGTACACCACAGTTTATCAGTGTTTTTTAAGTGATGATGATGATGATGATGATGATGGCAGTGGTGATGATGGTGATGGTGATTGCACAGTCAATCATCAAATTATGATTCATCAATGATAAATAAATTTATTGTTGTGGTACAATGTAACTGACATGTTTTAAATAACTTTTCCTGGTTTTATTTGTGAAAAATTCATTGCAAGAGTGAAAGGAATTTAGCCTGCAAGCAGGCTCTCATAGATGATGTGGTATGAGCAGCGAACCCTTGAGAAACAAACAGGCAAGGGGCTTGGTAAGAAAAAAATTAACTAGAGCCTGCACAGATGGCATTGTTTCACAAATACAGTGTGGGCATCCATGAACAGCATTCTGATCAGTAAACCAGCATCCTTGATGATCAAACACAAATTCAAACATAAACACATGGCATCCCGAAATTTAGCCTGCAGTGCAGGCGGTTTTGGTGGTTTTCATCTTTCGAGTGTTTAGCCGCCATTTTGGTTTCGTTGCAGACTGGGAGAATTGGGGCGAGTAAGCGATGCGAGAATGTCGGAGGGGGTGGAGGGCGGGGAAGGAAAAATAAACCGCCTGCCCGCAGAGGCTGTAAAATTCAAAAACGCCCCTAATTAGTTTCGCTTGACCGCTTTTCCGGAAGTCGATCGTTAGCTAATGAAAATGAAGTAATTTCATAAAATCTGCTTCCGACAAAAACAAAGATAGAACAAAAGGAGGAAAATACTATAACTGCAGTTACAGAGCGGAGCGAAACGATGACAAAGACACAACCGTAATTAGAGCGGATTTTAACGCTCGATTTCAAGTGTTGTATAGCTCTCTAAGAAGCTACAATACTAAAGAAAGGATAAAGAGACGTATAGTCGCAAAAGAAACACAACATCTTGCTACAATGAAGATTAAATTCCTATCCTTGATAACATGAGAGAGGCTGTACTGTCACTGAACGCACTGAAACGAGCCAAACCAAAGCTACACAAAATGCTTCAGAGGGCACATAAAGGGCCACAGTTGCTAAACAGAAACAACAAGGGTCAAAACAAACAGGCGATAAATGCAGAATTTAAACCCAGAAATGACCTTTAGTATTAAAATACATTACATGGGACATTTAAGCACATGGCTGTTTCAATCACCATCACCATCATGCTATCATCTAAACCACCGTGTTGCCCCACTTAAAACAAGCAAGAAGCTAAATCGGTCAATAGAACCGAGATAGAAGCGGCAAACACGCAAACAGGAATCGTGTTGGCCTTCCAACCCCATTTTACCACATCTTCCAATCTAGCACTTGCAAGTGATGTCGCCGTCAAACCCATTGAAGATGCTTCAGTGAAGTGATCTTGTACGATGCTTTTCAGAGGACAGACGACAACCACACACCCAGCTTTCGACGATAATATTTCTTTTACACGAATCAACAACTGAAAGATGAGGTTTTTACCAAAGCCCATCGGAAGAACTGCTACCAAATCCTTTCCGTGCACAAGTATCGAAATGGCTTCTTTTTGCTCGGGACGTAATTCACGTGTCATACCCAGCTCAGAGAGAAATAAAAGAGCTTATTCGAGAGCAGCGTCAAAGCTTCGCTAGTCCGCCACTTTTCTCTCACGGAGTGAGCGGTAAAAAATCCACCTTTAATTGGCAGGTATCAATCTGCTTGAGCTCTACCACACCAATCAGAAACTCCGTTCGCCCACGAACGGAGTTTCTCCAACAAACAATGAGTGCGGGCAGGCGGTTTTTTTCTTTCCCCTCCCCCTCCCCCCTCCCCAATTTTTCTTTCTCCCTCCCACTGGCTTGGTAAACTTTTTACCTCGCCCCAACTCTCCACTGTTTTCCTAATTCAAGATGGCGGCCTGAACAACCGATGGGAATATCCACTCGCCCCCGCCAAAAACCGCCTGCACTGCAGGCTACCCGAAATTGAAATGAGGGATTTTTTCTAAGAAATTTTTTTAAAAATTTTGGTTGAATGATCTGAAAAAGGGATTCAATGAAGAGAGACTTCCAAGAGAGGAAGTTTCTTGGGTGCCATATAAAACAATGGAGGGCTGAAGGGCAAAAGGCTTATATCCCATTTTTGCTTATTTTTGCTTATTAATTAATTGATGTAGTGATACACTCTGAATTCACAGCAATACAAGTAATTTCACTGGTTGACAAATCATCTGAAGTTCTCTTTGCATTAGAACTAGTCTCTATTAAGTTATTGTAATTTTTTGCAGCTAATGGACTATATTTATGACCTGCCAACACTTCTGCGGCAGCTCTGTAGCGAACTGTTTTCCGTTGGAGGTCTCGTCTGGGTTCTTAGACTTAGAATTACTTTGTGCTTCTTTGCGGCAGCCTTGTATTTTGTTTCGCCGTTGGACATTATCCCAGAGACTGTGTTTGGATTTCTGGGCCTATTGGATGATGTGCTTATTATCTTGCTACTGCTTGTGTATATTACTGAGATGTACAGAAGAGTCATTGCTAACAGAGCTGAAGAAACATTGTGAACAGGGTGGACAGGGTAAGGAGGATTCAGAGACGACATCAGTATTACTATGCAGTACCGGAAAATATTCATACCTCCCCCACAGGAGGTCCATGGAAATTCCAAGGAGGAGGTGGTGGCAAAAGCAAGAAGGTTAAAAGAAAAGTATGGAGCTAAATTTGAATTTCTGGAGGGGTGGGGTGCAAACCAAAAATCTTTTGTAAGGGAGGGGTCGGTGGGTTGTTATGGATTTTTTTTTCTACAACCATACATTAGGGCCATTTATACAGAAGAAAATAAGACGCCTTTTTATCTAAGATGCGACTTAAATAGGACGCGAACTATACTGTTTATACGTTTGCGTCCTACATAAGGTGCCAAGATCACTAAAAATGGTTTGTGTCTCACTTTTGATAGAGCCACGTTTAGAAAATTCATAAACTCGGTGTTGCACACAAAAACTACAACCGAAATCCGAGAAGAGTCGGCAGAAAGCAATGGAGGGATTGGTGCGATCAGTACAGATGAAAATACCTGTTCTGCAATTCTCCTCTGCTGAATTGCACACATTCCTCTGTTTTGTCGGTGGCTTCGCTGGTCTTATGAGCGCTGTGCGGAGTTTGCTCGGCAGCTGACTCGTCAAAAAAACATGTTGCTAGGCATACGCTCTTAAAATTCACGTCTTATTTAGGAGGCGAAAGCATTTATACGAGGAAGTTCACGTCTTATTTAAGACGCGGACAAAATAAAAACAGCTGAAAACCCCGTTCTTAAATAAGACGTGTCTTTAAGTCGCGTCTAAAATGAAACACGAACGCTCATTTTGTAGTATTTATACGATCATTTCGCGTCTTATTTTCTCCCGTATAAATGGCCCTATTGAGTAAACTAATGTAGATTATGCTTGTTTTTAAGACCTTATTCTTTCAAGCCTTTTTGACCCGAACTTGGTCCAGAGTGTAATTTATCCCCGCAGAATCTTTACTTGTCGGGAGAAAATAAGCAACGATCAGTTGCTGTGTGAGATATTCAATCTTTGGTTATGTTCTAAAAGATCCCCTTGATTATTACCGTGAAAATATAGGGGGATAGAGAGAAAAAATATTTATCCTGATATTGGAGCTAAATGTGTGATAAGGCTTTAGAAAATGACTATATGACTTACTTTTGAATGAAAACTTGAGGATCAGAAATAGAACTGAGACAGTGTCTAGGACATTAATGTCAGTGACAAATAGCAGGATTTAACGTGCACATTTGGGGAATTTTTCCCTTGCAATATTTCCTGGCCCTTTTTGAGATCAAGGCAGTGAAGCCTATAATATCATCAATTAAGAGTTTAGGAATTTTATAGTTATATTTTAGGACTACATAGCACTACTGCAGTGAAGGTCTGTTTTTCACCACCTGAGTCAATTGATTTGACTATAGAATCTTTGATGACATTGTTGAAATCCAGAAGTTTAGCTGATTGAAATGCCAGCAGCAATCCACAGTCTACGGCATTAGGTTTTTAATTTACTTTTAAAATTATTTATTATATTATTTTTATCTTCTGAGCTTAGATAAAATCGCTAAAAAAAAAAACGTTTGAAAGCTGCTTAGCTCGTGCTTTCGTGAAATGCTGTATTTTCTTTTTCGCTGCTAACGAGTAAACTATTCTGCCTTTCCTCCAGCCCTCCCCCCTTAAGAACAAAAACAACCATCGGGAGGCATTAGTATTATGGTCCATTTTACAGTTATGGCTTTTCGGTAGAAGTGAGACTGGAGATGACCGTTTCTCTGGTAAAGTGGACTAGTTAGCATAAGAACAACATGATTTACATCAGAAAAACAGTTAGGTCGGTATCAAAACAGCCTCGCACTGTTGTTTCCATTCATAGGCCAGGTCACTGAGAATGCAAATGTAAAATGTTTGCACCGCTACTGAACAAAAGACACAAACAATTTACACTTAATTTCCGCTATTTTTTTTGTGTTTGTTATTATTGCTTGTTCATCTACACCGTACATAACATTTTACGATTTTCTTTGTTCCATTACGTAATGTTTGTCCTATGCGTGCAAAATTCACCTCACTTGTAGTGCACATATAAATAGGTTTCGATGGTCACCTTTTTGTTTGCTCGGTTTTGATTGCGGTTTTGAGTGCAAGCAACGAATAGTCTACCCCAACAACACCTGAACGACAAGTATCAACAAAGGATTTGGCTGAACAGAATTCTGTGTTTTCTACCAAACAATTAGATTATGAGCGCGAGATTTCAATCGCGAGATAGTTGATTTGAAGCGCATGCCTTGGGGTGATGCTTTAAACATGGATTGTACCAGGCACGACTCCAGTTAGGACTACAAAAGATACTTTCTGTAGTGCGCTTCAAAACCATTTTATTTCGGTGATTCCTTTCTTTCTGCATTGTTCTTATTATTTTTGTTTCACCGCGTTTTTATCTATCAACCGACACATCGTGTTACTCTGTCTCTCTTCTCGTTCCTTTCGAGTCTCGTGTTGTTGTGCACTTTGTAGTCCTCCAATAGTGTTTCCATGGTGCTGAACACGTGATCAGGGTAGTGAACTACGTCCGTGTCAAGACCAGGATAAGAGGCGCTTAAGGGATACACATCTATGACGTCATATCCGGCTTTACACATCGCTGACAAGCCGTAAGCACTGAATAAAGCGGCTCGCTGAAAAGAATAAAATATGTGTAATCAGAAAGGATAAAGCAAGTTACTGAACAAATGAACTGTTTGGGAACTCTAGTAACCTTTGGTTTGTTCAGCTGCCTATTTTCCCTTGGAAAGTGGGCGACTGGTAGGCATAACGCACTGGCACTGATTTCGATAATTAATACTTTTCTGATATGTAACGAAACAGTCACAAACCTCCAGACTATTTCCGAGCATTCCTCTTGCAACAATTTGGCTTGGCAGGTAAGGACGGTTCATTTGACTCGGATGCTGGGAGCCACAGTTTCAAATTCATTTGTAGCCGAAATATTTACATTTTTATACCCTTACAGTACGTTTATTTTTTTGTATCGGTTGAGATATTTATCGTGCTAGAGAAATTAGGAAATCTAAAACCGCGGCCTTCCAAAAATACTTAGCCACAACCAGAAGACCGAACCTTCAGCCCGGAACTTTCATTTTGAAGTATACAGTCGAACCTGTATTTAGCGGCCAACCTTGGAGACGGGACAACTGGCCGCCGAAGGTAAAGTCGAAAACAACAATTTTATAAGGTAATTTATAGCTGGGAGTGTTCCCGATATCAAATTTGGCAAAACGAAAATCTAAACTAAAATCGAACTGACCGTGAATACACTTATTAAACATTACAAAATCACTCCTTGGGACGCCATGAAACTTACCGTGACCTAGCTGCTGAATAGGGTTCGAATCTAAGGGAGGAGAGAGAGGAGAAGGGGAGGTGTGCCGGCCGCCATATGTCCTTCAGACGAGTCTGTCCTAATCAGGGTCATGAGTATCTCTCAATCCGGTTCACCGCGAAATCAGTTGGGATATTTTCGCTTTCACTTCTACCTACAGTCCTTAAGGTTAGATCAGAGTTTTAATAAACCTCCAGCGGCACAATTACTATAGCCCAACATGGCATCCCTGATTTACAACATATACCTGGGGGGTATGAAATCTAAAGCGAGTGATATCCCCTGAAGCTCCTTGCTTTTCTTTGTGTAGGAAAGTCGTGGTTTTCCAGATAATTTTAGCTTTGTACTTTGGGACCCTTTTGCCTTGCGAATCAAGTTCTTTCTCCTTGAACCTGAGTATCAGGTCTCCAATAAGTCGTTGGAAGGTTGTAAAGTTTATGGCGTGTGCATAATGTAGTCCAAGGTTTAAAAGCAGAACGTTTTCCTCTCCCTGCATGAGTGGATTCTGCAAGACGGTAAGAACTTCACCGATGACCCGTCCAGGCCTGAAATCAAGATCATCGTTTTCGTACTTTCCTGTTTTATTTTCTCCAACGGGGTAGATCCAGTTATAACTAAGTAAACATTGCGTGTACAACTTTTGGCAAAGCAGGCGGGACCGCACTGATCCCATGAGATGGTGGGCTAAGGAATCGCCATAGATCCACAGTGTACCATTTTGGCGGTATCTAAACGGTAGAGACACGTTGAGGACCGACTCTAAATTTTTTGAGAGAGAGAAAATAAACCATCCAGAAAATATTAAACTTGAAAAGGCTACAATCCAGCGTAACTATGATCGTGTAGTAATAGCAATTATTTAAAGCTAGTTCAATGATATGGATAATGCAATTCTAGAGTTTCGATTGGCTGAACTATCATGATAATTATACGTAAACAATAGTCTCCATTTGGCGCGAAAAGATGCTCCGATTTTTTCCGCGGACATAATCTGTAACGAGAGGCAAACAGTTCGCTCTCGGAAACTCTGCGGAGCTTCAAGGAACTGATAATGTCCAATGAATAATATCCAAACATATTTTGAACCCAAATGGACGCTGGTGTCTTTATTATCCCATTTCACCGGATATTTCCCGGTTTTAGCTGAAGCGTATTCAGGCACGTGATGATCTAGTCTAATCGTGTGCGAGCAAAAATGGTTGATGACTGTTCACAATTTAGAAAAAAAATTCAGGAAATTTCAATTGGGAATTTTGTTGGGAAAGAACGGTACGTGTTTACCATTTGGCCAAAATTTCCGTTTTGTTGCGCCACGCTAGACTGGGTTCTAGTTTTTCAGCCAAGAGGCCTGAAACTAGCACTAAACATGAGAAACTTGTAAATGGTAATAAACCAATGGGAACGTCCCAACCAGAAAAGCAGGACTACCAGTTTGTACCGTGAATTTTCCATTGGGACGAACCAAAAAAAACGTTCACCATTTACATCCCAAGCGGAATTTAATAATAATAATAATAATAATAATAATAATAATAATAATAATAATAACTTTAATAACTTTATTTAAGTATCAAATCGTTCTAGCTGAACACGAGTACTCTACTAATTGGGGAGACTGATTTCCGTGAATTTGCTCTAAATGGCCAAACAACCATTATAACTATACGCAATTACTAAAGATGTTTTTGCTTTTTGCAAAATATTATCAGCAAAGACTTATTCGTAAGTTGTTATTGTTTCTAATAAAACAATTATCTAGCTCGCGCTTGTTGGGCATGAGATGATTCTAGCCTACACAGATGAGCTATGCAGCAAGTCAGCTATCTGCCGTCTCATATTCAACTCGCGCTCCTGAAATAGTAGTTAATTAAGCAAGCATAGATGTGAGTTCTTTCCCCTCAGGACTGAATTAACGCTTAAAGCCGCCTAAAATCAACATGTATATTCTCCTAACTGGTCTTCTCATGTTTCTTATACCACTAGTTCCATCATTCTTATTACCTGTGTTTTAGTCAAGCATTGACTCTGTAAAGAGAAATTAGGTTCGGGCCCGTTTCTCAAAAGTCCCGTAAACTTTTCGGGCCCGAAAACCCATTTCAAAAACTGCGATCCACTTCTTCTAAAAAAGCTGATCATTTACTATGATTTCAAGATACGATAGGGAAAATTTGTTGCAAAATTTCATGCCTGGAAAAGTCTTCGTTTTTTAAGATACTAAGGAAATTATGGCACCCGAAATGCGCCCGTAAAGTTTCAGGGGTTTTCGAGAAACACACGCCTGGTCACTTTTACGTCGTTGACTGCGTTGATTAATGATTGTCTATGGCATAGTTGGTACCAAGGTTAGGTTTCCTTTACGGAAGGCAAGATCTGTATTGGCGGGGGAGGGGAAGGCAATAGATTTGACGGGAGGGGGGAGGTTGGTTGAAGAAAATGTCCCCCCTTTGCTCATATGGATTCCAGTTTGCCAATATACGTTGGTACTTTTTTCAAGTCTGACTTGGCTAGGTAGGCGACAGAGTGGTTGACGAAAATAATTCTTGTTTACTTTGTTTTCACTCTCCTTCGCTCTATCATTGGTTGGATCAATTCTTACCACTTTATCGACCAATGAGAGGCAAAATTTAAAAAATAAAATTTTACCTTTTCCGCGCTTGACGCCGGCGACATGTAATTGCTGCGCGTTCTGATTGGTTAGTTTCGCTGTTTTCGTTTAGTGTGATTGGTTAGAATAGTTACGTATACTTTTGGATTTATTTGAACGGCACTCAATTAAACCCACTCTAGTGCACACCATCAAGGAACAATAGCAGAGTATTTTTGCAGTGAATTGTTGTGGAGATGTTGACTGACCTTCAATGTATGGCTTCCACTCGTTGTGTATCCATCGACCAAATCCATCCCACAAGTAATTACAAGTGGTAGAACAGAAGCCGGAAACATAGTCAGGGAGTAATTCTGTTTCGAAAAAGACAGAAATTAAACATATTTTAATTGCTTTGTCATAATATGAGCTTCAAACAGGGTACAAAGGTTTTTGAAAAGAAATAGTCCACCTCGGAGTAGGGCCTTGGGAGGAAGCTTTTAAAAGTTTTGGATTGGAAAAAAGTGTCTCCACCACATGAAAGAACTTCTCGAAAAATTATAACCCAACCAACCTTAAGGCTGTTCAATTGAATAGGAGGTGAATGAAAGGCTTATGAAAATCGTGAATATTTGAGACTTTCTATGGAATGGGGGAACGTACTTAGCTTTAGACATCCCAAGCCCCTTAATTTCGAAGTGAGTAATTGAAGGAATGCGAAAATTTGGTTTTACTACAGGGGGCGCAATCATGGTGTGTGACATTAAAGCGTATATAAAAAAATGTGCCGTTAAAAGCTAGAATTCCAACGAGCCGAATAGCGGTGGAAATATTGATACAGTAGCCAAATTAGGCTGTCCTACCTTCACTGCGCTTGGAGAGTGCTATGCGTTAGATTTGACTGGAAGTCAAGTATGGCCGCGAAATTGCATGTGGACAAAATGGCCATTTCTCCCCCGTGTAAGTGCCCTTTTGTTGAGCAGCCGCGGTCACTATGCTATCGCATTTGAAATGTGGCAGTCGTGCTGTCCATGACACACATCGTTGCGCAGCGACAACGGTCAAATTTGAGCGGTGAATCGAGCGATTCTCCGTTCGTGTTGGTCGAATTTTCAGAGAAGTTGGTAAAGAAAGAGACGAAATTTATCTACGCGATGGTTGCTGTGATTCAGTTAAAGTAAATACTTCACTTTCTTAGCCTACGCGACTGTTGCTGTGATTTAAAGTAAATACTTCACTTTCTTAGCCTACGCGACTGTTGCTGTGATTTAAAGTAATACTTCACTTTCTTAGCAATTTATTGGCCTTCAAACGACGAATGGTTCGATCTCGTGTCACTGCCCTTCTCTTTGAAGAGTGAACATTTAGATGGCCGGCACATAGACGTACCAGAAAGTGACAAGAAACAGTAGAGTGAAGGTAGGAAGGCTTTATTTGGATATAGAATATCAATATTTCTACTGTTGTTGGGTTCGTTTGAATTCTAGCCTTTGGCAGCACATTTTTTACATAAACACCACGATTGGGCTGCCTGTGGTTTTGTCAAGTGAGTCGAAAATTAAAAGGCCACCGTAAAGGCATTTAAAAAAGCCATCTTTATACATTGAGTGAAGTCTTATGTCAACAAAGACTGCTCTGGAGGTTTGGCGTTTGAAAATGTTGTAATGTGACATGAGGTGCAAATGGCCTCCATTTTGGATTCACCATGTTAAATTTTTGAATTTCCTAGAAATGTGGGAATTCTCTCAAAATTGACCACAATGTGATCAAAACTGACCGAGAAAACAAAGTTTAAAAAGGGAAAACAAAAGTTACTGTGAAAACATTTATCTTTTCCAAGATAAACAAGAATTTTCAATTGTACTGAATGGACGAAATGAACCTCGCGGTTTGATTGGAAAACTGACCAGATTGCGAGACGCACGAATGACTTCTTGGAACAAAGAGATTGAAAAACAAAAAAATGGAAAAACAAATAAATTTTATTTGTCAGTGTGTGTGGACTCTGAAAACTCACAGTGGACAGCAAAAGGTGGTAAGAACACACAGTCGGTGGCTCGTAGCGTATTTATTTGTCTCTATGACGCTCTGGCGTATCGGTTTTCGGCTCATCCTCGGTGTAAAAACCTGTGAAGCTCACAAGTAACGAAAAACAAAGACAACAAAACATTATAAACAATAGCGTACAGGAAAACAATACCTCATAAAACAAAGAAAACCTCGTCAAGTTTTTACACCGAGGCTGACCCCGGTTTCGGCGGACCGTCCACGACTTCCGCTCAAAAGCTTTCCTAAAGCAGCGCATATTCTGAGTAACCATATTCCGTTCTTTAATTTAGTTCTGTCCACGATAGCAGAATATTCCGTTCATTTCCAAAACGATGTAAGTCGGAAAAAGTCACAACTACTATCTAGTTCGGGTATCATAGTCGAGTGGTCGCAAATAATGCATTAGTCATGCAAATGAAACCCCACCTCCCCTCCCCCTGCCCCCCGGGACATAGCGAGGATTAAACGCGTCCAAAGCCCCGGTGGGCGCTGGATTTAACAAAGCGTCAGTAAAACCGGGGCCGTGGAGCGGTGATTTAACAGCACGCGATCACCTAAAGTGGGGACGACAGCGGGAATATAACATGAAGGACTAAACGGAGTCTCTCTCTTTCAAGATGACGCCAGAGAAAGAGGTTCGTAAGTTTTTAATTCATTGATATTGGTTCGTTTTTTCATCCATCCATTGCAAATTTTCTTCAATTTTTTTTATTCCTTTTATTCAATCTTTATTCAACAATATGAGGAACACTTACAGACCACTTGAAGAACCTATGATAGAGGAGACAAACCGCAGAGTTATACAAGTAGTCAATGAACTCTTCTTCTTAAACTCATTAATAATTCATCAAGTTAAAACAAAGGAAATCACAACCGTGATTCTTCCGCAGCCTATAGCAAAACAGCAGAAATCATACACTGTAACTGGAAGACACCACTGACTTCCATAGAGAGAACGAAAGTCCCAGAAGGGATTTTTCTTGTTTCAATGGACGGAACGAGCTTTAGTATATACAAACAAACCACAGGAGGAGGGAATCCGAACAGTATGCAGAGCATACACTCACTGTGCACTGAAGATACATTCCATGAAAAGAGACCTCCTATCCCTACACTACTACTCAGTAAAGAAGTGCTCAGGCTAATATTACACGAAAATTAATTCCAGTTTAACGGAAAGAATTATCTCCAAACACATGGAACCGCCATGGGAACAAAGATGGCAGTCGCGTTTGCCAATAGTTGAAACAAAAATCATAAGCCAAAGCGCAATCAAACTGCTCGTTTGGAAACGCTACATAGACATTTTCTCCCTCTGGGATACACTGGGGAGAGGGGAAATGACACAGTTCATTGAACGAGCAAACGAGCACCACCCTACAATCAAATTCACGGATGACCGTTTCAGATATTGAAACAACGTTCATGGACACCAGCATCTACAAAGGCTTAAGATTCGAAACAAAATCAGTTATTGATGTGCAAACCCACTTCAAGCCTACTGAGACATTCCGATATATACATTTCTCGTCCTGTGATCCACTCGGTGTCAAAAGGGGATTTGTGAAAGGAAATGCTTTACGACATCTGAGGACAAACTCGTCTGACATTATTTCAAGACAAAATCAACAAAATTTTAAACGTACCTTGCAGGCTAAAGAGGTTATCGAGAAAAAACCCTCACATGTAAAGTTCCAGATAGCAAGCCCTCCGACAAAACCAGAAAGAAAATAAACGAATGTTGCCATTTGTTACACAATAGAAATCGTCCATCAGTGCGAAAAATTCCGTTCAGGATTGGCGTGTACCATTTGCACAACCCCTACTAAATAAAGCATGACACGCATCAAAATTGGAGTAGGAAAATTTCCGGATTTTTTTGGTAAATGGTAAACAACCAGCATGACACAGGTGAGGCCGGCTCTCCTCACTGGCCCTTATGTACATCCACCATCTAATAGACATTGATCTGGAAGAAGTAATATATTAATGTATTTGCTAAGAAGCACCCAAGGAGGCTTGAGCTTGGGACACCCCTCAAAGATCGTGATGATCATCAGCAAACCTAGTGCCACTCGGTTTGCGGTTGATCACGGTCTACTTTAGGGAATAATGTCACACAAGAGAATGTGTCACAATTAATTGGGAATAATACGAATTTGCGACTTTGTTTCTATTTTTGTACCTTTTAAATTGTGACATTCCCAACATTATTACTTCTTTGCGAAAAAAAACCTTTTGAAGTTGAAAGGTTTGAGTAATATTTACGTTTTTAGGTTTGCTTTCACCTGCCTGTTTCCATATCATACTGCCCTCAAAACGCACGAAATGCAGTTTCAGACAGCATAATTTTTCAAAATCTCCCCGGGGGCATACCCCCGGACCCCCCTACAGCTTCGCGCCTACGGCGCTCCGTTTGTCCGTTTCCAAGGACAAATCGCACCATCCTACGAAAAAACCTGCCTTCGGGCCTGAAATCCTTATGAGTAAACGGCATTTTATAGAGAAATTACAATCAAAGTTTGGAGAGATTTTTAACAAACCGCCACTAATATCATACAAGAGAGGGCGTTCCCTTAAAGACATACTCGTTAGAGCAAAACTATAACTAAACAAGGCTAAAAACACTTTAAATTTCTTTAATTTGGCCCTGACATTCAGAAACGGATTTTCGTGCTCTACAGTAACGTTGAGAGTGGATTTTTAAACATACATGACTAATTATTTAATTTTCAGGTCACAAGGGGCGTAAGCTAAGGATGCCCACTGAGTCCCTTATTATTTATCTTATGCGTAGAACGTTTTGCACAAAAGATAAGGCAAAATTCCAAAATTACAGGCATTAAATTGCCTAATTCCAGTGACGTCAAACTAAGCCAATTTGACGACGACACTTCATTAATATGCAAGGTACTGTGTCCTTGCATGAAAGTATGCTGCTTTTGCGGAACTTTGGTGATATTTCAAGCCTAAAATTAAACAATAAGAAGACAAAGGCCATGCGGTTAGGCTCGTCAAAAAATAACAAAACCAAACCATTAGAAATAAATATCACAAGGGACCCAATTGGGACCTTAGAAACCTACATTTCCCACGATAGAGACAACAATAATAATTTTAACTTTTTTGTAAAAATTCAAAAGATGGAAACTAAAATAAGCATTTGGTTGTCTCGTGACCTCATACTGATGGGAAGAACCCTATTAGCTAAACCGCTAGGAATTTCGAAATTTGCGTCAATATACAGCCTCAGTGCTTAGTGTCCCTCAAGAAGTTATTAAGAATGTTCAAGCCAAGCTCTTTAATCTTTTATGGAAAAACAAAAACGATAAAATAAAAAGAGAAATTCTTTTTCAAGAGACAAGTAAAGGTGGTCTAAACTTTCCAAAATTTACAACAACAGTTAAAGCACTCCGCTTGGGTGGGATTGGCAGACTGTTAAACAGTCCTACTATTAATGCATTGAAGACTATTCCGGGTGCCTTTTTCGAAAACTATGGGGGTCTCAACTTCTTGCTCAAATGTAATTATAATATAAAGAAATTTGAGCAAAAAATATCGCCCTTCTATTTGGAAATGCTAGATGACTTTAACGAGTTACGTCTGAATCGCCAAGATAATTACCAAAGTGATCTTATTTTATTGAACAAGCAAGACATAACTATTGAAGGTAAATTGCTGTTCTGGAAAAGTTGGATCGAGAATGGAATTTACTACATCCAAGATATTTTAAACGAACATGGAAAATTCCTTACATGCGAAGAATTTAATCGTAAATACTATACAAAGATTAATTTTTTAAAATTATTTTAAAATCCTTGCAACAATTCCAGCAAACCTTAAATCAAAGGCAGTTTCAACATCCAGGCCAGCGACCTCAACTCTTGATGATTCTGATATATTTGATCTACCCACAGACAAATCGATTCAATTTTCCAAAAATTAATACGATGCAAAGATTACTGCCTTCTTTTTCAAGAAAAAAGCAGAAGTTACGCATACGGCCGTGAAATCTTGGGCCAGGCAGTACTCTGATATACGAGAAGTCGGAGTTTCAAAAAACACGTGCGCGCGTCGGGATAAAAAGAAGCATATAATTTTCTTCTTTTGTCATGCAAAATACTCTCTCGAATTTGCATTCAAAAACCTTTGTATTTTTAATATATTCTTGATTTTATCCCGACGCGCGCAAGTGTTTTTTGAAACTCCGACTTCTCGTATAGAAACTAAATTGAAAAAAATATATTTAAAAACGTACCTCACCTCTCCACCGACACCAAACTCAGACAATTCTCCTTCAAGCTATTACACCGTATCTTAGTAACCAAAAGGAGCGAAAACGATTTAAAATATCTGACAATGAGTATTTTTTTATTCTGTAAATCGATCCCCTGATTCCTTGGAACATGCATTTCTGGAATGCCCAGCAGGTCTAAACCTCTCTCAAGAAACCCTAACATTGTTCAATATCAGATTGAACAAATAGTTAATTCTTCCCCATCTAAATTACAGCTGCTTTTCGAAGACTTTTCCCCGAATACAAACCCAAAACATTATGAAATTCGGCATCTTAAATGTGCAAACTCAAAAATATTATTATTCTGACTTGAAAAATGTTAGAAAAAAACCCTGTTTTTTCTGGAGCTGAAATCAGCAATTATCTTACAATGGAAATTTAACAAATGCGAAGGTTAACGCACAAAGTATCAGTGACTTTCTCTTGTATATTCTATATATTTTAACTATTTGTGTTGGTGTCCTACTGATTGTCTGTCCAGTGGAGTTAAGCTTTTGTAATAGGCCATATTCGTATTCTCGGTATTGAACTGGATCTAGCATGAAGTGGAGGCTCTTGCGGGGGAATCTTTTCATGTGTAAATGTATTCCCCCACAAGAGCCTCCACTTCATGCTAGATCCAGTTCAATACCGAGAATACGAAAATGGCCTATTCTACTTCTACATATCTCAATCAAAAAAAGCCTAAAAACACGCGAGTGGGAGTAGTGCAGGCCTATCTTCATCCCCTTTTTAACAATGAAAGTGGACCTCTGCATCGTAGAATCGGCATATTGAAGGCCAGCCTTCGGCACAAATGGAGATTGTAGCTTATTAAAGCGGAGGCTGGAGATTTTAATCAAAGAACAGAGAACAGGTAAAATTTGACATTTACATCGAGTAGACCAACAATCCCGATTTGAGTTAAGTTTCTTCATTAGGTTAAGATGTCCCCGCTATGCAGTACTTATAACGAACGTCTTGGCCCCGGGGGCGGGGTATTAAGGTTACTGTAAACGAAAAATGGTCGGATTTTTCAAAAAAAAAATTTTTTTCACTCGTTCATTAGATACGACGTTAATGAGTAAGTTTACGAAAAAATATTTACAAAATCATAAAAAGAACAGACAACATGTAAAAAGAGTGTTTTAGGACGTCTGGTAAAAAATGGCTAAAGGTGACAAAATGTGGAAATCCCAATTACGCGTCCAGCAGCGCGATAACTTTTTTCGCGCCAAAGTTCATCGGGATCTCGAATTACATTATGAGCTATTATGCACCGCGTATTTGCATATTTTGTGTACATCGCATGATCATCACACGTTGAAGCAGTTTCGATTTCGCTCGCGCTCGCTGATGAGCGTTCTAAGAAGGAAAAGTCGCCTTGGGTAAAATCCAAGAGTAAGCCCGGACCAAAGAAATCTAAAAATAGTAAGGAATCGTTCGACAGCGAGAGAAGAAGTGTCCTTACTGCGAGTGACAATAAAAATAAAAACTGCTTTTATTTTCGGATTCTACATTTTATTAGCTTTAAAATGATATATAGCTGTCCGTGGTTCTATTAAAAATAACGTGCACACAAAGAATTTCCCGGTACCTCGATTGATTAAGTTAAATTCCCCGTAAAGTCCCGGGAGTCCAGGGCCCATTATCAATTGCAATTGGTCTATGCTGCTAATCTTGTGCTGTGTTTTTCAAGAGTTATCTCCTCTAAGAAAATGCCTTCTATACAGAATTTCAAACAATGCAAGTCTGTACCTACCTACAAAAGATGTGTCGATTTGTGCCTCTGGCACGTCTACAATCAAAGGATTCCCATTGTCGAAGGGTTCTCTCAAATAGTGGTCGAGTGTTCCTAGGAGCCCTTCTTTCTGAAACTTCCCTTGCGCGCTTCCTTTGATGAACCAGTCACGCGGTGGGTCTTTAAAGCCATCACAAAGACTATAGTCAAGGACAATCGTCACTTTATACACTCCAGGCTCTGTGAGAAGAAAGAGAGCTTCGTACGTGCCGTTTTCATGATCAAACACTGTAGCCAAGATGGCTGATGGGCCGATTACACGGATTCTCCACGAGTCCCCACCAATGTGTTTCGTTCGATTATCCGCAGTCTTAGATTGGATGAAAATCTTACTGAACTCCCCCGCTGGTCTAATGTCTAGATAAACGATTTCACTCTCTCGCGCGCTGGTTCGATTTTGCTTCCCCCAGTGATTCTTGACTAGTCCCCAAGCCATATTATCACTACAAGGTTTGATCATAGTCTGCCAATCGAATCGTGCTCGGCGCTGACGATACCAATCGTGACGGAAATCTTGAAATCGACGCCAAATTTCCACTGGCATTGGATTTTTGCCTGGGTTAAACTTTTTATCATGTGTAACTGGCACTAAAAATAAGGAATACCGAACAAAGAGATACACTGCAGAAAAGGCGCACACGTAAAACGCCTTGATTGCGGTAGAGGGCGCCCAAATTTTCTTCATGCTAATGTCGGTACTGTATGGCTGTTCGATGGTTCTTCACTGACGATTTTGCCAGCCAGTGGCAAGATGTAATGTTCTGTAAGTACTCGGGGATTCTTTGATTAAGTAACATAAGAAAAGAGAAAATTATAGCCAGACATGATAAAACGGCAGGCCACAGACAACTATAAGTTGTCGTCACAAAAGTTAATCGCGAATGGACTGCATTCATTATTCGTTTGAAACTCTCAACTTTATTTCAATTTTTAAAGCATCGTGTGACGTCACGGTTATTAAAAATATGGATTGTTAACCAGCTAAGTAAATAAAAGGCTTTATGCAATGTTCATGTGCGAAGCTAAGCGGCATGTTGAATCCTCCTTCATCCCGTTATCCATCATTTCCTTGGTCGATTCATATGGTTTTGCTAGCATGTTTAGGTAAACAGAAGCTAGCTCTTGTTGAAACGGATGACGACTATATGGAACGGACGTGTTGAGCGGAAGGAACGAAATCATCAAAGAAGCGCTTGAAGGGTGAAAGGTCCTGTCAGTTGATCAAGTGGCGTGTTTTGAACCTGAGCGCTCCCAAAAAAAATAGATAATTTTATTCGGATCTTACAGCTGCAAATAACCTCGGAAAGGTGCTCTTTGACTTCGTTCAAGAGCGGGAGGAAGCTTTTCACCCCACAAGTTCAAGCTCCCCCAGAATGGCAGCTATTGACCCGGCATTGCATGTGACGTCGTGGCGGCCATGTTAGTGAGTCTTTCTCTCCGCTGGGAACAAAACTTATGTTTAAGCGAACTCTGCGAGAAAAATAATTGTATTGTATTGAACACCAACATATCGCCTTGATACGGGGGTGAAATCGAGGAATAGCGAGGCCAAAATACCACTGAGAACCAAGTTATCGAGGAGGGTATCTAGGCGCCGGCCAATTCTGTCAAGCATGTGATCGGTTCTTACAAGCGAAGCCTGACGCATCCAACAAGACCTACCAGCAGAGGTCCAGTAGCAGGACGACTTTTTTAGGTTACCGAGGTCGTCGAAGTTATTTTCACGACAGGCAAGACCTAGCAGGACGATCAACGTCAGTGACCAGCACCAAGTCACTGCCAAGTCACAGAAAGACAAAGTGTAAACGAGGTGTAAACATGCTCTTTACCTTTGAGACAAGCTGGCAGTTTATCCAGTGATTTAGCCCAATGGAGGGAATTAACAAGCGATCCTTGGATCTTACAAACCGTGTCAGGATATTATCTTAAGTTTGAATCACTTCCTTGTCAATTTAAGCTTCCTAAGCTTACTAAGCTTCCAACGTTTAGTGAAAAAGAAACGGCCTTAATTGAATCTGAGATTCAAAAGCTTAACTCTAAGGGAGCCATGACTGTAGTGCCTCCCTCTGATAATGAATACATTTAGTTTTGGTTTCAAAGAAGACCGGTGATTTTCGTCCAGTCATTAGTCTAAAGCCATTGAATCAGTTTGTGCAGAAAATTCATTATAAGATGGAGAATATTCTCTTGGCTTAAAACAGTATTTCTGCTGGGGACTTTATGGTCTCTCTTGACCTTAAGGATGCATATTTTAGTATTCCTATTTTCAGACCCCATAGGAAATATCTGCGCTTTCTGTCAGTGGGATGCCAAGCGTTATGAATTCATCAAATGAAGAATGATCGTCGCAGTTATGATCGCAATTTTTGCAATTGCGTAAAGAAGCCTGAAAAAAATTCAGGACTTCAACGTTACATGAATTCAGTTATTTACCCTTCGGGTATAGTCTAGCACCCAGGGTATTCACCAAGATATTTACGCCTGTTATGGCTTATTTCAGATTTCTTGGCTTTAGGGTTGTTATCTTCATTGATGATTTGTTGCTTATTGCAAGTTCTTTTGAAGAGCGTTTACATCAACTTAACTGACCAATAAATAGACCCTATGCAAATTGGGATTTGTCTTCAATGCTGAAAAACCTCAATCCTTGTCACTGAGATTCTTTATTTGGGTTTCATCATCAATTCTGCCGCTATGCGACTGCAACTGCCGGTATTCAAGGTGGAAAAAATAATCTCGGCCCGTAAGCTCCTTCTAGCCCAAGCTAAACCTTCTGCTAGGGATGTCGCCAGGGTATTGCCAGGGTATTTCCGCCCTACCAGCCGTTAATTATCTAGGGTTGCATTACCGTCCCTAAGAACTGTGTAAAACTTTGTCTGAAGGCCTTGACTATGACAGAACACTTTCATTAACTTCCTTGGCGCAGTATGATTTATGTTGGGTCATAGAGAATATTGCCCATCGTAATAGTAAAATCATTTAAGGTCCTGGCAATTGACGTTTACATTGAGAGTGGTGCCAGTATGTCTGGTTGGGGTGCTTTGACAGACTGATAGTTTATCTGTGCGTCATGGACAACCGGCACTGAAAAGCAGTACAAGGCCAGTGTGGTACAAATGGTCTAGCTGGTGTCATAAGCGGCAAATTGATTTACTTCAAGCCTCTATCTACCAAGTTGTTGATTTCCTGACGGCAAAGGATACAGTACCATTAACAGTTACCAATCTGCACTTTCTGCAACGTTCTGTTCTCTGAACGATGATCAACCGCCTCTCGGTTCTCACCCCGTGATAGCAAGATTGTTGAAAGAAGTTTACATTCTGAAACCACCAACTCCGTGGTACTCATCTACGTGGGATGTTTCTAAAGTAACTGATCATTTAAAGACTTAAGCTCCTTTACGCCAGCTAAGTTTAAAGTTGTTAACGTTTAAGACTGTTATACTGTGTGCCTTAACCTCTACACAAAGACTGCAGACTTTATGTGCTCTAGACCTTAATTTTAAGAAGGAATCTCAGAATTCAATTAGTTTTGTTTGTGACTGAGCGACTTAAAACCTCTGGACCGGGAAAAGCTATTGAAGTATCTTTTTCTACTTCAGGTTGCCTTGTTGCTGCATTAAAGGACTACGTTTCACGCTCCGCAGCGCTTAGGTTTCGTAATGGAACTTTTGTATCATATCTAAATTGTTCCTGTCGTTCATAAGAACGTACAACCCGGTGTCTCCGAGGACTATAGCTCGATGGATCCCTTGTCAGGGTTGTAATCCGCAGGGATTTATACTTCTATATTCAAGGCTCACAGTGTGATGGGGGTTGCTCGTCTCATGCTTATGCATCTGGCATCCCTGTATCTGCCATCCTTAAGATGGCAGGTGGTCTAGCGATCGCATTTTTCGCAGGCATTATTTAAGAAATATCTGAGGATAAGGTCCAGAATCTGTCCTGGGTTCGTCTCAATAAACGTTCTGCTGTTGCTTATTTCAATTTTCTCTTCAGGTCTGTGGACTTTAGTGTGATATTCTTAGGCCGCGGTTCTTTAAAATCGCTTAATTAGCCCATAATGCGGAGCATGTCGAAAGAGAAATGAAAATTAGACGAGAGGTACTTACCTTGAAGTGTAATTGTAGTTCTCTGAAGATATGCGGAGCATTATGGGATAATGCTTCCCAACCCTTATGCTCCCACCCTGGGTCTTCTTATGGACTTTGGCCTATTCTGGCACTCCAGGAAGAACTGGTTGTCACGCCGTCTCCTGGGGCTTTATATATCACCGCTAATTTGCATTTGAATACCTTTTTTCAAACGTCACCGCTGACCAGTAGGTAGGAGGTATACACTTCAAGGTAAGTACCTCTCGTCTAATTTTCATTTTTGATAAAGTATCTTTCGGGAAGGATTTTTAACGACGCTTTCAACAAATTGTTTTCGAAGACGCGGCGCTTTTTTGGTTTATCTTTCGCAACATGAAAAAACCAGTCGGTTTTGTTTTGAGAGAGAGAGAGAGAGAGAGAGATCCGCTTTAAGCTGATTGGAGTCACCAATTTGGGTCTGCTCGCATTTTCTGAAATCTTGGAAATGCGCCGGAAACGGGAAAATATCCGCAAGCTTTCAATGATTTCATTATTATGCTATAGCAATCCATACAAATTAGTCTGCGTAAGCTTACTCAAGCTTATATTCAAAAGGCTCTTTAACACAACAAAAAATTTGTTTGACCATGTCTACAGCACGAACAAAGCGTACATATCCATGGACATTACAAATGGAACCAAATCGAACGTTAGATTAATTGAACTCAATGGAACTTAAATGAATCCCCAATCACCTAGTTCCTCACTAGTGTATTAGTTTATTTTATTATGTTTGTACGGCCCTTTTGAGAACGCATGCTGAATTTCCGCTATATACGAGCTTTTATTTATATAAGAACCAATTTAATACGAACCCTCAGGTTGAAACTTGCCTAAAAATCAGGAAAAAAGAACACGCCCAGGCCGAAGTTTTGATCAGACAAATTGCAGTACTTAATTGAATCAATATGCACCGATGAAGTTGTAAAATTCATGGTCACGCTCTAACCAAAATGGAAAAAAAGGAGGAAAAAACAGTAATTTTAACCTACTCTTAAAGTACATGTAATACAATGTGCCACATTTCCTTCAGAGACGGCTAAATTTGGCAATAAAATTAAAAGCAGTCTGGCAAAGTCCCCCAAAAAGCGTTGTAAAGCGCGTTGATCCCTTTGGATGAAAGCGCTATATAAATCCTCATCATTATCATTATCATTAACAAAATTGAATAACTACTGTAAGTTGCGCATGGAGTAAACTCTTATTGGGTTAACATGTCTATACCCTCTATAAAAAATGATATCGTATCGTATCGCATCCCAGTCGTATGGAGTGCAGCTAAAAACGCAATGACAATTCTGACACACCTGAGTTGAAGCGTGTCCTACATAGCTGTGTATAAAAAGTAAGAACAATTTGAGTTTGAAGTCATGATCAGCAAAACAATAAGAACACCTGAGCCTCACCCAAAATTTACTGTGTACGGGAATGTTTAAAAGAAGGCTTACGTGCAAGGCACACATGAAACTGGTTGTACACTGAACTTTGGAACATTACTTAATATGTTATTACGTATACTGACCAGCCAAAAAAAGCCGAAAAAGTAAAACATTCAGCACTAGTCAAGCACCTTAACCCAGACCTTAAACATTTCAGATATATATTTATCAAAAACTATGTAGTACTGGCCTATATCCTTTCAGAAAACATGAGACAACGTATTTAGAAGCTTGCCTACAGGTAACGTTCTAGACAAACCCACCAATGACCTTTTAAGGTATCAGCCAACCCAAAATTGACCGTTTTTCATAATTTTGGATTTCTATATGTTTCGATAGATCTTGGTAGCTTTCATTTAAAAAAATTCCACAAAAAAATGTTTTTCGTACGAGAAGTTATTGAGCGAAAACAATTTTGCTTGACGCTAATCCCATTATGGTCGAAATTCTATTTTTCCTTGTTTCTCGAAATCAAAATTTAGGCGACCGGTTGGCTCAGTTGGTAGAGTGCCGGACTACCGTGCGGGAGGTCGTGGGTTCAAAACCCCGGCCGGACCAACACTCAGGGTCTTTAAATAACTGAGGAGAAAGTGCTTCCTTTGCAATGACATCTGCAAAATGGTTAGACTTTCTAGTCTTCTCGGATAAGGACGATAAACCGGAGGTCCCGTCTCACAACTCTTCACAATTAATTCTGTGGGACGTTAAAGAACCACTAGGGACGTAACGAACCCTGGCTGTGACCACTCCTAGTGCTCACCTTGTAGAGGGCCACAAGTTTATTAGTTGCCTTAACTATTCCGTGCCACCCTCTTTAAATAAAGTGTATATATAATTTTGAACTCCAAGTCGGCAGCCCCTGGATCAATTTGGCTGAAATTTGGTCAATTTGTTGTCAGATAGCTCACCTACAAAACCGTGTCTGCGAATTTTAATTTGTCTCTTCATTTTAAAGTTATAGCCTATTTTCCACTGGCGGTGGCTATAATTTCTCATCCCGAATATATTTGCTTGTAAAAATAAAACGAGCGCGCTTTCGTGGAATCTGAGACACGGTTTTTTAGGCAAACGTGTGAAGAAACAAAACCCGTGTTAATCGTTTTCTTCCGTTTGTTTTTGGTGAGCGTGGAACTTAATGAATGAAAACACTTAGTTTTACAAAAACTTCCTCCTTTTTTTAAGTACATTAAAGTTTTTTACCTTTTAAAGGGAATTAGCTGTAGCCATGACTACTCAGCTCTCAGAAAATATGCGGTTTATGGGGGTTTGTGTTCAAACAAAGAGCGCTAGAACGATCCGCGCGCAGGCAACCCCGTTGGGTTGGCTGATACCTTAATTAGGGAGGCATTAGGAAAGAGCAAGTTAGCCACAATACACCGTTAATGCTAGATTTCCAAGCCCCCGAACCAGGAAAAGATTCAAAACACTTGCCAAAACGTTCGCCTCCCCCCTCTCCTGTCAGCCCCATTTTCATTTTATCGTAGATTGATGGCGAGTGCGCCCAAATTTCGCAGCTTCACATTTCCCGCCAGAACATACGTTAAATTTGCTACAAGGCTATGGTGTAAAAGAGAATGAAATTGCAACTAATTCAAATGACAAAAAAAATTACAACCAGAATTAAATCACAGGAAGAATTTCACTGGAAAGTCTTTCCATTCCAATTAAAATCTAAACAAACAGAAAAAGTCGCGTAGACCCTAGGATATAGGATATCCTGCCATTTCATTTACATACCTTTTCTGTCCGTTCCTCTTCATTTACAAATTGTCCAAAGGCGATTTTCTTCGGCTAAGAATATACCTACATTATAACTAGTACTTACCTTAGTCGATTGCGCGTCTATGAATCATTCGAATGAAATGGAACTCAGTTCAGCAAGAGAAGTTGCCAATCCTTGTACTCCGTGTTATTACCGGACTACCAGCCATCACCCGACAAAAAGGCCGGTTATCTCCTCGAAAATCTTAATGAATCATGAATCAGACTTGAAAGATTTTTTAACTTCCAGTTATCTCTGGCTCATTATTGAGTTACTACCAAAGGAAGCGAAAAATCCAAAAGGGATTTTTGCCCACTGTACTTGGCGATTGTTTTGAAGATCGCGGCAATCGAATGTTAACTTTTCGAAGAGTTCCTTGCGGACGATTTGCCTTAGCAACATGTACAGCTCCTTCAAGGACCAGAAGACGAAGCAGCAACATTGAACGGATGGTAAATGCGAAGAGAACAACTGAGACAAATCAAAGAAATCAAAAGATTCTTTGCATTATTTACCTCTCGTGAAACAAAGAGTATGGCGAGGAATGACTGCTATTTGCGTTTGAAATCCCTCCAGTATTTATGAAATTTGTCTAGCATTGAATATCTCCTAATTAATCATGATTTTCTTTGAACTTTGGGTCAATTATACGACCAAAGAGACATTGAAAACCTACCTTGTTAGTTCGTCATGTTTCCCCTGAAAATTAGGTGGACTTTTCACGATAAAACCGCTTGCTAAACATATTCTTTTCGGACTCGGCGTTCCCCCCAAAAAACGCACGGATCATGAATCCTAAAAATCCGGATTTAGATTCTATCTAATAAATCCACTCGGAGTGTGGATTCTTCCGGATTCATGATCTATTTTTGCATTAGCCAGGAGTCTCGTAGAGAAATGCAAAATTGTTTTTTTGGATCTATGAATCTGGATTTAGATTTTCTTAAAGAAACGCACCCTATAGCCGTGGATAAAATATACCCAATCTCGTTCCCAGAGGCCTTTTGGTCAGCACCAAGGATACGAACCTCTGGAATCCAAAAAAAGCCATCTCTGATTGGCTGGTAAAAACAAAGCAAAAACATCACGGCAAGTTGTTTCCGCGAAGTGTCAGGCAATGGTCGGACGAATTAACAAGTCCCACGAAAGTTGCAGAATCCATCAGAAACAAAGGAGAATTACTGTCGTTGTTGTAATAATGCGATTGACAACCACCGCGTTTACTTTTACAGAGACAAGGCAAAATCAGATCGGATTTTTATACCTCTTACGTAGACAGCTCACAGAAGTCGATTTACTCCGACCAATGTTCAAGGTATCTGTGTCATTCGTGTGTGAATAAAACTTTCGACATCAAAACTGAATCAATGACAACGGAGTTGGAGTCTCTTGTTGAAGAGTGTTGGTGAAACAATGTGAAGATCATGTTCAAAGAGGGCGTAAAGACGAGGAATAAAAACAAATGCGTAGTTTGTGTCAAGAGAAAGTCGGTACTTTCAGCCATTTGAATGCAAATTAACTTTATAACAGTGGAAAATATGTGGCCAATTACATTGTACGTTTCAACAAATCCAGCGCCATGTGGGAAACTTTTCTCGTCGGTTCCGAAAACAGCCGAGCGCGAACTCATCTCTCGAAACAGTGGTAAGTAATTGAGCTAAAACAAACCTGCTCAAAAAGAAAACGTACTTTGGCCAAACGATGGATCGGGGTTTAGAGAACCGGACATCACCTAAGATCACCAAAGGTTCGAATTAATGCTTCTCGACTATGTAAATTGATCTAAACCAGCCAAGCCATCGCTGAGCGATAAACAAGTGAAGCACAAAACTTGGGGTGATGCTGTAGACATGAAACATGGATTGTACCATGCACAACTCTAGATTAGGCTACAAAAGATAATTGCTGCAGTGTGCTTCAAAACCATTTTATTTCGGTGATTCCTTTCTTTCTGCATTGTTCTTATTATTTTTTCACCACGTTTTTATCTATCAACCGACACATCGTGTTACTCTGTCTCTCTTCTCGTTCCTTCCCAGTCCCTTGTTGTTGTGCACCTTGTATTCCTCCAATAGTGTTTCCATGCTGCTGAACACGTGATCAGGGTAGTGAACTACGTCCGGTGTAGAACCGGGATAAGACGCGGTCAAGGGATACACATCTATGACGTCATATCCGGCTTGACACATAGCTGACAAGGCGTAAGTACTGAATAAAGCGACTCGCTGAAAAGAATAAAATATGTGTAAACAGAAAGGATATTAAAGGAATTACCAAGAAGAAACTTTAAGAAATATGGGAACAAATTAGCTGTTTAAAAATTCTTGAAAGTGTCCTTTAGCGTGGTCAGCTGCATTTTAAGCATATTTTTTTCTGAGACGGGGGGCGGGACACAATAACAGTAACAAACGTAAGGTCTTTTTCTAGCATTCCTCTTGCAACAATTTGGCTTGAAAGGTATAAGGTTTAGTTGATTCGGGTGTTTTTATGATAGCGGGAAGTTGGGAGCCACGTATTTCTAAGATGCGGTACCGTTTGTATCGGTTTTTGTGTATTGCTACTTAGAAAAATTAGCAAATCCAAGATGACGGCATCCGAGATCTCCAGCACTCGGAAACCCTAACTTATAGCAAGGAATCAGTCTTGACATCATATTTGGCTAAACGAAAATCTAAACTAAAATGTAACTGGCTGGTCAATAGAGGCAGAAAACAATGCAAAACCACTCCTTGGGACGACATGAAGTTGGCCGCGGAGACAGATGTCTACTGGATGCTAAACAGAGGTTTGAGTCCGGGTTGGGGGGGGGGGGTTGTACCGGATGCCATATGCCCTGTACGAGGACGTGCCGCTTGATAGGGTATGGTTTTTAACCCCTCTGCCCTGAACAGGGAATATAATTTTTAGCGAGTTTAGAGGAGCAGGGATGGCGCAGTGGTGAGAGCACTGGCCTCCCACCAATGTGACCCGGGTTCGATTCCCGGACTCGGCGTTATATGTAGGTTGAGTTTGTTGTTGGTCTCTTCTCTGCTCCGAGAGGTTTTTCTCCGGGTACTCCGGTTTTCCCCTCTCCGCAAAAACCAACACTTTCCAAATTCAAATTCGATCCGGGTAGACTGTGTTTTGTTCGTCTGCAAAGTATTCATGGAAGTCAGTCTTTTGAAACATATACCTGTGGGGTGAAGAATCTATGGCCAGTTGTGTTTTTCGTTGGAACGTTTTCTTTGTGTATGAAAGTTGACGTTTTCCAGATAATTTTAGCTTTGTACTTTGGGCCCCTTTTGCCTTGCGAATCAACTTCTTTCTGCGTTAAGTTGAGTATTAGGTCTTCAATGAGTCGTTGATAAGTCGTAAAGTTTATTGTCATTGAGAAATGTAGTCCATGGTTTAAAAGCAGAACATTTTCCTCTCCCTGCATAAGTGGATTCTGCAAAGCCGCAACAATTTCGCCGATTACCCGTTCAGGCCTGAAATCAAGATCATCGTCCTCTTGTATGCCTTTGTTGACGTCTGTGACGGGGTAGATCCAGTTGTAACTATTTAAACATTGCGTGTACAACCTTTGGCAAAGCAGGCGGGACCGCATTGAATTCGTGAGATAGCGGCCTAAGGAATCGCCAAAGATCCACAGTGTGCTATTTAGGTGGTATCCAAACGGTAGAGACACGTTGTAGGACTCTAAAGTTGAGGGAGAAAATAAAACGTCCATAAAATAATTAAACCTTGGGAGTCTACAACCCAGCGTAACTGTAATCGTGTAGGAATAGCAATTATTAAAAGCTAGATCAATGGATCATGCAATTCTAGAGTTTCGATTGGGTTAACTATCATGCTATGGGCCATTAAGCAATAAAAACAAAAACAAAATTACAAAAATTTAAAATGCTATTTTTAGTAATATATTTTTTTTGGTCTTCGCAAAATAAAATAGTAAATACTTACTCATAATTGTTAGTGTTTTTAATAATTAACAATTATTTACCGAAGTGGAGGTATATAGTACTTTGCTAATCACCTCCGAGTTAGCCAATCAGAGCGCGCGAAAAGCACCAATTATTGGATTCGGTTTTCGCATGATAGCGATAATTATCAAGGCCTCAGTTTGTGTTATCCGCCTCAGCCTTCGGCTTCGGCAGATAACACAAACTTTGGCCTTGATAATTATCGCTATCACGCTCAGCCTCGTCCAATAATTGTTAATTGTTATATAGGTGACGTTTTTCTCGCTACAGCGCGCCCATTCATTGGCTAGTTCATGGTCACATGACATCTAACGATGAAACTGTTTACTGCCAAATGTCATGACGTCAAACGGGAAACAGATCACTGTCACCCGTGAAATGTTGACTACTGTTGCACGAGATCAGAGCGTGCAGTTGAGGGTGGCCTGATGCTGTCGCTGGCAGTCTCAGCGTGTTCTTCAAATTTGCTTTTGTTTTTGTTTTTTGTTTCGGTTTGATCCATTAAGACTTCGTCTCGGGAAACATTGAGACTCTCGGGAAGCAAAAATCACTGTTCCCGTCGGGACCAGCCATTGAGTGTTAATTATTCAAACCCTCGTACAGTATTGAAATTGCTCATTCATTGTTAGTGAACTTGTGCGGGTAAATCCCGATAATTCACTCGCTGAGTGCGTTAACCTATTATTATTCAACTCGCGCTTGTTGGAAGTGAGATGATCATAGTGAGGGAGAAGATTACGTGACTACTTTCCGAGTCAGTTGTCTCGTGAAGCAACCGTGGTTGTCAACAATAATTCTTGTATACTTTGTTTTTTGTTTTACTTTGCTCTACCATTGGTTGGATTAATTCGTACCACTTTCACTACCAATGAGAAGCATTAACTAAAAGCAATCGCAATTTGGTGGAAAACATTTTCTTTTTCCCGCGCTTTGCGCCGGCGACATGTAATTGCTGCGCATTCTGATTGGTTAGTTTGGCTGCTTTCGTTTGTTGTGATTGGTAAGAATAATTGCCTTTGGATTTGGTTAAACGTCGTTCAATCAAAACCCGCTGTAGTGCACACCATCAAAGAACATTAGCTGAGTTGACTGACCTTCAAGGTATGGCTTCCACTCGTTGTTTATCCATCGTCCAAATCCATCCCACAAGTAATTACAAGTGGTAGAACAGAGGCCGGAAACAGGGAGTAATTCTGTTGTGAAGAAAGCAAATGCAATTCTCCATGACATATCCAGATTTGAAGGATTTTTTATCATCCAGTTTTTCATCATTTAAAGAAGGTCTCCTTTACGATGACGCTATTGATATTTCAATGGTAAAGCACATAAATTTCGACCATGATGTTCTTTTGACAAAATAAAACCTATATCCCGTTGCTTCTGTCCCGTTTTTGTAAATTATAGAGTCTCAGACCACTTTCGGCTATCAAGTTAATCTGTGCTAATAATGTACCAAAGCAGGTATAAAGTAAAGCCTTAGAACATGAAGACGGACATGATCCTCTCTTTTTATTGCATTTCTTTGATGTTTTTGACGTTGGCAACCACCTAGCAAAGTTTCAAAATCTATTGTGACTTCTATTTCTGGGGAATGACCTTAATTACAAATCGCACCTAACCCCAAAATATTTTTTCGCTTAAATAAATCTGTCCGAAACATATTGCGCCGTTTTGCGCCTATTTCAGCCATACATTGACTTTTTATAGGCTGTAAAAGTTACGAAATCTAGCCATCATCTGTCCCACGACCGAACTTGAAAGAAGCATGGGTCTTTTCCGTGCTTGACGTCACAAACTGATTTGCATTGCATTAATTCTTTGTAAAAATGCATGCAAAGGAGTTTGTAATGTCAAATGACCTATTTTGATCAATTTGTTGTTTAAACCATTTGAACACTGGCCCCCACAATTTATTGTTTAATAAAAAAAAACATTAGTATATACAACACAAGTGAATATTGCTATTCGCGCGTTCTGACTGGTTAACTCGGAGGTGATAAGCAAAGTACTATTCACCTCAAAGCAGCCGAAGAGAAACAAAACGAACTCTCTCGTTTCGGTTTCCGAAGAGGAAGTTATTTGAATTTAACGCTAGTTATTCAACTTCTGTGGTATATACTAAGACAACTATTCACCTCGGTGCCGGTGAAAGTGCCGTAGCCGTATTTGCAGCTGTAATATCCGAATATCTGTTTTTTGGGAGCGCATACGTTGAAAACACGCAACTTGACCTTTTACGCTCCAAGCGCCTCTTTACTAGAACCAAATGCAAATTTAATAGCAATGGAAAAATATCGCAGTACATGTGCATCAAGGAAACAAAGTGCTGAACGGAAAAATGCACTTACAAGTGTGTTGTTTGTATAAGTAATCACATGATTTCGAGTGCAATTTGGAATAAATTTTGAAAAACTTTACAATTGCTTATTTATTCCAAGTTGCACCATATTATACTTAATTTATATTGTACACATTTTGCTCTTTGTAACGCGCATTTGAAAACCCTATGGTTGACACCTGCGCGCTAGAAATTAATAAATTATTATTATTATTATTATTATTATTATTATTATTATTATTATTATTATTATTATTATACATCTTCGGATTTCTTCGGAAGGTGTCGCACAATCTTCGTGGGTCTTCGAAATGCGTTGGATGGCCTCCGGCAGTCTCTTCGTTTTAACTTCGGAAATCTTCGTTGTAAATTTGCACTGTGTTAAACGTTTCTGCACTGTGTTAACTAAAAACGCACTCCGTTTTAGCCAATCAGAACTGAGAAATTTCTTCAAGTGTATTATTAAACCATATAGTGTTAATGAGAGCCTCTGATGAAGAGCAACCGAAAAAATCTTGGCGATACAGAATATCAACTTCTTCGCCTGTTGGCATACGCGCAACGTTTGGTTTATTTCCTTTCCCTTCTTTCTTTAGTTCCTTTTACTTTGCGACTAACGCTTCTTTAGTCTTTCGGAACTCCTTTCCTTCCATAATGATTGAGGAATAGTCTTTCTTTTTTACATAACGATCAAAGCTTCAAACGGAAAACCTGAGCGATGACCTGAGCCTTTCGAACTTGAAGTAGAAAATTGGCGATTAACACGTCGAGATCTTTTGCATCAATAGTTTTAATCTCTCTCAGCTCGTTCCTTAAAACTAAAATTTTTTTGAGAAACGAGACATCTCTCTGTGTTTTGCTTAATGTGTTCTTGTATTCTTGATGCTGTACAAACTCGTCTAGGGAACAACCAACCGATACAAATCTAGAGCTTTCCTCCACCTTCGCCAAGTTGCAGGAAAAGTTTGGAGGAGGCGCCGCTAAAAAGCCGCCAAATCTGAAAAGCTATTTGAATATAAACGATGCACGATTCTGATTGGCTCGAAAAGGCCCTTATGTTATCGTTGATTGGTTATACTTCAACACGTGAAAGAGCTGTACGCCATCCTGATTGGCCGTATAGGCTTTTTTCACATGTGAAAATAAAGCGTATAGATTTCTACAAATGAGTTTTATGGAATAAAATGCTCGTGTTATGTGTAATAAAGCAGTTGCTGGTGTGATGGTACAACAACTACTTGGCTGAAACTGTAAACCTTCAGCAGAAACATCTATACAATGAAATCTTGTTTTCCAGTGTGCCTTCTGATTGATATTTAGCCTGAGAAGCTGTAGAATTACATCATCAGCCGAAAATTAAGTGAAGACCTTAAGGCGCGAGAAATTAAGCTCACTATGGTAAACCAACCATGTTTAGTATCTTCATTTCAGACCCGGGGCCACTTGCATGAACGCGTTGCTGGACACAAACAGAAATCGTCCTCAATATACAAACATTACTTAAATGAACACAATGCCACAATGCCTGCGGTTTTTTTGGAACAGTTCCACGTGCTTGCAAAATATAACAACAAATTTGACTGTCCCATCACACGTTAAACGCGCAGACTAACTCTGTCCGCGAGAAAGTAATTTTTTTTTAAAGAATTATCTTGTTAGTATGCACATTATATATTTAGAGATTCGAAACGTATATCTTTGTAACTTGTATTGGTAATGGCACCATGACGACGCCGACAGGTCGACTTTCTTCTTTTATAATTATACAATCGAATGGAAAAACCTCTTGGTTTGAATGGTATACTGACGGATAGAGTCACAAGTCAAAGAAAGTGAAAAAATAATGACATTACCAACTGGTCGATGCTCCTAATCGTCTGTGTTTTTCAAGGGGGGGGTGGGGGGGCTACACTAACTAAAAGCTTTGTACACAGAATTTCAAACCAGGCAACTGTTTGTACCTACCTACAAAAGATGTGTTGATTTGAGCCTCTGGTACGTATATTATCAAAGGATTCCCATTGTCAAAGGGTTCTCTCATGTAGTGGTCGAGTGCTCCTAGCAGCCCCTCCTTCTGAAACTTCCCTTGCGCGTTTCCTTTGATGAACCAGTCACGCGGTGGGTCTTTAAAGCCATCACAAAGACTATAGTCAAGGACAATCCTCACCGCATAGACTCCAGGCTCTGTGAGAAGAAAGAGAACTTCGTACGTTCCGTTTAGGTGATCAAACACTGTCGCTGAGACGGCTGATGTGCCAGCTACGTTGACTCTCCACGAGTCGCCACCGATGCGCTTTGTTTGATTATCCGCAGTCTTAGATTGGATAAAAATCTTACTGAACTCTCCGGCTGGTCTAATGTCTTGATGAACGATTTCACTCTTTCGGGCGCTGGTCCTGTTTTGTTTCCCCCAGTGATTCTTGACTAGTCCCCAAGCCATATTATCACTACATGGTTTAATCATAGTTTGCCAATCGAATCGTGCTCGACGTTGACGATACCAATCGTGACGGAAATCTTGAAATCGACGCCAAATTTCCAATGGCATTGGAGCTTTGCCAGACGAGAAGATCTTCATTGGTTTAACCTTCCTATCATGAGGAACGGTCTCTAATAATAAGAAATAACCAACGCAAATATACACTGTTGAACAGGCGCACACATAAAACGCATTACGCTTCAGTGAGCTGGAAGACGCTCGATATTTCCTCTTGCAGATGTATTGTATGATTGTTCGAGGGTTCTTCACTGACATTTCTCCTGTGGCAAGGTGTTCTGTTCTGTAATAAGTACTCGGCGAGTAACTGATACTGATTACATGAGCCGGGCTGCTTGGGTGTGCCGAGAGGACTTTCAGCACGGTGTTACATGAGGCGAACCAGCCCGGTTGATGGGGCGCCATGTTTGCATGAGATTGAAACCATTGCGCATGAGCATTGTATTTCCCGCCAGCTGTACTCTCGCTGACTTAATGAGCCGGCCTGACCCGGCAAACGCGATATCAGGATTTCGGCTAACCGGGCTGGTCCGGTTGTCATGTAATCGCGAAGTTACTTTTTGCTGCATTTAACAAACGTGCCGAGATCCCAGCAAACTGACACCAGTCCGGCTCATGTAATCAGGCCCTTAATTGGGAATGGACTGTATTCATTATTCGTCTCAAACTTTCAAATTTATTTGAATATTTTAATCACCGTGTGAAGTCATTAATATAAATAATAATATATAAATTGTTGTCTAATTTAGTTTTAACGTGGGTTGAATGCATCATGCGATATATAATGTACAAATGTTGGCGCCATTTCGAGTCTTAAATTCACTATGTATCCGTCGTTTCCTCAGTCTTTTTACATGGTTTTCGTGAAATATGTTGATAAGTTAGCTCCTGTCCAAACGGATTGTGACTTTATGGAACGTGAGTGTTCAGGTTCACGGTACGATAACACCAAAGAGGTGCTTGGAGCGTAAAAGGTCAAGTTCCGTGTTTCCGACGTATGCGCTCCCACAAAACAGATATTCGGATGTTACAGTTGCAAATAAGGCTGCGGAATGGCGTTCTTTCAACAGTTTTTCATTCCAAAGGTTTTAACAATGTGATTCTAGGGCCGATTTTGGACGTGAACGCCTTGTGAAACTTCCACCCACGACAAAATAAAGCGATCAAAAATCCATATTTCAAATAAGGTCATACTCGAGCAACGGTCGACGCCAAATTTCCACCGGCATTGGAGTTTTGCCTGGGTTAAACTTTTTATCCTGAGTAAATGGCATTAAAAATAAGTAATAGCGAACATAAAGAGACGCTAGAGAAAAGGCGTATACGTAAAACGCCTTGATTGCGGTAGAGGACGCCCAATATTTCTTTATGCTAATGTCGGTACTGTATGGCTGTTCGATGATTCTTCACTGACGATTTTTCCAGTGGTAAGATGCACTGTTCTGTAGGTACTCTGAGATCCCTTAAACATGATAAACGGGCGGGCAACAGACAACTATAAGTTCTCGTCAGAGACGTTAATTGCGAATGGAGATTCGTTCATTTGTTTAATATTCTGAATATTCGTCTGAAACCTTAAATTAAAAGCTAGCTCTTGTTGAAACGGATGACGACTTTATGGAACGGACGTGTTGAGCGGGAGGGAAGAAATGAACTGATCATGAGAAGTGCTTGATCAAGTGGCCTGTTTTGAACGGAAGCGCTCCATAAATAGATAATTTTATTCGGATCTTACATTTTTTCATTATAATAATACAATACACTAGAAATTTATAATAACTTAAAGACGATAAAGTACAAATGTTTAAGGTGGCAAGGCCAAGGAAGCCTATATAGTAACCGTGGGCTTATAAACTATGGGCTTACAGCTGCAAATAGCTTTGAAGGGCGCTCTTTGACTTCGTTGAACAGCGGAAGATGATTCTAAAGGTCGATTTTAAACATGAATACATGAAAATTCACTAACCAACGTTAAAAATAAAACAATCATCAATCGGTATTTCAAATGAGGTCACACGGGAGCTGCATTTTGATGATTACAATATTCAAATTAAATTGTATGTTATGGATCACTAACGTGGCCGCCTTGTCAAGGGGGTGAATTTGAAGACTAGCGAGGTCGAAACGCAAGAACGCTGTTTGACATTTCTCGTTAAGAATGAATGTTATATGGCTTTCAAAAAAGCATCTAAGTTGTTTCATTTTGTTTTTGCATGATTTGTAATCTACGGATGAACGATTCCCGATTAACCAATGAGATATCGGCTGTAAGCATCACCCATATAATACAATATAATAGGCTGAACGCGCTGATTACCCTGGCCAAGCAGTTGCAACATCATCCAACATTGTTGGCCAATATTCAGTGTTGAATGAAGTGGCCAAATGAGTGCAACATGTAGGATGCAACATTTGGACTCAAGGACTTGCGACCAAAATTTACTAACAAACCCGAGCCATGTCTTTTGGTTTAGCCAAAAAATCGTGCAAGACTTTCGACTTTCAACCTCCGCATCAGAACATCTTTAGTTCTCGCTTTCCCTGGTCTTACAGTAACAATTACTGCTTGGTCATTTCTCTTTATATTTATTTTAAGCTTTCTTTGTCGAGAAATTGAAACATTTGTTCGTTCGTCATACGCGGAAACGCGCAAAGCAAATATAAACGATAAATGATCACTGTGGATAAAAGTACAGGAAACTCAGCTTAGTAGGCATGCGCGCGTACAACAATTTTAAACAGTGGCCAAAAGAATCAGGAAGTTTATTTGAGTTTAACGTATTTTGACCAAACTTTGACACAGGATTTAGAGAACCGGATATAACCCGTCCCCATCAAAGTTTCAATCAAATGCTTCTCTACCCGGGAAAAAATCTAACCAGCTAAGACACAGCTGACCGATGACTTGGGTGTCATGCCTCACACATGAAACATGGGCTGTACCATGATCCTCTGGTGACGACTCCAGAAGATACTCGCTGTAGTGTGCTTCAAAACCATTTTATTTCGGTGTCTTCTTTCAATGCTGTCCTTATTTTCTACCTTGTTCCTATTGTTTTTTTCACCACGTTTTTATCTATCGACCAATACTAACTACTTAATAACCGAGAGTCAGGTCGTCACGGGAAAATCTCAAACTGAGGCCTTGCCGTATTGACCGAGGTTTGAGATTTTCCCGTAACGACCGGACGGTCGAGGTTATTAAGTTGTTTATTATATGGCTAACATAACGGTTCTAAGGGGAAAAAAATTAGTTCAAGCACAAGTCGTCGCTTCACGGTAATCTATCCATTAATTTTTTCCAAAGTCAGGTCAAACGTTTCACTAACAGTTTTCCTGGTCGTGTTTTCAGTTTTTTGAACTAAAGGCACCAATTTTCAATGTAAATAAAACAAATGTGGCCTTTGGATGACTCTTTGTTGTTTTTGTTCTTAATTTGCATCATCCGTAATCGGCCCGTGGGCATTACGGGAGAATAATGCCCTAGCGCTTCGCTTCGCTTAGCCAATCAGAGCGCGCGTTATATCGTATACAAAAACTAGCCATACATTAAATCGTGTTACCCTGTTTCTCTTCTCGTTTCCCAGTCTCTTGTTGTCGTTCACTTTGTGTTCCTCCAATAATGTTTCCATGGAGCTGAACACGTGATCAGGGTAATGAACTATGTCCTTTGTACGCTTAAGAGATGTGTAAGCACTAAATAAAGCGACTCGCTGAAAAGTATAAAATATTTGTAAACAGAGAGGATAAAAGGAATCACCTAACAAAAACGTTTCAGAAATATGGACCAATGAACTGTTTAAAAACTCTTGAAAGTATCCTTTGGCGTGTTCAGGTGCACTGTTAGCTCAGTTCATCTGGGACGGGACGCGGGACTGCATAAAGGACTCGCAGTGAAATTGATTAATACACTGTGATATATAACAAAACAGCAACAAACCTGATTTTCTAGCATTCCTCTGGCAACAATTTGGCTTTAAAGGTATAACGTTCAGTTGACTCAGGTGTTTTCACGGTAGCGGAAAGTTGAGAGCCACATTTTTCTAAGATGCAATTGTTGCCGCAATAATTATATTTTTACACACTTGCAGTACCGTTTGTATCGGTTTTTGTGTATTGCTAGTCAGAGGAATTAGGAATCCAAGATGGCATCAATCACGAAAGACTTGATTTAAATAGTCCCCCCTTTACCTCCGACTTAGTCTTAGCCTGGAACTTCAAGCTTGGACAACAGTAGAACTGGCATTTAGCGGCCAACCTCGGAGGTGGGACAGCTCGCCGGTAGATAGAGGATCAGCCGAAAACAACACTCGTATACAGTAACTTATAGCTCGGAATGCTCCTGACATTAAATTTGGCTAAACGAAAATCTAAACTAAGATCTAACTGGCTGGTCAATGGAGGCAGAAAACAATGGAAAATCAGTCCTTGGGACGGCATGAAGTTGGCCGCAGACACAGATGTCTGCTGGATGCTAAATAGGGGTTTGAGTTCGGGTGGGGGGCTAGAGCGGGGGTACTGGCCGCCATATGTCCTGCCAATTGAATCGTGTTCGACGCTGACGATACCAATCGAGACGGAAATCTTGTTCCTATTTATTTTCATGACGCGTACATAGGAATAGGTGTACAGCTCCAACTGAGAGTTTTAATGCCGTCCAAGTATCGTTACAAAGCTCAAATAAGAAGTAGTTACAAGAAATATAGGAAGATAAATATCACTCAGACTATAACACATGTGCAACCGCCTGATACGAAAACCCGAAAACCCATTGGGAAAACATGGGAACGTATTCCCCAACCAAATGCAGGCACACTAACCTCTGGGGGCTAGAGGTGATATAAGATTTACAGATATACAAAATGAAACAATCTAAAATAATTTTTGAAAGTTCGAGAGCTGAGATGAATACATTACATGCTGTCAAACCTTATATATGCTTACAACAATAGACTAAATTAATGTAGCCATAGCGGCAGACGTGCATTTCATACCAACAGGAAAATATTTACACTTTGTCACTGTCACTTACAGTTTAGCTCCGCCAAATGTAAATGCATAAATCGACGCCAAACTCCCAACAGCATTGGAGTTTGTCAGACGAAAAGTTCCGCATTTCTCTAAACTTTTTATTATCGGTAACTGGCGTTAAAAAATAAGTTAACACAAAAATACACTACAGAGAAGGCGTAGACATAAAACGCCTCATTATATCTCTCGGTTAGTACGCGCACTGTGATTGGTCACTTTTGCGGGCCATATTCTCCTGTACTGCCCGCTAAATTTAACATTTTCGTCGATCACAGTCGAGCCAATATTCAAATGAAATTTGAAAGGAACAATGCAGTCTGCTCGCTGTTAATCAAATCTCTAATGATAACTACTTTAATCATTTAACTAGCGGTGTAACGGTCTCTCAACCGTTTAGGTTTTCGTGACAAGCCTACGTCACTTGCTATGACGCTTTAGATGCGGGACTTATACACAGCTCCACGAGGAGCAGAGTCGTGAAAACCTTTTTGGGACCGTTTTCAGTTTTGATTCAAGTGTGTTGATAATTAAGCTCAGTGTTTTTTTTACCCGTCTAGCCTTAGAGTCTTTAACGATTTGGCAGCTAAAGATGTCCCCTTGCAATAAATGGCGTTGTTAGTCGCCGAATCACGTAAGACCTTCGCTTCGCAATTATCAGTGAGTTAATTTCCACGCACCGTTTCTCGACCAACTCGGGAACACAAGCGGCGGCGACAAGCGGAGAGTGAGGTCTTTACGGGAAAATCTGAAACTTTGGCGTCTCCATATTGACCGAGCGATGGCAAAGCCAATATACATGCAGCACGGCCGAGTTTTGAGATTTTCCCGTTGAGGCCAAATCTTATATGGCTTTCGATAAAAAAAAAAAAAGTTGTTTTATTTTGTTTTCTTGTAATTCGAATAAGGACCGTTGGAAAAACACGGAAGAATAATGCCCAAACAATGAGCCAATCAGAGTGCACTTTATATCAACTCCAAGCACTCGTCATATGACAATGGCGGGAACGCACTGAGAAGGCCGCTGAGTATTTGACTGTAACAGCTATCATGTGAACTAAGACAGCTTCAGGTTACTGTAAACCTGTTAATATAAAGGTGCCGAAAGCAAGAACAAACCATTTTAGGAATAGTTTTCTGCTGGCGCTAAGCTCTGGAATTCTCTTCTAGTTTAAAGGAAGAGATTTCTTTTAAAAAAATTAAAGCTAAGATCCGGGTCGTATACACTACCTGCACAAGCACAATAATTTTAGTTTTATTATTAGATTAATGTTGTGTGCGATCTTTCTTAGTTTAGTTTTTAGATGTATAGTTATGTAAATTAAACAATGCATGGCTTTTAGGTAGAACAGATACTTAACTGTTAATTATTTGATAAAATTACCGAGGGTAAATAAAGTTCTCACTCACTCCGACTCACTCACCGTCAGGGATGTCTTCGGAAAATCGCTCCTAAGCGCGTTGTTCACGTCAGTTCATCAGTTAACTTTAAGGTGCTAAGTAGCTGGCTTTTAAGCGAGTTCTGATTGGTGAAAAACCTATCTATGGTTTATTGCACCGTTAAAACAATGAAAAGTTTTGTTTCTGAGAAATTATTTTATAAAAGCAATAGACCTCATTTTGTGTTGGTTTCTTGGCGTAATGACTTACTTGGGATGTTGAGAGAACATTCGAAAAGCCCCTCCGAGGGTCTAACATAGGTCTGGCGGGATGCGGGATGAGGGTTAAAATTGAGGCGGGAAGTGGGAAACAAGCAAAAACATATAACGATGTTTTGAGTTTTAGAGGTTTTGATACCCAGGCAGAGCTTTCAAGTTGCCTGTGTCAACAACTCGAGCCAGAACATCATTTAATAAACGCATTGAACCAAACTGCATTTTATTTCTTTGTTTTAGAAAAATAAATACACATCTAAGAAAAACTCTTGATGTTAGTCGCTCTAAAATGTGGCTTTAGTACAAAGTAATTACTGTCTTTATGGAGCTATAAGAAAATACAGCATAATAATTCACTTTTCATTCTATTGTAGAAATACCATTCTGGTTCAATTTGAAAAGAACACAATGAAACGAAACGTTGTCTTCTTTTGCTGCATAAGATAACAACGGAAGTTAATTTTTCAAAACAAGCTATAAATATAAGCACTTGCTCCCTCGGAATAGCTAAGTAATTTTAAGAGACATTTTATTACATTTGTTGTTCTTCCATCTACTTCAAGGTATAATTAACATATGATTAATTTAAGTCTGATCAACGCGCTATGAGGAACGTATGCATGAATCATTTGTAACAAGATAGAGTGTTTTTAATAAACCCATGAAATAGATGTTAGTGTAATGGTGACTACAACAACTACACACATATTCCGTTGTATTCTTTTGTGTATATTTGACTATTACGCGATAAAACTTATTTATAAAATACGCTAGAATAAATTCCATTACCCAATTTTAATTTAAAAAATTCATCATATTTTTTTCTATTTTCGTCGACGCCCTTTAGGTACAAAAAAAAGATTGCGATAAACTGTAGCTTTACATTTCGGCCGGCGGAGTTCACGCCGCTCTCTTTCCGCTCAAAGTTAAATTGAGTACAACAAAAAACACCTTGTAATTAAAGTGGGAAAGCAAAGAAAACAAGAAAAACAGCAACAACAACGATAACTCTCCTGTCCTGAATACGGAAGCGTCTTTTTCCTTTCCAAAGTTTACATTTTCCACTGCTGAAATATGTTTTACAGAATTCCATAATTACAATTTTTAATTTCTTTTTAATTATCCAATAAATAAGACAAAAGAATAACTTGAATTTGATGTCGAACAGTAACTGCTACATATTTAAATGTTTTGTTTTCGCCAACTGATGTTACAGGAAATGCCCATAAATGTATATACATGTATATATATTTTTTTAATTCGGACGAACGAGGGCGTGCTCCATCCACGATCCACGAAGGAAAGACAATCTTAATTCGCGTCTTCCCTGCCTACCGCTCGTGGACCACGCACGCGCTCGCCCGCAGCCCACCGTTGAGACTGCCAAAAATACTGCATTCAATTGCGTATTGTGGATCTCCGTTTTCAGTTTCAAGTAAGAACTACTGGAAACAATTTATGGCAAGATTTCCATACAGCTCCTTCCATGAATTACAGTGACAATACATTCATTTTGTGACTCGAAAGCTATATTCGTTTTTGGAACAGGGTTAGTATGACAGTGATGCATGTATAATTTATGTTGGTTAAAGCTGTGCGGAAATTTTTCCCAATTGTTTTTTTGCGGTCCCGTTTATCACGCTAAATATGGTAGGTTTCGTCTTGAGTGTGTGCATGGCATCCTAAAGTGAGCGCAACTTTCCCGAGGTGTTGGTTACTATGCTGTTCGGGGTGGTTCTTAGTGTTGAGTCTGTGGATGAAATCTTAAAGTGTCACCATTCAAATGAAAGCTACTGAGCAGTATTTTCTTGTGGTGCTGTTTATTACGATGCACAGGGTGATTTTATCGTTTGAGTCTGTGGATGAGATCCTAAGGTCTGATCATTCAGACAAGAGTTATTGAGCAGTGCGTTCCAGTAGTGGCATTTGTTTTAATGAATATATGTTTTCATTTCTTCCCTCAACGTTTTATCTGCGGATGTTGGTTGTATTAAATGTTAATGAAGGGAGCGAGTCAAACTGGTACTCCATTGAACAGAGATGAGATTCTCTGATGAATACTGTTAAATCGTGGCCTCTCTGACGGAAACTGACTCCAGCAACCCTGCATGATCTCATACATTTCTTTCGGGCATTCCTTGGGACACGGCAGAATGTCCTCTCCAACCACCAATGAAATCACTTCTTCATCATTCATCCCATAATAAGGCGTTAATCCACTGGAGTATATCTCCCAAAGCAAGACGCCGAATGACCAAATATCGCTATCCTGGGAGAAGGTACCAAATTGGAGGGTTTCCGGGGGCAACCATCTCACGGGGTAACTTGCACGCTCATGGAGATCCAATGAGTAATAATCGGTGTTTGGGCCCATCCAGGAGAATCCCAGATTTGATATCTTAACCACCATTCCCTTGCCAATGACGCAATTTTTCGCGCACAATTCTCTGTGAATGTACCCCTTGTTGGCCAAGTATTCCATGCCGTTTGCTATTTGCTTAGCGATGGAGATCTGATCCAAATTTGATAGCTTGGGCTTAACGTTCTGCACACCAGCCTGGCGGTGAATCGAACACTGGCCACGTCCAGATTCTATCAAGTACTCCTGCAAGCTTTCGTCGTGCTCGCTGAACTCAAACACCAGGCACAAGGGGTGTCCATCAACGCAGACACCAAACAGACTTTGAACATAGGGGTGATGGAATGTGGTCAGTGCTATGGCATCCTTCTCGAAGTTTTCTCGCTCAGTCTCTTGGGTGTCTGATTGCTTGAGTAGTTTCACCATAACCAATGAAATTTTTCCTGCGTCCTCGTTTGCAGAAGAGTCTGGAGTGATTTTTCCCAGAAAGATGCTGGCGAATGCTCCTGCAAGGACACAGCGATTGTTTGTAGGTAAGGGTAACATTTAGATTATCTTTAATACTCTTTTTTTATTTATTTATCAATTTTTTTTATTTCTATAACTGTAAATTAGTAAATCTTTGTAGGGCCGCAAGTTTATTAGCCATTCCCTCGCAAAGTAAAGTCTGTGGCTGGGTAACAAATTGCGCCACATCCTCAGCCAATGAGAATTAAAATCGAAGTTAAACGCGCCTCTTCCCGCGCTTGAGACCGACTACAATACCTATCTCATAGTTGCTTGCAATTCTGATTAGTTCACTGCCTTTAAAGCCTGTTGTGAGTGGTTAAAATAATAACGGGCCGGCTTTCTTTTGTTCTGTAATTGGTTAACAGAATTCGCGCCACTTTCTCAACCAATGAGAAGGAAAACCAAAATCACGTGACTTCCTCGCACGAATTGCTTCGAATTCTGATTGGCCAAAGTAATTGGCAAATATCCACTGAAATTCGCTCTTCCTTCATCAGTGAAAGCATTTTAATCCACTTACCATTTCCTGACCCCAACTCCTTGATAAACTCCATTCTGTTTCGTGGAACCTCCCAGTTGAAGAGTTTAGGATTGATGTAGTGATTAGAATGCCGTTCATATATTGGGTTGCTTTGAAGCTTCTCCGCATCAACGGGCGAGGCCAAGTTTTGCAGCTTTAGGTTACGGCGGCGGTAAATGATCAGGGCAGCCCCCACGATTACCAAAACAGCGAGAGAGGCGAAAGCGATGATCAGGATAAATTTCGAGCCATCGAAAAATCCCTCTGTAGGATGACTATCTACAATTGCCTCAACTTGAAAAAAGAGAGAGACATAAAGTAAGGATAATTTGTAAAGACGATAACGGCATCCGGTCGTTTCGTTCCATGATAGTTTCGTTCAAAGGCGTTTCGTTACAATTCAACATCACTTAACTGTTGGTGTTTTGTGGAACGAATTCACTATTGCGAAAAACGAAACGACCTTTTTTTAACAAAGTCACTTTGACTTGGAACGGAGCGACCGTAGTTCACGATAGTAATTGAAGATGACTGTTACCGGTCTTGCATTTGTGAACGCATTCTACGCAGTTGCGAAAGCCTAAAGAAATTATGGTGAGCAGGTGCAGTGCTCCAACTGAGCTGGTAATTTTGCTGGTTCGTAATAAACTCGTGACTGTTGAATAAGTGTAATGAATATATGAAATCATATATTTGAACTGCGGGTGGAAGATTCAAATATGTTTTCTGCAAGAACTGTCAAATTTCTCCAGCCCTTACTGGTTAATTTGTCACATCAATTGATGTAATTTGATGACAACCTCCCCCCCCCCCCTAACTCCCATCCTAAAATATAGCTCTTAACTCTCAAACTAATTACGGATTGACTAAAGTATTTTTTTTTCTGTTTTTGCGTGATTTTCTCTGTAACATGCCCAAAGATTTGCGCGCACACTCATGACATAGCCTGCGCGTATTATTTAACAAAAGCTTTCATTTGCGTGTGCACTCAACGCAAGGATGACGTCATGGAGTTTGGTAAGAACAAAGTACTCGGGGTAGCCTCCCACGCAGTAGTTTTTAAGCGAGTTGTATTTCACCTCCTCCCTTCAAAGATGAAATACTACTCCCCCGAAAACGACCGCGTGGGAGGCGTGACTGATGCTACTTGACACGTTTTGACGTCCTCTGTGCGTTATCCGAGTACAAACGCACTGACCCATGCAATCCATTTGTTTTGTATATCGTTTTAGGTTTTCTTCTACTAATGGCACCATTAGTCTGTCTATACTTTAATCGCAAATTTCTCTAGACCAATCAAGACGCGAGGATTACATCATACACTTTACGAAGAGATATAATGCAGTTGATTCGACCAATCATAGAGCGGGTTCTTCTTTAAACATTTACAGAGTACCTGATTCCACCAATCATAGCGCGCCGAAATCTTTGAACATTTTATAAAAGAAAATCGTCCCAGCACTATCAAATACCTCGAGGAACTGTAACATATGCAGTTCTCGTGTCAATAGCCTTTTGATTTTGCGCCTCACAACGCACACTCGTCCTATCCTTGCTGACTGTCAAGGTCAGGTGTGACATACCATTCTCATCTGCAGGTTTTTCATAGTACTTACTGTCATCTACCAGCCATCTGTCAAGACATCAAAACATAAGACAGTATGAGAAACTATAACCTTTCATTTGCAGTGTTCTAGATAAGAGCGGGATCTCGGGTCAAAAACCCGAGATAGCTGGCTCCTTGACCCGACAGATTGAGTTGTTAAGTAAGGTATTACTATGGAAAGATCTATGTTTACTCAAACCTTCAAAAATATTCCATAAACCCCTTAATTTTATCTGGAGCACTGCATTTATTCCTAAATCTCCACCCTGAATGTGGATAAGTATGTTACTTTCAAGGGCGTAGCTAGGGATTGGGGGGGTCCTCCCCCCCCCCCCCCTTTGTAAGCCTTGTTTTAAACAAACAACCTACAATATTCAGGTGACAATCTGGTGAGTACCCTGTGTTTGACACAGTGACCCCCACTTTTAAAAATCCTGGCTATGCCGACGGTTACTTTGCCAATGAAATCCATAAGTGTGACCATTCAGATGACAGCCAATGAGCAGTACCCTCCTGTGCCGCTATTTATTGTGCTGTACAAATTTATTGGCTCTATCTATTGACTCAGTGGATGATATCTTACAGCATGGTGCTGTTTATTTAGCTGCCAGGCCCCGGTTGTTCAAACGTTGGATAGCGCTATCCAGCGGATAAGTAATGGGAAAGCTAATTGCACTATCCACTGGATAGATATTTATCCAGTGGATAGCGCTATCAAGCCTTTGAACAGCCGGGTCCAGGAATGACTTCTAAAGTGTGACCATTCAAATGAAAGCTATTGAGCAGTACTTTCTTGTGGTGTAATATATTATGCTGTACAGAGTCATTCTAAGTTTTGAGTCTAGTGAAATCCCCAACAAATGATCATTGAAGGAAATGAGGAAAACTGAATCAAGTAAAGAAGAAGAAGGCGTGTGGGGAGATCCTGTTACTGTTGCAAAAAAGTTATCACAATCACTTCTTATCCTGAGGCTAATTTCCATGAATATTATTCCGCAGAGTGTGATAAAGATTCTGGAATTAAATATCACCTTATCTTTGGCTTAGGTTTTCCTTTAGCACCACACCACAGTGTCACATTGTGACCCATTTCTGCCGTCACATTCTTTGGAGGGATGATAATCACTGGTGCAGACCATTCATTCAGGGTGGGCTCTGCTGTCAAGGTAGCAACTACAGTTGGAGGAGCTGAAAGAAATTTTAGCAACAAAGAATTGAGTAAAGGGGATTAGGCAAAGTTGTGATTGAAAACAACACTTTTTTGTTGCATAATGTGTGGTCATGTAACACTGATGATGACGCGAAAACAATGAGGAAGCAGAAATGTCAGTTGAAGTAGTGCCTGGCAAAAAGCCCAAAATGGCTTCTGATAAATTGCCAGATTCTCCATCCGAATTACTTTGTGTTTGCTTATGAATCATAAGGAGAATTGGATATTACATTAAAAGTCACTTAGGGTATGGCTTTTTATTCCACACACCCCTTCAATTTCAGACAAGCATACAGATTTAAACTGGGTCATGTTATCAGCATTTTATACTTGTTTATTTTAGACACCATCAAGGCCCAATTACCTATTGTAATGGATAGCATTTCTTAGTTGGCACCACAATTAATGCAGTTTTGGAATTAATGAAGGGTTGTACTGTAATCTTCTGTCATGAGTGTTGGGCAAATGAGAGAAAACTAAAACAATTGGTTTCAAATTTGATGAGAGTAAATGAGAGCCAATGTGAGTTGGAAACAACGCAAGAGCAAGAGTACATGTATGAACTCTAGGCAACTCTCATCCCTGCTTGGCCAAGTCTTTCATCATGGCTGAATTCAAATGATTTGAGAGAGTAAAGTGGTTTCAGTTTAAGAAAGTGAGTGCTCTCAGCATCATTAATTTAGAAATTCAGTGCAGGTCTGCTGACTTGCGCTCTTGTGTAAAATTGTGAGTAAATGTTTTGCAACATACAAATGATGATGAGGTTTTCAAAGGGGCATCTGAGGGGTATGTCTTTGGAAAACAAATGAGAGCTGGAAGGTCATTTGGGGACTGGTCACACCCCTCCCCCTGTCATTCAGGTAATGGTCACATCCTTTCCCCTGTCATTTGGGTACTAGTCACACCCCTCCCCATCATTTGTGTACTGGTCACAACCCTCTCCTTGTCATTTAAGCACTGGTCACGACCTTCCCTCTGTCATATGGGTACTAGTCACACTCCCCATGTCATTTCGGTACTGGTCACACCCATTCCCCTGTCATTCGGATACTGTCACACCCCTCCCCCTGTCATGTGGGTGCTGTTACATCCCTCCTCATGTCATTCAGGTCACACCCCCTCATCTACCCTGGGCACTCCAACTGGCAAATAGAATAAGAGGAAATGTACAAAGGGTTATTATTTTCTTACAGAGAACACTGATTTTTGCGGCCTTCCAGACTGCACCAAACCCATTGTTAGCAGTACAATTCACTATTGTGTCTTCCTTTACTTTGAGGAGTAGCTCTGAAGTGAAGCCAGTTTGAGTGGCTGTCATGTTTTGCCCATTGACTTGCCAGCTACAAAATAGTAACAACATGAAATAATGTCTTGGCTCATGTACAACTATTACTAAATTATACAGAAAATAATTCAGTATTTAAACTACTGCAGATCAGTACAAATAATTTTGATGCTGTACACAGAAACTGAGTGAAATGCATTGAAAGATACAGTGTACCTCATACTTAAATTTTATTTTGCTTGGAAAATGTCTAGGTTTTTTATTCAAGAATTACAACACCAATGGAAGAATCTATACTGTTTACAAAATGTATCCCCACCCGCCCGCCGACGAAGCCATCCACTGCCCACCATCCCGTGAATGCCGACCCTAATTCTATCAATTTTGCCACCTGTAAGGTTCCATTAACCATGATTTTTATTCTGAACAACTGTGAAAAGACAACAAAACAAAGTAAACTTTGCTGTCTGCCATTTTTTCCTTTCCCTTATCCTTTTTTCGTTCTTTTTTATTCTTCTTACCTGTTGCCTAACTAGGGCTTAAATTGTGTGATGAGGGGCTTAGAAGAAAACCAACTGCCATGGTTAATTAATAGCTTTCAAGCTTGCACTCACATTCATACATCAGTGTGAATAAGTTTTCTTTCACATGTACACACCCATGAAGACTGGAAAAATAAATTATCTATTTTCAAAATGTGTTCCATAAAGATTTGACCCTACACATAATAATTATGTGTAGAGTCACATCTTTATTGAAAGTCTGACAAAAAGTCACCACTACTGTCTGCTGGATCTCCCAACAAATTAAGGGCTCTCTGGTTGCCGATACCCTGCTTGTACAAGGTTACATGCACTGTTGTGTTCTGTTGCCCAAGAAGCGACAGACACATATGTCAGAACCAAACTTACTAACATTAATTAATTGATGGCCATGCATAATTATGTGTATGTCAATTTATTTGCATGTACCTTAGTTTGGGCACAGGGTCCCCTGAGGCTTTACACTTCAACATAACATTGTTACCCTTGTTGGCATTCATAGAAGCTGGTCCCTCTAGTAATACAGCTGGAACTAGAGAAAAAAAGAAAGCCACATGGAATAAATGTCAAGAGTGAACTTCCATAAGCTTCCATTTGGGCAGTAATGATACATTTTTTCATGATATGATATGTACATATACATAAACAGGTGTACAACATGATACACTACAGTGTATTGTCTATAGCATGTGACAAATGACCAATTTATCTTACAAGCTAACATACAGGGTATGTTAGCTTCTCAGCAGTTTTTCCAAATATTATCAGCCAGCATCCTTTTTCCCTTAAGTTTGGTTGCAATTAATTTACCGGTACTTGGAAAAATATTTTACCTGAAAATTGCCATAAAACAGTCACACTTTCAGCCTTTCAGTATAACACTGCAGTATCTGGATTAAATGGTAAAGATGATGCAAATAGTAGATTGTGCACATACCTTTGACTTCAAGGGTGGCATAAGCTGAAATGTTGTTTGCCATGTCAAGATCACTTGCCAAACAGCTGTAAACTCCAGCATGATGTCTGGACACTTTTTCCAACAATAGGTGTGACCTCTTAGTAACAGCATTAACCCTGATGTTATAGTTTGACCCATCACTATTACTCGTCAACACCTTGCCATCTTTAGTCCAATAGAACTCAACATTGGCACTTCCATCCTTAACTTGACAAAGTAACTTCACATCTTTCCCAAGAATAGTGGTAGTATTTTTTAACGTTCTTCTAAAACTCATTGGTTTCACATGATGAACAGCAGTAGCATTGAACGTTGCTCTAAAACCTGCATAATTCACAGATCTATCCGATTGAAAAGTAATTAGCATACTTGTTGCAGTGGATTCCACATGAAAAGGATCTTTCCTTCCACAGTATTTTCCTATTGGTGTGGTGGAGCTGTTTGCTCCATCAAAAATTCTCACCAAATCACTTCCACATTCGTATGTATCTTCCACCACAAAATGATAAAACTGTAGTCTGATTTTGTACCCTACAGGAACTTGAATGAGCCAGGAGCATCTTGAATGGCTTGGGTATGGACTTGGATAATTGGGTGTTCGGAGATCTCCAGTTTTTCCTGTTAGTGATCTCTTACCACAATTATTGCCATCTGCAAAAGATGGAATACTTAAACTAAATAAATGAGGGTGACAGTCAGTGTCAACTGATCATTATAAACAAGTGGACTGTGATGATATGGTTAGTCCCAGGCCCTCCGGGGCTGACGTAGGTGGTGGAAAGGCCCCGGATGAACTCCCGTGTTCAGTTCTGTAATCTCATGTAGTCAACGAGTGTTTACTGCATTAAATGTATTGTATTCTTCAGTTTCATATGAGTCTATCCCTTTGCAACTACGTTATATGGACCTCCCACTTAACATGCAAATTCAAAAACCATGAACACTTTGATTTTATTTTGACATGTCCCATTGTGCAGGAACCTATCAGAAACAACAAGAAATTTTAATTAATTACTGTTTGCAAATTAGTTTTCTCATGTGTCATTGGCTGACACCCGAACCACTTGGCCACCCTGCCTTCCATGAAGTGTCATATACATTGTGAGCATTCTTTAAACAACCAGAAACTTCCTCAGATATTGCTGGTGGGGGGGGGTCTTAAATTATTGTCCATGCCTATATAGAAACACTTGTTATGATATTGAAACAGTCCTGAACAACGCCCTCAAAATTGGCCGTTTCTGAATTACCTCAGGCCAGCTCATTTTCATAGCGAGTCTTACTACTGCTCAACCTTTCATATGAAAATCAATTTTCATTCACATGCAAATTAAACTCATTTTCATGAGAATGAAAATTGATTTGCATATGAATAAAAGAATGAGCACCAAGACTCGATCGCTTTGAAGAAGAGGCCTGAGGTAATTCGGAAATGGTCTATTGGTTGCTTTTGGACCAACATCATTCCATGACTATCCTATTTGTGGTCTTGTGTATTAATTACCATGCTTAGTGATTTTGTGCTGAGATTCAGCCATTAGAACCACACAGCTGTACAGCACACAGTTATCATGGAGAGATTGACCCAATTTAACATGTAGATTCTCCTAACAGTTCTCACATATTTCATATGTTACAGCTGGTAGGGAGAATTTGCATAAACATCAACTCAGCTGGTCCATGGCAATCATTTCCTGTATTCTCTAATGCCCAGTATTATTGATGAACTAGTGATATGACCAGATGCACTAAAGCCATTCACCCAGAGATGTTAATGTCAGAACCACCTTGTAGAGCATAATAAACAGCACCACAGGGAAGTACTGCTCAGTAGCTTTCATTTGAATGGTCACACTTTAGGATTTCATCCACAGACTCAAAAGTTAGAACCACCTTGTACAGTATAATAAACAGCACCACAGGAAATTACTACTCAGTAAGCTTTCATTAAGGATTTTATTCCTGCACAGATTCAAAAGTCAGAACCACCTTGTACAACATAATAAACAGCACCACAGAAGAGTCCTGATGCAGTAGCTATTTTGATGGTCACACTTTACGATTTTATTCACAGACTCAAAAGTCAGTACCATGTTTAAGACATAATAAAATAAATGTACTCCAGGTATGTATGCATATGCACTGCTTTGGCTAGCTTTTATGTACTTACATTAAAGGATCGATTCAAGTTAGGACTTTATAAAATTTCCAATTACAGCAACATGTATATGTGATTGAAATAATATTATTACTCTTGTATAAGTTGCGGCAAATTATCCAACTTTTAAAACATCAACTGAAGTTGTTTGGTGCTCTCCACATGTTTTTCAGCTCAACCAGGGGTATTGTATTACTGACAGTAGATAAACAATGCCTGTCTCCTCCCATTGGGGTTTTATGGGCTTTTAAAATGATAGGTACAGGAAGGAAAGCTTCAAGCTGCTGACATCTCCTTGAGAATCCCAAAGGATATGAAGCAACCTAAGCTGGGACTACACCCTGAGGAAGTGTGGAATACTAAGGAAATGATAATGCAAGTACAAAAATGACCAATAACTATACATGGAAAAAATCATTGTCATGATTTGGGCAGTCAGGGATAATACTCGGTGAGGCATTTTTTTGGCCACAAACTGAAAATTGTGCAACCAAGCAAAACATGAGTGTGAACATAATGAATATAACCACGAAAGCCTGATGTTTTTTCAGGCTTTATTTTCACGACTGCTCTTTGTAGTGTCTATAACTGACGATCGCTTATGTCGTCCATTCAAGCAAAACTTCAAACAAAAAATTCACAGACCTAAACAGGCTTTTAATTATAATAAATGTTTATGTTTCGTGATCCTGGCATTTACATGCATAAGTACAATATGGTATCAAGACACCCCTTCACACATGGATGGCTTATGTCGTCCATTCAAGCAAAACATCAAACATAAAATTCACAGACCTAAACAGGCTTTTAAGTAAATGTTTATGTTTCGTGATCCTGGCATTTACACCCATAAGTACATGGCATCAAGACACCCCTTCACACATGGATAAATAATCTATTATTTAATCAATTATTCTGACCTGTAAGGTCTCTGTATTACTTTCTTTGGCTTAAATGTCTGACCATTCTGACAGGCTATAAATCAATGATTTAGGATCTGGAGACCTTCGCTTGGAGGCAAGTTCTCACCAAATTAAGGCAAAAATTAAATGATGTCTCAAACTGTAAATTTATCTTTAAGACACGTGTACAGTCTGGCCACAGAGTTTCTTGTCTCTCTGCGCTTGTACGTCGTATTATTGTGCATGATATGGGTGAAGCATAATTAAATAACCAATGAATCGTTAAGTTCATGACTGATCGACTTTCTGTAGATACACAGCATATTCCAGTAGTTCTATTAATATGACTATAATACATGTAATTATTGTGTATGTACTAATAAGTAATCAGCCAGCCTTTGTAATAAATAATTATTATTAGGATTCGATCTACTTTTGTTTGCTCAGTAAACTGTGAGAAATTGTAATTTTGCATTCAAACTGAAATTAAAATAAATTTATAGCTGCAGTCAATAAAAACTCAGCGTAGCTTATGGCTTGTTAGTCCATGTTCAGAGAGTTTGGTAACTCAGAGCAACTAAAATAAAGTAATACTGGCTAAAATTACTTTTCACTAGAGCCACAAAAATCATCATAATGGTGGTTATGAGAACCAGTCAGACAAAACATATTGACTGTTTTTAGACAGGAAAAGTATTGCCATACACAGATGTATAAACATTGAGATTGCACTGTATTGACAAAGTCAGGATGGGAAACAAACTAAATTCTAAATTGAATTCAAATGAAATCTTTATATTTTTTGTGTATTACTCCACATGCATTCATCATGAAAATGAATAATAAAACTTTGCCATAGTACGTGATGATTATAATCATGGACAATTAAGTTAACATGATTCTAACTTTTTTAGCCTGTGGATTAAAACCTTAAGGGTGACCATGTATTTCAATGAAAACTACAGGTTTAGAACAGTAACTTGCTATAATGGTATCATTTCTTGTTTTGTCTAATGGTGGTTTTAACTTTTGAGTCTTTGGATGAACCAATGGTGGGCTTCTGTTTTTTTGCTGTTCGATGTTGTGTTTACAACTTATGAGTTGGTAGATGAAAACAGTTAATTCTAAGGGTTAACCATAAAAACGAAATCTGCTATAAAAACAATGTGTCAGTTTTTGAATTTCTAGTTTAATATAATAAATTATTAATATGAATAATATTATTTAGATCCAGTGTATGAAATTGCTCAAATTTAGGACAGTCTTTCAGATTTCATGTAATGCTGTTTTCTTTATGGTGTATTTAAAATAATTTTGAAAGAGGTTGAAGTTAAGGCTAAAGGGGTAAAACAAACAAAGCAAATTATGCTATCTCTCTTAGTATCATATCTCAAGGAAATTCTTTAAAATCACACTGTGGTCAGTAAATTGTTTTGGTTTAATTTTTGGCAAGTTAACAACGGCTCATTTTTATAATGCCAAATACCTTTTGCCATAAACACATTTCACCACATAGAGCACCTATAATTAAATTAGAAGCCACTTGAAATTCCAGACCAATTTGGCCACATGAACAAACAATAATGCTCTGTAAAATAAGCTACATAGCTGAATCTAGCAAATTCTCTGACACCATTTATCTCCCGACCTTTCTTACTTTCAATAATCATTAAGGATTTAATTTCTTTTAGACTAGTTAATTTAAAACAGCAATAAAGCAAAAAGGACACATCTCCTTATTGCCTTGCATTGGGTAAACATCAGTTCTTTTCAGTCACGGTTTATATCATCCAGGTAATCAAACTCTGTTAATATCAGGTTTCAAATTAAATTATGTCAGTCTGCAGTGGAACTGAAATGATCTAACTCTTGTATCTCCAGATGGAATAGTGAAGCACTAACAAGATTTTTTGGTACTTTCCTGAAGTGCAATTCATCATGCTGTGTGCAAGATGGTACAAACATTTGAGTCTGTGGATGAAATCCTAGAACAAAACCAATCAAATGAAAGCCCAAATAGCCACTTAAAACCACAAAGAAAAGTTGTACTTTCTGGTAGAATTGTTCATTATGCTGCAGGTTCACACTAGTACTTCTGACAGATTTTGGGAATGAAATTCTTGAACTTGTGGACATTCTAGAAAATGAAAACTATGAATGAGCAGCACAAGTACTACTTTCCTTAATTAGAGACTGAGAGCTTCTGTTAACGAAGCAATTTAGAATATTATGCAAAATGAAAGCTGAATTTCTCTTTTAGGAGTGCAACAACTAACTTCATGTATATTGCCTTGAAATTCACCTTAAACCATTCAACATAAAATACATTAAAGCAGATAATTGGTAAGAAATTCTGGCCCTCATAGTGCAGAAATCTATAATAAAGGGAAATGTTTTTAAAGTTATTTTAAAAATATTTTCCCTTTTTTGCCATCTGCAACTTAGAATTGACATGAATATCTTTCAAATATGAATTACTATTGTGTTTCTGGTTTCAGAATTCAAAAGCACCTCAAAGATAACATGTCATTATGATTCAAGTGAAAAATTGTTGCCCAGAGACAAAATTATTGTCGTCTCCTTTGAAACCTAAAATCTCTGGGTTACGGTATAAACTGGCTCAAAGCACAAACCGTTGGGAAACAATACATCAAATGATATGCAATAAAAAAATCTGTCAAGGTCTGATTCCAAAAATAAAAACTAAGCCAATCAGATATATTAATGGACATTAACTAGTTTAGAAACTACATTAACCAGACACCAAATTTCAGTCTTTGGTGTTTTTCTTTTTTGAAATTCAAATCACATCCACTTGTTTAATCTGTCCCCTGATCATGGTATCGGCCATATTGTTCGTCTGTAAAACGTTATCACGCAAACACAGGAAATGGGCAAGAAAAACATACATTGTGCATTCCCAGTCATGAGACACAAAAATAGTTTCAAGCAAGTGTCAAATGGTCTGGTAAATAATATAAGTCAAACATTTCAAAGTTTTAGCTATTTTTTTTAGTAACATTTCCCAAAAGCCCAAAGTCCTACATGCCGGGGGCAATTTAAACAATATCCCGATATTGCACGCGTCAATTTCGCGCCCTGCTAATAAGCTTAAGATTAATTTTACTGAACCCGTATCTTTCACGATCGGAGATTTTAACAACTTTTTTGTCGACATAATTATTTCAAAAGGTACTAGGAAACACCGATAAAACACGTCGTTTGACAAGTGAGCCACAATTTTAAACACTTGGCATCGAAAAGATCGAAAGACGTGTTTGAATATTTTTAAAGAAGCGCCAATTGTGCTTTAGTGTTTATCGCTCTGTATAAATCAACATGGATTAAATTCATCTTTCCCGAATCATTACCTCTCTAACTTTAGCAAAGTAAAATACCATACAGAGAAGTTTTGAGAATAAATATACAAGGAAGACATCTTAGGCAGGAAATCCATAGAAAATATTTCTCACAGCGCGCTTCCAGAAAAATTGAGATTACCTGAAGCCATGTCTCATAAACAGTGCGCGGCATTTTGGATTTCGAAAATGAAAGAATTCCCAAAACATTTTTCCACGATCATCATACAAAACCCCTGAAAACAATACGAACCCTTACCTGTCATAGTCACCAAAAGGCCAAAGAGTGTAAGTGAAAAGCTACAAACATTCACAGTCATACAAGAACGATTTCGACCCATATCGCGTTACACTTCGTTGCGTTTGTCCAAGGTGAAGATGTTGGCGTTCTGCACTTCTCGACTGTGGATATTTCACCGGGAGACGGAGTGAGAAAGAACTTGGTAAAACTGCCGAGGTTTGTGGTTGATTCAAATGGTTCTGCAGGTAGAGTTCAAATAATCATACGTAAATGACACCGTGAAAACCGCGATAAGACGCTCACCTAAAACTCCTCCCTGATGGAGCGGAAATGCTTGGATTTTACGCGGTTTGGCGGAATGTTGGCAGAATGTTTCAGCTCGTTCTTACGGCTGTGACGCATTTCCTGTGAGCTGTCAAAGTTCGCGTGCCGGCAATTCACGAACACGTGACGAATATTGTCACGTTCTTGTTCAGTCTTCCCAACGGGTCATGTGCCGAATGTGCCGAAAACTAGACGAAAGGGAACGAAAGGGTCGGACGAAAGTCTTCCGACAGTTTGACGGTCTGGTCTAACCGCTGCCTTTCCCTGCGCCCTCGGTGATGTAAAAGTTAAGATGGCGGATGACAGCGTCGTTGGGTTGTCACAAGTTTGCTGCGGTGCTTGCAAAGTTTAAAACAAGGAAGGTTCTCATGTTTGCTTGCAATGGTAAGAATATCTCTTTAAATACGTTGCCCCTTCTAATTCTTTGGTTTATATCGAATTGTTGTCTAAAACAATGGAAAACGTGTTGCACTGTTGTTCAAAGTTTGTACATGCACTGTTTCCGTTCCCAGATAAATTTGTTTTGTTCTTGTTCTGTTTTTTTAAATCCCAGAGCAAGCATCAAAAGGGTAGCATCTTAGTAAATGGTGATGACCACAAGAGTTCGTTAATTCCAGTAGAGCCATGTGATTCTTTGAGGTGAGACTGGATATTCACAAAGTATCCATAATTTGTACAGAAAATCGCACGACCTCGAGTACAATTCGGGATAAATAGGTACAAGTGAAGGCTCGTGCAATTTTGAGAACTTTCAAAATCACAGGCATCTATTAATCCCAAATTGTACAAGAAGGTCCTGCAATTTATTATATTTATAGTACATTATAATTCCGTTCATCGTAATTACATATACAGTGTATGTAATAATAATAATAATAATAATAAATACTTAATTGACCACTCCCCTAGAGGGGCTTTCCAGGGCCAATGAAACAAGTAATGCAAATGAAAACAACAGAGTTAAGAATCCCAACTGGTGAGAGGCAGACCAGTTGGCTATTTACAAGGATGACCCAGGAGTTGAACCAAGCACAAACCCAGAACAACAACAGCCAGTGGCCAGAGCCGGATTTGAACCCAGGTCACTGCATTGGAATCCTGGATCCTAAACAACTTGGCCATACTGCCTCCACATGATTTGGGTCTCATACATTTTAACCCATTTAAGTCCAATGCGCCCCCATACGCCCTGGCAGACCGATGTGCCTTCTGCCGCCTGTGACGCCATCAGTTTGAATGGTCAAGCGTAGTTTTGTTGACTAACGTGTTTATCATAGCCAGATCTTTGAAACCATACCAGATTGAGCATGATTCAGTCAAGGGGGGGTCAAACAAAAAGGCAAAAAACCAAGCCACATGAACGCAAAAATTCCTATAAAAATCTGCCCCCACCACCCACTTACCTTTCCTTTCATCAAATCCTAGGATCCTAAATGCTTTTCCAGAACCTTTTCCCACCAAAACAAAGCCCACTCAATACCCAGCAATTTAAGCCCAAAAAAAATGAGGCAAAAAGAACGGGAAAAGAGGGAAGAGGAGAAAGCGAAAAGCAAAAGTCAAGACTGCTGTGCCACTTTTCAACCCAAAAACTCAAAATTTTGCTTTCTGCGCATGCCCGTACTCTGAAAGCTAATGTTTTGCATCTGGAGCAGAAGGCCGCGTAGTGCACGACCTGTCAACGGTTTTGTGGTGAGCTCTAGCTCCTAATTGCTAGATAGTGGCAAGAAAATGACTCGACTAGCTTGAAAGCGTGATTTTCGGCAAAAGTTCCAGATGCCAATGGGTTAATGAATGAAAAAATTTATTTTGTGACTCAAAGTCTATTCAGTTTTGGAACAGGACTGATCAGGGTAGGTATGACAGTGATGATTGTATAACAGTGATTCCAGGAAATACCCGTCTCCCTCATTGTGTCAAAAGCTACATATGTTTTCTGTGTGTCTGCAGCTCTTCAAAGACTTGTCTATATTCAGATAGTAATAAAAAAGAACTGAATTTGTCATGGAGGAAATCAGTAAGTGGAAAAAGTAAAGGCCCAACTCCATCTACAGGATCAAAGGTAATAAAGGAGTGATATGTTGCGGGTATTAAGAAACATTAGGATCCAGCTAATAAAAAAACTAAAGAGGCTAGTTAATATTAGTCAAGTCAGCTTTTAGCAATGGCAATGCAGACTGTGATACACTGTATTTATTATACAATATAAAATTAGCGTTTAATGAGATTTTCAGTTGGAGTCTGAGTCTCTAGCTGGCATTTTGTTTAATCCTCTACCCTGGAAAAGAGCTGGAATAGGATAGTTGAGAACAAAATCTGGATAGGGGGTTGATACACTAGTTGATGTTCACTAAACATTTTCAACTACTATATGATGACAGAGTATTTTTGATTTCCTACAGTAGTTGCTGCGATCCATTTATTAATTCTACAGTAACTTTGGTTAGGGTTTGGCATTTGAAGTGGGCCTGGCATGTATGCAATTTACCGAATCATGTTTATGGTTAATTCCTAATTACTGTCTTTTAGAAATTCAATGCTTGGATCTCATCTTCATTTGGTGGATTTGATAAAGTTGTTGCTTTTCAAGACAAACCAAAGAAATCAAAACAAGCAAACATTGACAGTTCATTTAACAAAGGTGAAGTGCTAGTCCAGAAATAATATTATTATAATGATTTATTTCATGCTCTTTCAAGTTAGTTTTGCAAGATGTGGTGAACCTATGAAGATGTCTCCTTGCTGTCTATTTGTGTAGGACATTAATTTTTGGTTGTCCATGAATGAATAAGTTGTTGGTAGTGTTTAAGATTGTATTGTATTGTCATTAATTTATTATCATGATGTACTGTCTGCATTCAATTTGTAGGTACTGTATAGGCTAATTACAATACTCTTTTGAGATATGTGTAGAAGCAGGGATTTTGTTAATTGAGGAAATATTAGGGTATAGAAAACTTAATGACTCCTGAGATTTCTTTGGTTTAAAGTTAAAGGTAAAGGTCTCAGCATAGTGACAACAAACATGTCACTTTACAATTCTTCTGTGGGTGGTGAGATCAGATGTCAGCTTATTGTGGTGCACCTGGCTGCCGCTATCAGTCCATATATATTGATCTCACCCACCTCACCCGACCCATGCAGGGTCAATACTTTGATGGCAAAGATGAGTACTGAGTTCAGAGTGCACGGGTGCCGGTACCCAGGTTGCGACTTCTAATAATAACACTGGTAGAAGGATATAACTCAACCCAAGACCAGAGAGTGTTAACTGCTACTCCTTGTTACAGTACTTAAAGTGTTACTGAAACTGATGTGAAAGTGTGATTGTCATTTAACCTTGACATGCATGAACACATGAATGGAAGCAGTCAACAACACTGCCTAGCTGTCGTGAACCAGCAATAGCAATTTGATTGATTGAGTGCCGAGTCCCACATGCATGGCTTTTAGTTGGTTGAGCTAGCATTTGCACTCACTCATTTGACCTGGTACAGCTGTTAATACAATTTATGGTAAGAGCTTTTTAGAAATCATCAATGTTTTATATTTTGACATCACTTCCTTTCAAGCAAAATTGGGTGTCCTCCTAAACTGTTTATCCTTGCCATTTAATCATTAACTTATTGGTGAATGATACACACCACACACTTTTTCAAGGTCAAATGAAATTCACTCTATTTTGAGCTATGTAATCAATGTGATATGCCTGAGGAATTACTTGTATGGTGAAATAAGTTTGCTTTAATATATGTTACATATTTCTTGGAGGCTTAATGTTTGGGGTTATGGACATTTTATTTATTGCTGTTTCATGTACTGTACCTTGCTAATAATAGGTTCCAGCCAGCAGCCTGTGGTGAAAAAACTAAAGAGAGATGAAGACCTTTGGCTGGAAAAGTACAAACCAAAGTCTGAGGTAACTTACAGCCAATTCAATTAAATAATTAAGTCACCTCTATAGTAACTCATTTGGCTAACTAATAATATTATTATAATCCAAAAACAATATTTAAATCTGAAAGTTCATGTTGGTCTATCAGGGTTGTCGCTAAGCGCCGGCTGCCAGCGAAAATCGCCGGCTGAGAAAGAGGTGATCGCCGTCTGGATTTTGGCCGGCGAACACACTGTAACCCACCCCCATGTCGGCTTTAGCTGGCTCAACTGCTACCTAAACCGGCTGAGTAATTTCTTAGCTACAACCTTGGTCTATTACAGTCCTGTGGTCACACCAGGTATAAGAAGTTCTGTCTGAAACCCCACCATGGCTTCTGTAGTATCAGTATAATTTTGGGTTCTGCTATATTTTAAGGGAAGCCCAGAACAAAACTCTGGTTATAGCAATTGAGCTATTATTTAATAATTTATACCTCTCAGTAGCTTGCTACTGAAGCCCGCAAATGCCATGAAGATAAATTACTCCTTGTGACAACTAAAAGACAACTTGAATATGATAGAATGGGCTTCTTGCTTTATTTTGTACACAACATTGGCTTTGACGAAGATTTAATTGAAAGTCAGATTTTACTGCACAATTACACAAACCCATTATGGGGGAGAGAAAAACAACAAGAAAAACAGGATAAAGCGCTATTCGCGTCCGGTACAGATGTAGTAGTAACAGAAGAATGTTGCCATTAAATATTTATCAGATTCATTTTGTTTGCTGAATTGATTTTTCAGGTAGAACTAGCTGTTCATAAGAAAAAGGTGGCTGAAGTTCGAAGCTGGCTTCTTGATCATTTGACATGTAAACAAGTAAGTGCTGTTTATCAGCTTTGCCTCAAATTTGAATAATTTATAGTTGATTGGCGGGGAAAACCAGCCAACAAACAAAGAAAAAATAAATAAAAATCCCAAGAAATAAAAATTGACAGACATACAGATGTATACTAGATGTATACTTGACTTCCATATGCCTATTGTTACAGGTCAAATTTGGTTTAGTCAAGAACAAAGAAAACAAACGGAGAGAAAAAAAGCGAAGCCCGGAATAGCATTAAAATAGGTCATTTCCACTCCTAGAAATGGCATGCGACAGTAGCTGTACTGCATTACATGTACTGATTCTTATGTTGGGACAGTTAGTCAGACCATTTCCACCTTCTGCTTCTAAAAATTAATAAACCTCTGATGCAAAGTAAGATTAAGACCACAGTACCAGGAAAGTTCTATGTTCCCCACCCAGTGATCAGTGTGTGGTTACTGTTACATCCCCTTCAAGTTTTACATGTAAAGGTAAAGAAGACAAGGCCAACAGCTTAATGTCAGGGCCCAGTGACATGAATTATTATAATCTGAACTGAGGTTGGGTACAGTACAGACCACATGATCATACAAATTAGTTTAAGACCCAGTTTACTGGTAAATATCCAATTGGTCTGAGGTTTGACCCCATGACCTTCCTCTCAGCAATTCAGTCTGCTGTTGTCAACATCAGGAGCTTAATGCATATCCAGTAGTTACAGCATTATCCAATTTATCCAAAAATCCATAGGACAAAAACACTTTTTTTACATCTGAATCTGACATTAATTCAATTACTGGTAGATTGAATTTCAGTTGAGTCTTATTATCAAAGCAATTACTCTGACCAATCACCATGGATGTAAACAATGTAATAAACCAATCAGAATTTGCTGTAGCTGCAGGTACCAAGCATGTGAAATTGTGTGCAAGCAAGTTGTGATTGGTTTTGGGTTTACTTCTCATTGGTTTAGAAAGTGACACCAGTTTTCCCAGCCTCCAGTCACAGTGTAAATTAATGGCAATCCAAAGCAAATGTCAATTACTTTCAACACTTGACTGAAAACTGTTCTGTTCTGATTGTCATCCATGGCGATTTACTTCGCATTTGGACAACCAGGCAATTTTAGTGTCTGCACTCATCAAACTTATATGCTGGGTGTTGTGGATTTGAAGGGTTTAGAGACTTTGGTCACCCAACCACTTTCTTTGTATTGTCTTAGCCATCCAACGCCATCTTATTACTAACTGGACCAGCTGGGGTTGGAAAGACTGCAACAATGCATGTACTGGCAAGTGAGCTGGGCTTTGAATTACAGGAATGGATTAATCCTGTCACTGATACTACTGAAGGTAACCATTATTTTAACTATAGATTTTGTCAAAAGGATTTTGAACAGAAGGAGAATCTTGACAAGTAGATGGCACTCAGGGGATAACAACGCCATTTTTCCTCTAAATGTTCCCTTTTTATCAGTGAATCATAGCCGGCAAAACTAGGAAAGTAGCTGATGATATTGCTGATAGCCAGCGCTTTTTGACAGTCCTGCATCTACATGTATATCCCGTACATGTTCATCCAAAACGGTGTCAGCAAAATAATAAAGGAGTGGAACAGACATTCCAATCAGAAATTTAAGCTATTAGTCATTGATTTTCGTGATGAGCAACCCACATCCTATCCAGAAGATAGTTAGATATGTATATTCCTGTGATACAATTTATTTGCTGACTCATTATATGCAGTTGATACATTGCACTTAAAAAGTGTGAATAGAGGTGATGATATGATATTACCGAAACAAGTATGTGGCAACATTCTGTCCTGCATACCACTATCTTTGTTGCCTGCACTTTAAACAAAAATTCCAATATCAAGCAAGCAGACTCTCAAAGGCATTGTGGCATGAGCATTAAAGCTCCAAGTAGTGAACTACCAAGTATTAAAGCCATCAAGAAAAATCATTTTTTGTGCCAGGCCCCTCTCCAGCTAGTGTTTAGCAGCTTAGCTGCTTGTGCTGCAGCACCTACAAGAGCCTGTTGGCAGGCTAATACAGCACATCTCCAATAACTGATACTGAAATTTTTAATCTATTGTTTTATTTTGGTTATTAAAGATAGTTAAATTTTATCTTTTAATCTATCTTAGCAGAAAGTGAGTACTCTAACTGGAGAAACTGGAGCCAATCTCAAGTAAAGCAATTTCAAGATTTTATTCTGCGAGCTAACAAGTATCCGACCCTGTCAATATTCAGTGGAAAAGCCAGTCAAAATGCAGTCAAGAAAATAATACTAATTGAGGTATTAAGAAAGCATTTACATTCAGTTATTAGCGCAGAACATAAATATTATTGACAGACATCCCCAGAGTTCTGGAAGAATTTTTTTTCTCCCAAAAGAGGCTCATGTCCAGAAATACAGGATAAAGATTCATTCTCTTTATGATAGACATCTCAAAGTGTCCCCCAGCCCTAATTTCTCACCTTAATGCTAGCAATTCTGTCAAACGTGAAGATGTATGGAAATTACAATTAACTGTGTGTAATATGAAGTAGCCAAGGCTCCTTGTATCCTGCATTTCTGGACATAAGTTGAGATGAAACAGGCCTCATTAGCGTTGTCAGCCCCATAATATACAGTCATGAATCTTGTTTATTTTATATCAATATGCAGTATAGAAGATGGTGTCCCTGTGTTCTTCAGGGAAATAACTGAGGTATAGGAAAACTACTGTGTCTGTTGCAGCTCAATTTTATCGTTGGTTTAATTTGTTTTTCCTTTTATTTTGGGTATGGTAATGTATAATTATCAGTTTGAAACAAAGGGAAAATATAATAATTAAAAATAAACCAAGGAACAAATTGAACCACAACACATCCATTAGCAGTTTTCTTCCCTCAAGCGTGGATTGATTTCTTGGAGAACAAAAAATGGAGCACTGTACTTCAATCAGTCAGTAAAGATTGTCACTGGATTCTGCTAACAATCAGTGATGAGATTTCTATCATTTTTTTCTTTTTTTCAGGACCTCCCAAATGTATTTTTCAGAGAAGCTACCAAACTACATGAGGTTTTAAGGTACAAGTATTTATAAAAATGTTATTTCTTGCCAATCTCATCATTCCTTATTAGGCATGACATTTGAGATTTTTGCTGACCTAGAATCAGGCTTTTAGCCAGGTGGCCATCCGGCCGTCTTTTGGACGGCTACTTTTAGAAGAAATTCAATGAAAATTCATTTAACCTCTTATACTTTTATGGGAAAAATGCCTCCAGGATGGCCAGTTTCCAATGTCTGGCTAAAACCCCGCCTAGAATACTGAAGGCTCTGTTTTGCTTGTCACACTTGTCATGCCTGTCACGCTTGCTGTTGCTTGTTTGGCAAGTGAGCACTCGGTGTGCAGTTTGAAAGAAGTCCTCAGCCATTTGCGACAATCGCATCTCAACCTGTTGAAGTGGAGCTGGACTACCAAAAAATTTGTTCTCAAGTAATTGATTTGTAAGAGTTATTTTCCACTGCAGAAGCCCCCAGCCGGCATCCTTAAGCTGGATTTGGGGTAGAGGCAATCCTCTGAAAGAAAATAGAGGTGAAAAACAATTTCACAGCGAGTGAGCGGCCGAAAGTGGTTCAGAGAGCCAATGCTATTGTCAAGTGAGGTTGTCTTTCTGGCCTTTCTGTAGATGGATTCCAGGGGAGGACCTATAAATTTAGCATGGCAATTTTGGCGTGTTTTGACTTGTAAATAAGGCAATCAGTGTAGTATTTTGCCGGTAGGACTAGATGACTCAACACTTATAAAAAAATATATGACTTCCATGTCACTGTTATCAAGGAATTACCCAGAATTCATTTTGCGTGTGAAGACAACACCTTCAGTTGAGTGGGGATAGCTCTACTTGAAAAGCTTTCACTTGGCATACTAAAGGAGTGAGCGGGAAACTATGGAAGAGAATCAAAGGGCTATGACTGAACTTTACTACAAATGTTGGCTTGAAGGAATTTTGTAGTAAAAGCTTCGTACTTTTTGGTGTTGTCGGAGGGCATTCAAAGCAAACATAGTGGTTTTGTAGAAACACAAGCAGTCATTTTCAGTGGAAATCAGCAGTTGTAGCATTTGGCAATAACAATGGTTCTTTTAATTTTCACATTCTTAAAGTAGTAAGAGTGCTTCTGTACAGTATTGGTCTCTGGCAACCAATATATTGCAGACCTGTAGAAAAAGAGTTATTAGGGCTGTCGCTAATTTTTTAAGTAGGTGGGGATATACAAAAAATAGCTGGGGATTTGAGTTGTTGTAGTAAAGTCAACGTGCTGGTTTTATATCAATGTAGCCAGGGATATACCTCAAAATACAAGGGGAAAATCCCTAACTCCCAGCCCTAAATGACAGCCCTGTGATGTAAACAGGGTTTGTACAGTACAGTGTATGCATCCTGGAAATCCTGAATTTTACTGTAGCATTTTCCAGGATGGGAAAGTGCTTGAAAATGGTAGGATATGTCCTTGAAAATTGCAGAAATCTGTAAACTCAAGTTTGCTCAAGTTTGCTCAAGTTTGCTGAAGGAGCACTGAGCTAGATGGGACAATTTGGGTCCTGGAAAGAAAGCTTTGTGAGGCCTAGAAAGATCCTGGAAACATCTGGTGGAAATTTGTTTTCAAAAAAGAGTACAGTCAAATGACTCTGTGTAAAGTGTGGTTCATTTATTATCGCGCGTATTTACGGCCGGTTTTGGCCGGCACGGGAATTCAAGGAGTGATTTTCGCGCGGCCGGTTTTGGCCGGCACGGTAGTCAATGGGGGGTAAGCTTGCATTGTTTATAATATCTTGAAATTAAAATTTCAAATGTTGGTCTTTTGACAGCTCATACCAGCTGACTGGTCGCAGTCCAGTGGTGTTCATTGTCTCAGACAGCCATCATGGGGATTCCAATGTTCACAAATTATTCCCTAAAGATGTTCAGTATAAATTAGGGATTCACAATATTAGGTAACTTGATAATGTGGCACTGCACAAATGTTAACAATTAGATAGCAAGATTGAAGTTTCTTCTGGCTATTAAAATTTATGAAACTAAAATGGAGCTGTCTGTTTTAAACCTTTAAGTTCAGACATCAACATGCATAATTATTCTCTTCACTGGCCTTCTCGCATTTCATTTGCTACTAGTTCAGAGAATTAATTTGGTAACCATCAAGAGGTTTCATGTTTCAAGATGATTTCCTTTATTCTCATAACCTGTGTGTTAGCTGAAATAGTGACAATGTATAGAGAAAGTATATGGCTATGGTCATGGTTGGGGCTTAATTGGCTTAATTACCCACTCTACCGCAGATGAAGATACATGTAAGTGAGATTTCAATCTGAGTGTAAATACTGCATTTGCTTTTTTTCCAGTTTCAATCCTGTTGCACATACCAGCTTAGTGAAGGCGTTAAACAGAATAACATCACTAGAATCTCAACAGGTATACTACATAAATTAACATCTTACTTAAATGCTTGCTTGTTATACACTAATATTTAAGTACAGAGTTAGGAATCCCAACTGGCAGGAGGCAGACCAGTTTAGAAGGATGACCAAGGAGTTGTACCAGGCACTTACCCAGCACAACACCAGCTAGTGGCTAGAGCAGGATTTGAACCTGGGTCACTGCATTGAAATCCATCACCCTAAACCACCCAACCATCCTGCTGACTGGTTAAATATAATTTTGGTCTTTGCAATTCATATTATTGGCATAGTTCATTCATTTGGTACATAGACACATGTATGTTTGTTGGACCAGGTATTGTCATTGTTTCATAATTAAAACTGCGATAAGTGAAAGAAAAAGAGAAAAAGAACACAAATTAAAGTGTTTTTGCCACTACTACATGACTTGTATTCTCTTTTGGTGTCAACATGATTAAGTTATTTTGTGCATATACAGGGCTGTCACTAATTTTTGAAGCAAGTGGTTATATGCAAAAACTAGCCAGCGATTTGTGATCTGTAGTGAAGTCATGCAATATGCTGGTTTTATATCAAAGTAGGGCTCTGGGGATTACCTGAAAATATGAGGGGAAAATCCCCAGCCCCCAGCCCTTAATGACAGCCCTGTTATAAGTTACAAATAACTCATTGCTCAATTTTCTTTTATTAAATTTAATTCAATTAAAACCTTTTTCCTTGTAGAAATTTTGCCAGCTGTTTGTAACTTTAATTTACATGTACTTGCATCTGTTTGTACAGAATAAATTGGCTTTCCTACTTCCAAGCAAGGAAACAGTTGACCTGTTGGTGCAGAATAGTGGAGGAGACATAAGAACAGCAATAAATGGATTGCAATTCTCTTGTTTAAAAGGTGAAGGTGTCAGAACAACTCACTAAAATTAATAACAATAAATAATTTTTATCAACCTAAAATTAGCCACATGTAGAAGACATAATTAATGTTCTGTCATCAAACAAGAAAGAATTGATTGATTCACTTTCATGGTTCATAATAATATAGAGCTTATAAGCTGAAGAGCTACCTCTCCAGCACTGCAAAGTATTAAATAAATATATGTATTAAAGAATTATTATGAATAAGTAAAATGAAGGATAAATATATGTGATTGGAGGTGTTGGGGTCAATATCGGTAAGTGAAGATCTCTATAAATGATGGAGCATCTAAATACTGCTTCCTTAATTAATCCCATTATCTTGAATTCAAGATTTCCTCAAAATTGTAGACTACAATTAAATTGTTCACAGTACAGAGGAGAGTGTCTAAAAATTCACCAGTTTTTGTTTAGTTAAAAAGTAATATGTTTAAATTGTTCACATGGTAATTAACAGGGATAAGTCCAGTTGATATTTTGATTTGTACTTGTGCAGGATGAGAATTGAATTTTATTTTGTTCTTTTTTACAGAGAAACCTTTTACTTCCACAAAAAAATTGAATCTCCCAAAAAAAGAAGATGGCAAACAGAAAGGTTCAAAATCTAGAACATCAAAAAGTGAAAAGCCAAGCAAGTCAGATGGAGTATTTTCGGAGGCATCACAGTCTGCTTCTAAATCCCAGTGTCTCCTGTATGGAAAGACAGACAATAAACTAGACAGTGAGAATGTCACAGCCATAGGTGGTCGAGACACTGCATTGTTTTTGTTCAGAGCCTTGGGGAAAATTTTGTACTGTAAAAGTAAGTTCTTTCAAACATTTTCATCGCACCATTTTGGTATCAATAACCTTGCAACTCCTTATACAATATTAGAGTTTCCTGAAAATTCTTAATTAATTTCATTTATAAACATTTTCTTGAAACAAGAGTAAAAAGTACCATTCACAAACCTTTAAGGGCTACAAGAACTCAAGTAACAGCTTTATAACTTTTGAGGAGGCAGGATGGCCGAGTGGTCTAGGGCACTGCATTTTAATGCGGTACATTGTAACCCGGGTTCAAATCCCGCTCTGACCACTAGCTGGTGTTGTTCTGGGTACCGGTAAGTGCCTGGTTCAACTCCTGGGTCATCCTTGTAAATAGCTAACTGATCTGCCTCCCGCCAGTTGGGATTCTTATCTTGTTATGTTTATTTGAAGTGTTTGTTTCATGTGTTTGCTCAGCCCCACTTGCCTTTGTGCTAAATAGCCTGCCGAGGGTAAATAAACCATCAACATTGCTGTCGCCGTCTTCATCTTAACTTTTAAAATTTTGTTACCAATTTCCTGTTCAGGAGATCCAACATTATCAGATGTGGACCTGCTTCCATCTCACTTGTCACATCATGCAAGAAACCTTTTGACATTCTCTCCTGAGGTATTTATAATCTTTATTATTTATAATTATTATTCTTTTCAAATGGATAACCAAGCACTCAGGGATGGAGATCATAGCTGGAAGCCAGGGAAAATACTTGGTTGTGACCTCGATTTTTTTCAGCTTAAAAAATTTCTAGGGTTTTATAAATCCATAATAATGGATTCTTATATTAAAACCCACCTGTGAACTGTTAATTTTGTCTGTGACTACTTTAATTAAAGGCTGGTGTAAGCGAGGGTTGGGGATTGGGAAAAAAATTCCCTTCTACGGTACATTATTTTTCTTTAGCATTACAGCTGCTAAAAAAATCCTAGTGATTAAATCTTTTGGATTTTTTAGTGTTTAAAAAGATATTCTTATTCACAACAGGAGGTATTGGGTAGAACTCATCTCTCAAGCGACATGTTTAATCTGTATCTTCATCAAAACTACTTGGAGTTTTTCTCTGATATAGAAGATGTGGTGAGTCATGAATATTCATAATTAAGTATTAATAACCACAATCATGTGATTCATTTTGCTGCAATTGTAAAGTTTTTAAAAAACAAATTATTTTTAATATTAAGCTTGTCAACGAGAGATAAGCATGTGGGGGAGGGGGGGTGCTTGAGAAGCTGAGTGTAATGTGTAACCATGACAATCCTGTGAGTGGCATTTATGGCAGGCATCATCACACTGCTAACCAGTGGAAACTATACTTAGCAAAGGGAGGGCCGAGAGGGGAGCAAACAACTTCACAAGCATGAGCATTGCAACACAACACAAGGAAAATGAGCTGACAACATTAATCTGAAAACCCCTGGAAAACCATGCAACTGCTTGAGAATGTGTGCCCAAAGTGAAAGCGCTGGCCATGTAGTATAATTGTCTTGATTTTACCTTGGCCTAATATGAATTGCCTTTAGCCTTGCATTAAACTTACTGTGAGATCTTGTGAAGGACATTGCACGTCTGCATGAACCTACAAGGAGAAGTATCAATTCCACCTTTTTGTTCCAACAGTTTCCTCTTTAGGCAATCTTACATGTAATACTGAAGGTGTTCATAATGTTTTTTGTTTTTGTTTTTTGAGAGGCTGAGTTTAGGACACGTTGGTAGTGTTAGGGGTAATTATAGAGGTGTATGTTGAAGTTTAAACACAAAATTCACTGAATATTCTCTTTAGGTTAGAGCCAGTGAACAGCTTAGTGATGCTGACTACTTGACTAAAGAGTGGATGGTAAATTATTTGTTTTTGTTTAAAATATAATATTTTAGTTGTGCAAGTCAGTTTCATGACTGCATGGCATTTGGGCATGGTATAGCTTTTATTTAATGAAGTACAAATTGTTGTGTTCACTTATATCAAAAGGGTATTGGATATAGTGGCAGAACAAAAACTATCTGATATGTTCAACATCCTCACTTTAGAAATCTAAACTTTGTTTTTTATTCACATAGTGTTGTTTCTTCAATCCCCGCCTCTCCGCCACCAGTGCAGGGTTCCAGATAAGCTAAAGGCAGTGTCTCAACAAGAAATTCCAACCAGCCAAATTCCCACTGCTTCCACCAAACCATTGCAACCTTTTTTCTAATATATATATGTTGGGTCATGTAGATGACCTTGAAAGGTTTTTGACCTGAGACCCCCCTCTCATCTGGAACACTGCCACCGTCCAATTTGCTCAGGCCTCAACACTAAGGCAACTGAACTGCTTTGTTTTTCTCTCTGATGGCACAGCATCAGTCCTCAATGAGAGAGTACAGCTCTTGTCTGGTGGCAAGAGGCTTGATATTTAACAGCAACAGACCAGGGGGGAGTTTACCAAGATCCAGCGGAGCAGGCAGAGGATGGAGACCTCTTCATAAACCACAGTGGTTTGATGTCAACAAAAAGGTAAATGAAATTATCCACAGCCTCATTATCCATAGCCTCGGCCCATCCCTCCCTCCCTCCCTTCCCCCTCAGCCTCAGGGGAGGGTATACAGTCATAGGTGGCTTGATCAATCCTCACACCCGCCCTCCTGGGAATACCAAACTTGTAAGATATCCATATTTCTCCCACGCAAACTCCCTTCATTGTTTTAAAAAATCATTGTAAGTATGGAAAAGCTGGCAGTGACAAAATGTCCTGCCATGAATCTCTTCCATGACATGGAGAAGTATTTTCAATAAATTTTTTCAATTCAATTTTTTATTGTTAGTTTGGTCCCATCCACTCTTCTTCCAATTGGAGTTTACAATAATAATAATAATAATAGTTTTAGAAACCCTCTCTCCCCCAAACATTTTCCTGAAAGAGGAGGTATTTAATATAATCTTTTTGGAACTCCACCAGGGGTAGACAGACCTTTTGCTGTTGTATTGATATTACTACTGCCAGTCTACAATTATTAGTATAGGAAATTGCACGACCTCTAGTACAATTCGGAATTAATAAGTACGAGCAATTTTGAAAGTTCTCAAAGTTGCACAAGCCATTAGGCGAGTGCAACTTGCAAACTTTCAAAATCACAACTAGTATCTATTAATCCCAAATTGTACGAGGTCGGGTGATTTTTCATTCATAGTACATTCAACAAAATTACAAACTTATGCGCTGCTGCCATGGAAACTTAATAGGTACTCCTACAGAGTACTATTTGGTATTAATTGTACTGCTCTCGACCAATCGGAATTGAGTTTGAGTGTACTATAAACCTAGAAATGGTTTGAAACAGTAACAGTGTACATGTACATGAATTTTTAATGATCTTTATTTTAGATGAAAGAGGGGTGTAACACAGCGAGAGATCTGTTTAGGGGTAAATGTACATTCTTGTTGATACATTCATGTTGTGTTTGATGCTCACTTGTTTTTTAATCAGCATCTGTACAATGTATTATTCAATTTATTGACTGGTACATGTACATTATTTTGCACACAACTTTTAAGGTCCCGGTTGTTCAAACGTTGGATAGCGCTATCAACTGGATAAATCACTATCCAGCGGATAGGTAATGGCAAAGCTAATTCCACTATACACTGGATAAATATTTATCCGGTGGATAGTACTATCCAGCCTTTGAACAATCAGGACCAGAACATTAATGTTACATGAATTAAAGGTATCAAAATGAAAACTATTCTTGGACTTTAATTCCCACAACTGATAAAAATAATGTGTGCCAGTGTCTGTTGATATGAATAATAATTATTGTTATCCGAATGTTGCAGTAAATACGAATTTGTTGTTTTCCTTTTAATGTTCATGAATCAAACATTTTCTAATGAAAAGTCTTGTTTTCCTCGTCTCAGGCCAAAACTGGCCATCCATAGTACTGCAAACAGAGATTCTTCCATATTTGGCCATCACTGATGTCCCCCTGAGAACACCAGGTGAGTGACCAAGCTCTGGTATTAAGTTAGCTGTACAACATTTTATTTATGGTGATGCAGCTGATCCTAAAAACTACATTGTATAAAATACAGGGCCAGTTACCAGTACCTGTTGGGAGCCACTTGTCATAGATGATGATGATTTATGTGAACTATTGATTTCTAGTTTATATGACAATTAACACTTAATGACTGGTCCCAAGGGGAACAGTGAATTTTGTTTGCCAAGAATCTCAATGTTTCCCCAAGACAAAGTCAAGGGAAACCAGGGCTCGATTCCAACTTTTCAGCTTACTACAACGAGTTGCAAAAATACTTGAGACACTGTACGCCATTTGGCCTTGAATGACGTTTCCATGGTCTTCCGCTTTCCCTCCCCCTCCCCCTCTTATCAAAGTTGTTAACCGTCCAGCACCACGCTCGAAACTTTGAGGAACAACTTTGAAAGGGGGAGAGGGAGGGGGTGAGTATTGCATGTCACAGATTTGTTAGCAGCAGCGTTTTAGAGAAAGAAGAGACGTTTTTGATGGCGAATGTCTCAACAATTTTGCAACTGGTTGTAGCCCAGTGGCTAGTACACTTGTTTTGTGCTAACATTTTCACTAGCCATTTTGGCTAGTGAAACGCAAAACCTACTAGTCTGTGGCTAGCTGGTTACCGTTAGTTTTGAGCTCTTGGAATCACTGAGAGTCAAGGGAAACAAAATTCACTGTTCCCCAAGGGACCAGTCATTAAGTGATTTGTTATATAGCAAAACAAATGGATCAAACCAATGGAAAACAAAAACAAAAGCAAATTTCGAAAAATGCACCAGGATTCCAGCGACAACATCAGGGTGAGGCCACCTTCAACTGCACACTCTGATCACAAGATGCAACAGTGGGCAACATTTCGCAGGCAACAGTGAACTGTTCCCGTTTGATGTCATAGTTTTACAATGTTGCCTGCTCGTGGCATTTGATGGTAGACAGTATCATTGTTAGATGTCATGTGACTATGAGCTAGCCAATGAATGGGTGCACTGTAGCGGGAAAAACTCCAGTTATATAGCAATTAATGTTATTAATAATCATCATTGCATTTGTCATTCAACTTTTATTAAAAATTATTATTTTGTTTTTTAGGTCAAATTTCCTTTCTTCAAGTGATCAGCAATTTCAAGAAATCAAAGTCTTCATTTAGGTATTAATTCTCTCAAGCTAACATTAACACCGGGATTTTGAAGTAATGGTGTTGTTATAATTGGACAGATCAATAATTATTATTAAGCAACAACACAAAGTTTTGACCTCATGACTTTACAGAAACATATAAATACCACTAATCCAGTACATGGCATGTTTTTGGGTATTCATTCATCAGTTCATATTAATTCATATTTTGTTTGTTGCTAAAACTTATATTGTTTTATACATTTAAGAAGAAAATAACTAAAACATGTTGTCACAATATGACTGTTTTTCACTTGACTTATTATACTAATTATTATTATATCTCTCAGTTAGTAGGCGTGCTGTGATTGGTCAATTTAGTGGGCCATACAGTGAAGTACGGTCCACCTAAATTTGAAAGTTCCCATTCATGTGTGCCCGGTTAACCTCATTTTCTTGGTCCGTACTGTAAGTTACGGATCCTCGTTTTTTCACTTTGATTTATTGCTCGCATGCTTTGCACTTGGGCCATAAATAAACGGGAAAAAACTTGGTCCGTAACTTACAGTACGGACTGAGAACTTGGTTAGTAAGAAGTATTTAAATTGTTTCTGACAGTAATCATTCTTTTTCTTTGTTTTTGTCTGAGTTTCACTACAATTTCGTTTAAACACAATTGTGCAGAGGTGCTCCAGACACTTTGGATGAAAAAGATTGTGGAACTGAAAGCGATGATGATGATAGCTTTCGGTGTTCACAGCCAAAAGGGCTTATCACTCAGAGGACAGCAAAAGGAGGGACAGAGGAGGGTGATTCACAAGCAACTATTGATCTCCCTGAGGATGTTGAGGACATTATAGAGGATTTTGATGATGACGGTTAAGTGTTTGGATTACTTGTATCTACTTTAAGCAAAAACAGACAATGACAAGAGGAATTTCTGCTGAGCCATGCAAGTGCCCTTCATCCAGTTCTGTTCAAGAATATTGTGAGATATAAACAGTTGTAAATAGAATGTTTCAAACAGGAAGTTATTATTTAAGCTTTAATGTACAAAAGAGTGTGTTATCTTTAGTCTAATGGTCACAGTCAAGCCCACTCTCGATATTATGTTGCCGTCACGGTAAAAACAGAGAAGTGATTGTGCATTATAGAATTACTTGTAGTGCTTAATACCTTGAAAACTGGTTGACTGCAAGTAATTTATGACAACAGTTAAAACAACTGATTTCTTATCTAGATATGGTTTTGGTCAAGACAAAAGGCATTAGTATAAAAAATCGTTTTGTAGAAGATGAAAATTGTTACTTTATCTGTAAATACTGGCAAAAGATCTACAGCCTAGATATTGTTAAGTCTGTGTCAGTTTATTAATAATAAATTCAGAAATTAAAAGACCCTCTCAGCTTATTAGTCTGTAATATTATATATTGATTGTGGATCTTTGTTTTATATCTTCTTGTACAATTATTTTAGTTTGAAACAAAAGAAAACAAAATAATTTATTTTCTAAAGTAAAGACATTGGGTAAAAAGGAGCTACAGTGTAAGCTGAATGGGGTTTAAAGACAAAGTAATTTTTCATTTTCTAGGATGTGTTATTTGGTGAACTGAACACATGGAAAAGAAAAGCACCTTGGTCTTGCACAAATCACATTTATTTTTTTTGTTTCTGGAATATTACATCATTGGATGTTACTTGTTGTGTGCTGAAATATGTCTTACCAATGAATATTCCAGGTTTGTGATTGAGATCTAATTACATGGGCCGATTAGTTTCATAGCAATTAATCTGATTAGCACTAACCAGGCTTCCAGTAATTCGGACAAAGGTCATTTCATCGTTCTTGCTTGAGGATCATTGCCTTGTGGAAAGCAGTAGAACTCTTGTAGGGAAGAATTTTGGGGCATGTTTTTTGTTACCAGATGGGACAACAAAATTAATGTCCCCTAAACTCCACCCATGTGTCACTTTGTTAAGAAAAATGCATTACCACACACGGCTTGACTGAAGAAGTTTTAAAATCTGCTGTAATATCTGCGGTGAATGTTTCTTGAGGGCGATGCCCAACAAAACTGGTTTATTGGAATTTTCATTTATCAGAGCTCCAATCTGTTTTGCATAAACATGCCAAATTTCCTGTGAAGGAAAAAAATACATTTTAATTTATAATTTACAGTCACAATAATTAGAGTCAAGGCATAAGTAGTCATCTTTAGGGGACTTGTATTTCATGTCCTCCCCACAAAGTGGCTGAAATGACTGCCCTAAAAGTGACGGTGTGGGAGGCTAAGGCATATTAAGGCACCTATCAAAGATTAGACCCTAAAGAGCTGCAAAGAAGTTTGCTTTTAAAAGAAATTTAAATCATTATGTCAAAGATGTCTGTTAAGCTACATGTAAAATAATGTAATGTGTAGCCTGTGAACAAGCTCTCAGGTGAATCTTGGGTAAAATTTAACCATGCATGAGACCCTGATAGGCAAGCTTATTTGCAGGCTATGCAAAGTGTGGCTCAAACCTTGATAAAAACCTTGCTTAAATCATGAAAATTATTTTTCCTATGGCAAACCTCATCACTCCCCATTAGGGTTTTAGTACTGAACGTCTGTGTTTTTCTTGGTGATGCCTCCTCAATTCTGGACAGGTTATTTACGCTTATCTGTGGATAGAAAAACCAACTTCTTAGTCATGAATGGCAAACCTCAGGCCTTTGCTTTTGTTTTCCACCAGTTTGATCCACTTGTTTTGCTATATAACAAATCACTTAAGGACTGGTCCCTTGGGGAACATTGAATTTTGTTTCTCTTGAATCTCAAAGTTTCCCTTGACTTTGTCTCGGGAAACATTGAGAATCTCAGGAAACAAAATTCTGCTTAACTGCTGAATACCTGGCCACTCCAAGGTTAAGTTTCAGAATTGGCTACGTGGCTACACAGTGCGTTGACTGCATAGCCACGTAGCCATTGCGGCTATGTAGTGCACTGACTACGGAGCTGCATAGCCACTTCGGGTAAAACATCCAAACTCCTCACTGTGTAGCCGCATAGCCACTTGGGATAAAAGCTCCAAATTCCTCACCATGTAGCCGCGAAGCCACTCCAAATAAAACCTTAAAATATCATAGGGGAAGGGGTGGTCTTAGGGTTAGGGTTATGTATGTCTCGTTCTAACGGTGTTGGTGGGGAATGAGTGCGTATCCATGTAGCCAGCTTTTTTAGGGGTATAACTTCAAGTGGCGAGGTATTCAGCAGTTACTCCCAAAATTCACTGTTCCCCTCGGGGCCAGTCATTAAGTGTTAAATATATTTGTTACGATCAATTATTAAAAGGCCTAGGAATGGAGAAAATTCCCCTTGGACTTGACACAAAAAAAAGTGCCTTACCAAGGTTCCAATTTTCTCAAACTGAGAAACAATCACAAAGATTCTGTCCTGATAGCACGAACAAACCACTTCTGTATGGATTCCGTCGAGAAAGGCAGCCGTCTAGGAAGAATAAAAGGTGATGATTGGAATGTTGTTTTGTATAGTTCATCTGCTGTGAATCAATAAACTTTTGTGGTATCAAGAACGTTCGTCTGAGAGAGTTTTCAAACAAACAGCTTTCTTCTATTTATAATACTTACTTGACGAGTTTTGACAACGCACGCGGCCATCTTGAAATCTGCGACAGACTGGGACGAGGGTTTCGTTATTTATTAGGGGTGGGGTGGGGGAAAAGATTAATAACATGAGAACAAGAACTAAAGCAAAAATATGAAGTATTCAACAAATAATTTCCTTTGCTAAATGAAACATAGAAAAAAAATTTAAGAACACAACCAGGATAAGCCTACTTTCTGTCCTCTTCCCAGCTCATGCGTGACCGAGCGTGACATTATTCGTCACAGCAGCTCCAAACTCTCAATTAGATGTTCCTCAGTGATCGAGGCTTCGGTCCAGTGGAAAATCTGTGGAGTGGAATAACATGCCATCCTTGTCGCAGGTAATTAGTACATCTATGAACGTGAATACCGGCTGAATAACGCTTGGAACAGATATTTTTTATTTCATGTGAAGCAAATTGTGGAATCTTGATGGTCATTCGGCAAATGCAACTAAATTATGCAGCGTGTGAGCACGTCAATCTCGCCCGTCTTGGTCTATCTGAAAAGCTTTAGTGTGGTGATAATGCATGCGTCGTTGTTTAAATGTTTTTTAAGCGCCTGGTCTTTTGCCATTTGTTTTTCATTCAATACATATATATTCTTAAATCAAAATGTTGCTCCAGTTCTGAATTTTTAAGCTTATATATATATCTAAACCTTACGTAATAATACAGTTTCTCTCATTCGCTACGTGTTGGTTATTTGTTGCTGATAAACGAATTCACCTGAACTAGTTGCATTTGTTGCTCGTTGGTTTGTGAGCTTCGAGCTAAAATACTACGCTAATACCGAGTACAATTTACGAGACTCCGAGGTACCGCTATCAAAATATGCCATTCTGAACATGATCAGGAGATGTCACTCATGCAGTTCTATCTGGGGACCACTCCTTGTTTGGACTACAAATACAATACAATAACCTTTATTTCACCCCGAATTTAAAATAGCAAAAATGCTAATATCTTCGAATAAATGAAGTATAGCAAATCGCACGACCTCGAGTTCAATTCGGGATTAATAGGTACGAGTGATTTTGAGAACTTTCAAAATCACGAGTATCTATTAATCCCGAATTTTACGAGGTCGTGCGATTTCCTATACTTCATTTATTCGAAGATTTTATTTATAGTACATTCAACAAAATTACGAACTTACGCACCGTTGTCATGGAAACTTAATAGGTACTCCAACGGAGTATGATTTGGGTTTAATTGTACTGCTCTCGACCAATCAGAATTGAGTAATTTTCTTGAGTGTACTATAATCATGGTAATTTTGGTTATTGTAATCCAAGGGCTATCATTGGAACTGCACATACGAAAAACATTTCGCTGCTATATTATATTTGCTGAAAGTGTACATAACTTAGGTGTGCATGCATACGATTTTATTAAGAGTTGACCTTTTTTTAATAATAATAATGATGATGATGGGGGTGATGATGATGATGATGATGATAATGATAATAATAATAAAGTACTAGATTTGTCACCGCCGCGTATCAAACTAGCGTGTAACATTTGCCTTTATGGGATTTTTGTGACATGTCACGCAAGGTCGGGTCGGTCAAAAACAACCTACATTTTGAAGATTTTCCTATTTTTCCGATATTTCGTTGGAATCGCTATCTTTCTTACCTACAGTTTCTAAAACTTAGGTATATAAGCTTTTTATCTCGCTGTATTTGAAGGCGATCATTAAAATATTTCGATCGGGATTTTTAGGGTTTGTGTTGGTGATTGAGCTTTATCAGAGAGACGTTTTCATTGCTTTCAAGCATAGGCCATGGTGTCTGGGCCTAGAACTCTAAAGTGCATGCTTATAGCTGATTCTTACTGCGAAATATGAAAAGAAGAATAAATTTGGCGCAATTTGATGCATAATACATGAGGGTTTGGCTTTGTTTGGGTCTGGAAAATGGGCTTTAAAGTCTATGCTCTGGTGATTCTGTCCCTACTGATCTTTCATGCGGTAGCGGTAAATGCGATCAACCCATCTGACGATGATACAAGCGTTCCGAAGGGGAATAATTTGCCTTGGTTCACGTACGAAATCAACAAGTAAGTAAGCTTAAATCGAAATTTTATTATTTGCAGTCCATAAGGTTTATCTCAAATACGGTTCGAACCCTTTAATTCCGTCCTAGTTTTAAAGGTCGTCCAAGGGCTCTGTGTTCTAACATATTTTTTTTTCTATTTTATTTGTATACAGCTATCTCATTTATACCCTCTCTAAACCTTGTGTTGAGAAAGCTGATAATGAGAGTGCTGAGACCATCCTAGCTGGAATTATAGAGAAAATTTTTCAAGAGTAAGGAATTTGTGGCGTTATAATGAACAGCAGGATAATTAATGTCTTCAGGAAAAAAATTTCCCTTTTGCACTCTGCCTACAAGAAATCATTGCGAAGGGGAGGAAAGTGCATCGCTGGCCTCTTCAACTCGTGGAAATCAAAGAGCTACTCGTTCAAGATTTTTTACCACAAGCTTGAAACAACAACATTGGTTGAAGAAAATCAACAACCCCGGGGTCAGAAAAGAAGCTCTGAACAGGATCTGGCAGCAGAGACAGCAAAGAGATTGAAAATTGAACAGAAACTGGAAACTGTGATTAGGGATTCAGAAAAGACTAAACAACATTATAAACAAAAATTTAGGGCATTAGCACAGAAGGTGGCAAGGATGCAAAAGAAAGGAAAAAGAGGTCCCAACAAACAAAAGAAATTCAGTGATTATACTGCACAACACCAGGCAAGGATAAGGAAGGGATTTAAGGAAGACTGCCAGGCAACACTATCCTTTTTGGGGCTTTATAATTTTATTGCCACTAAGGTGGAGGTTTTTAATAGTGAAAGCCAGAAGTATGAAACAATTTCTTTGATAGAAGAGGAAGAACTTCCACTCCTAGACTCAAACTCTAAGGAACTAACCGACCAAGATCTAGGTGACATTAATATGTGGATCTATATTAAAGACAAATTTAATATTTCAAATGAAGCCTGGCATGAGCTGGCCATTAAGTGTAAGGACATGCCCACTAAATATAAGATATGTAGGCACCTGAATGACCTGAATGCTCATTGGAATCTTTCGTCAACACCAGGGGAGGCAGAGGGAGTACAAATTTCCTTCAAAGAGTCTCACGGAGCAGATAACAAGGCTGCAAAAAAATGGCGTTGTGGACATGGACACCACTATCAAAGTGAAAATCAGCGGTGATGGAACAAATATTGGAAAAAGACTGAAACTTGAAAACATCACATACACAATTCTTAATGAAAAGGAGGTAGCAATGAGTGAAAAAGGCAACTATGTTCTTGCCATAATCAAGACACCAGAGAAATATGATAATCTAAAGGAATGCCTTGCTGATCTTGTAAATCAAATGTCAAATTTGAAAAAGATTACTGTAAATAACCATGAGTACTGTATAGAGTATTTCTTAGGTGGGGATTGGAAGTTTTTAGCCTGTTTGTGGTTTAGGAGCTGCAAATCAAAATTTTGCTTGCATTTGGTGCAAATGTTCAAGAAATGAAAGGTTTGACACCAGCAAAAAATGGTCATTAACAGACAAAATAATCTCTTGGGGCAAGGGACTTGGAAGAAATAGGTAAGCATGCAAAGGGTAAGCAGTACAACTGTCAACACAATTCATTATTTAGTTTCATCCCCATTGATCATGTGATAATTGACACACTTCATTTGTTTTTAAGAATATCTGATAATCTATTTGAACTTCTCATCAGGGAACTACGTAGAAAAGATGCAATTAATAAAGTAAGTACCTTTTCAAATGGATTTTGTCGTAACAAATACAAGCACATGGCTGGCTATGAAACATTTGTGAAGGGTCTTAGGATAGCTTTCGAGTGGAAAATAAACAAGGACACCAAGAAGTTGGAGTACAGAGATCTCACAGGACCAGAGAAATTATTGCTTATTCAAAATGTAGATTTCAAGTCCCTGCTACCAAACTCAGATGTAACAGATAACCTACAAATTCTTTGGAGTACTTTCACAGACATTATGGGTGATTTAAAGTTAGATTATACAACAGATGGGGCTATTGCTAATCTTGAAGGTAAGATACAGAAATGGTTTGAAAAATTCCTTGTTTTGTACCAAGCTAGAGATGTAACACCTTACATGCATGCATTATATGCCCATGTACCTGAATTTTTAAAACTTTTACCATAATTTAGATTATTTCACTCAGCAAGGTATGGAGAAGTATAATGACACTGTATCAAAAGACTATTAATTTTTAGATCATCAAACCACAGAGGGGTTTCTGCCCTTAACAAAGAATACAGCTTTTAGAAGCTGCTGGTCTTGAAAGAGTGAAAGAAAGCTATAATTGTGGGAACTGCTCCAATTCTGGTCATACCATTAAAACATGTACTGCAAAATGCAACAAATGTAATGCTCCTACTTATTGTGTTCATCTCGTTAAAGTAGACAGAAAATGGAAGCCAAGATGCACTTTAAATCAGTAGTTAAACATTGTCATGTACTACCTGTAATAAAAGTAAATGTTAAATAGTATAATTTTACTATGCCTATGAAATATGTCAGTCACACTGCAATAATTATGCATTTCAGTCAAGCATCTTCCATGGATTTTGTCACTAGACACAATCTCAGACAGATGTGTATTGTCAGCAGTACTACCATTCTTAAGATCTTTACCTTGTACCTGCTAGGTTATAGGCAAGTAAATAACTATAATTATGTACATCAGAGACTCAATTAAAATTTATAGTTAGTCAATCAAATAAATTTTTGATGGACCATATTGTTGTATCCATATCTGTTGCCATCTCCACGAACAAAAGTAAAAACAACTTGGTACCCGTCTTCTATTTCGGATCGGACGTACTTCTCACCAATTAATTTAAATTCTACTATAGGACTTCTCTTCATTAGCCAAAACCTCACAGTTGCTGGTATCACATAAGCAAAATCTCCATTCTCATTGATAATCCTTTCATTCCACTTCAAACCGAAATATTTGTCCAGTACTTCATTTGAATGGACTTGATAAACGAGTTTATTCCTCCGATAAATCGACGATGCAACCTTCCCAACGCTCTCACTGAAAACATCTACATCCACGGGAATTTCAATTTTCACTTCTGGGTCCTCCTTGCGTCCAGAATACAACTTTCGCTTGATCTCTCTATACATACGTTTGCAAAACGTTTGCAGGCGATCGTCGAAGGAGACATCGGTTGGTTGAGGCATCTGTTCCACTCGTACGACTGGTAAATTATATTTGTCACACGACCTCCACCCGTCAAACTTTTCACTGTATCCTTTGAAATGAATTTTAACTCTGTTTCTTGCTTTTTCGATCTCTTTTATCTCAACTGCATATAGGTTGTTATCCTTAGTTCTCGATTTCTTGCAGTTCCTCGGCTTAGCTTCGCTTATTTCATCAATAAATCTCTTCGGAGTCTTTCGCTCGCGTTTCAGTTTGCAGTCCGCCATTTTCAAAACATGCCTTCGTTTGAAAATTATTACTGCGCATGGCAGGTGAGCATTTTAGAGAACTGGGACCGATTGAGGCAAATGTTCTGCTTTTTGATATATCAGCACTCTCTACTTAATAATAATAATAATAATAATAATAATAATAATAATAATAATAATAATAACATATGAATAATAATAATAATTACATGTCCCAGAAGAAGTAATAGAAAATGAAGAAGTTAAGGTTTTGTGGGATATCAACGTTCAGTGTGACAACGTGGTAGAGGCGAGAAGACCAGACATGATTGTAATTGACAAGAAAGAGCGAAAGGGGCTAATCATCGATATTGCTGTACCAGCTGATGTAAGAGTGGAGGAAAAAGAAAGAGAAAAGTAGAAAAGTATCAGGATTTGAAGAGGGAGATTGGAAGATTGTGGAAACTTAAAAAGGTGGAGGTTGTACCTGTAGTAATAGGGGCCCTTGGAAGTGTCACCAAAGGATTTGATAGGTGGATTGAAAAGCTAGAGATAACATTCAGTGTTGGAGTGGTGCAAAAGACTGCGTTGTTGGGAACTGCAAGGATATTGAGGAAGGTATTGGAAATGTGAAGAAGAGATAATTCCGTTAGCCCTTGGTCATTTGTTGTGACTCGCCTAATGGAAGTAATTACGGCAATGACAACAGCCAGAACATGATGTTAAACAAAGATAATAATAATAATAATAATAATAATAATAATAATAATAGGCTTTATTTAAAGAGGGTGAAACACTTAACAGTAGTCTTAACTTCTACCTTTCAGATTGTGTTCCTTCTGTTGGTCCGGTTTACTCAGGTATGGGCCTTTTCCTCCGGCCCTCCTTTAAGTACTTGCGAGTTGATGGTCCCTCATCATCAAAAGTCCAAACCGCAATCAGGGGCATCCCCATACCGCATCACTACGTCAAAAGACTCTTACATCCCCGGCGAAAATCTTACAGTGACGATCTCGGGATCGAATTTTAAAGGCTTTATCTTACAAGCTCAGGGAAGTGATAGCTCAGTTGCTTGGCCAGTTGGCGAATTCATTGACATACCTGAACGTAAGTGAAGTATTTAACAACGATTTTGAATAATCACGAGATAGTTACTATTTATGTGGCCGTGACAGCTGAAAAAACGTGCCCCTTCACGAACGGTGCACAGCGTCACAAAGATCGTAGCGTGAAAACCATGATAACGTGACCCATTAGGCAAACCAGTTCTCCCTGTAGTCACGCAAGGGCCATGTTAAGTCGAAGAACCTATAGCTATCGTCATGAATGTGCGACGCAAGTGACAATCGAAAGATCGGCTCGACTTGTAAAGCGTGCTGTTCCCGATCTTGACGCATACTTACCCCATTTTGGAGTTATGATAGTAGAGTGACAATCAAGATAATAATTATTGCTTGGTTTTGAATGGTTAAATTTGTGATCGAGGAAATGCCACTGGAACATTATTACACGACTCAGGCAGTCAGTTGGCCAAGAACAAAAATCAACCAATCAAATCGCTACATCATTGGTCCATATTGGACAATTGGACAATTCGAAGAAACCATCCGATGTTGTTTCCTTTGTCAAACAAAGCTAAAAATTCTTCCATCTACCTTAACATGTACGCTTGATAGACCCTCAGTCATAATTGGAACCTTTTTGTTTATCCAGTACATTTCACGTATAATCTTAAACGGAATTTGCGAAAAACCCTCAAAGCTCTGTTCACTACTAGTCGTGTAATAAATCTCTTATTAACCATGCTTGTTCGGGACCGTACTGGGAGAATACAGTCCCTCGGCCATTTTTGTACGGACTTCCCTACGCTCGGTTCATACCTTCAACACCTCGGTCCGATATCCTGCCGGAGCTAGTGTAAAAACGGCGAGGGAGAATGGGGAGCACACGCCCTGCGGGCGTGTGAGGCTCGCGCGACACTCGAGGATCACGCTTACGGCGCTTCGCGCCTTCCGAAACAACCGAAAACGACTGTTTTGCAGTCTAAAAGGCTCGGATGTATACGAACAAACCACAAGGGATTCGGAGAATATTCCATGATACATCACTCGAAAGAATTGCATCAGGCTGCATAGGATGAATCATAAACATGGCAACGACATTAGTCGCGTGTTGAAAATTAAGCGCTCCAAACTTCCATTGTTGTTGTTCCCGTGGGCTTCTTCTCTTGAGTTTGTATGCAAATATACGGTTGAGAGAAGAGTTGAGCTCCGTTCTGCATAACGCGTGCGTGACTAAATGAGCGAAAAAGAAGAAAAGTTAGCTAAAGCCTGGTTTCCATATGACCGCAAACGATCGCGGATCGCAGATCGCAAAACATTCTGCGATCGTCTGCGATCGACCGCGATCACTAGACCTTTTTACCGATACGGCGGCCATCTTTAATTCTATTGTTTTAACGGAGAAATTATGGGCTGCCGAGGGGGCAATCGCTGCAAAATGTAGCGTATACACAGCTTTCACGATAAATTTTTACTGCTTGTCTCTCATATTCCAAAACAAATATTACAAGCGTTACATCTTTCTGTCACGGTATTTGGCAGTGGTTTCTATGGTTAGCGCAAAATTATTGTTAAAAGTTATCACGCCACAGTATTCTATATAATTATTTCTCATCTGCCCCCTGGGTATCCCATAATTTCCTCGGAATTCAAGATGGCCGCCGTATCGGTAAAAAGGTCTATTGCGATCGTGCGATTATATGGAAACCACAGTTTTGCAATCTGCGATGGAAATATATCCCATAATATGCCGTATTCTAGATTCTTGACTGACCAGTCCGTATTAGCTATTGGCGAGCATGCCTGGGCAAGCCTATTGTTTTAATTGTAGAAGAGAGTGACGCTAATTAGTAAACCTATCCACTTATTAGTATGCAGGAAGGCATTTTACCTTTCCCTATCGCTTCCCTATCGCTTCCCTATCGCTTCCCTATCCCATCCCTATCCCATACCTATAATGAAGATATATTACTAACTCAGGTTAAGATGACTAATTTTCGTTTCAGATGCCCAGACGTTGTTTTGCTCAGGTGGAGAGACCAGGGTAAAAGATACACTGTGCTTTTCCTTTCCTTTTTTATCACTCACGCCACGACAAACCACTTTCGAATTAAGTGATTCTCACAAAGAAACTAATCTGAAAACTATCTTCAAGTTGTGATCAGATGAGAGGTGGAGAAAGTATAAGTTTAGGTTGAGCAGACAAGCGAAGGGGTGTATAGTCAACGAGAATTGCCAATAGTTGACGGGAGTTCCCGAGAGTTTACGAGGATAGACGAGTTGCACCGCGAGTCGCCGAGAGAATCACTGCAGTTGAAACCTAGTGGTTAAGAGTCGTGAAAAAGTAACGACAGCTGACGAGAATTACCAAAATAAGCTAACTCAGTAATGTCAGTGATTGTTCGTTAAACTTTCCTTGTCTTTCGGAGAGTTTCGGTTACTCTCGTCTACCATCGACAAATCTCGTCGGCCCACGTTAGCTCACAGTGATATTTTCTGTTCTCGCCATCGTTCATAATAATGTTGGTGGCAAGGCCAGTCAACCTCGTTCAAGAGACCTTGGGAACGAGTCTCGGCAACCATGGCCAACGTTCGGCGACTGTCGTGTACTCTCGTCAACTCTCGAGATTAGTCGTCTACTCTCGGCAATTCTCGAAAGTAGCTCAAATAAAGCAGGACACCAAGTGAACCCTTAAACACTTGGAAGTACTTAGCTGAGACTCTACCTCCTTTCACTTCGACTCCTTAACGTTTGACGTTTCATACATGAGGGAATAGCCAAGGGTCTATGCGTGACGCGGGATGAGGGCAAAAATTAGCGCGTGTCGCGTGAAAGGAACAAAAAGAGATACGTTATTCGTGAATTTATGAATGAAAATTCCGTTAAAAGTACACGTGACGCGGGAATTCTGAACAAATTCGTGAGTAAAACGGGATCACGACCCCCCCCCCCCCCACCCCTGTGCTACCCTCACAAGAAACCACTTAGCCTTGAGTTGACGATATGTATGTAAAGTGTCTAACTGAACTACAAAATGTTGTTTTGTTTTTGTGTTTTAGAACACCGTTGCTCATAACAATCCAAACATGACCGATTGGACATCTCGCCAGTTTACTTGGAAGGCTCCCTCAAAGAGCGCTGGGAACATAAGTTTCATGTACGAGCATCTAAGGCCAAGATATCCCGAGAATTTCTTCTGTTGATTCCGTATAATTACGACTGACGTCCCTTTTAACGTGGTAATCGTATTCAGAGTCATCATCATCATCATTATCATTATCGTTACATTATCATAATCAATAATCATAATTATAATCAATAATCTCAATCTCGATCACAATTTATAGAGCACCTATCCGTGAACGAAGCTAACAGCACATTGAAATCACCATGAAAAAAATATTTACAAATGGTGAAAATCGACAGTCGAGAGCTCTCAGAACATATCCAAGTCGCGTGGTTATTGACTTGCCCGCATCAACTGAGCTGCGGAAGTATGATCGGGGCTTTCACGTATTCACCATCTGCAGAACCACTTTGCAGCTCGGTCACTAAAACGAGGTGACAAATAAGTAAGCCCACCACTGCCAAAGAGACTGGGACGAGTTCTGACGAGTTACGATTTGTTGTTTATGTTAAAGACATATTTCTTTCATGGTGAACGAATTTGTCGCGGCAACCTTTACTATTTCAATAGTCTCAAACTGTCAAGTGAGTGAGTGACGTTATCTTTCAGCGCCACCATTGTTCAGACATACAGCAAATACTGGGTTAAAGTTGCTTCATCTGAGATTACTGGACCGCCCCCTGAAAATGTCACGAGAGGGGTTTCCACTGAGAGCTTTCAGGTAGGGATAGAACTATCGGATCTTTTCTCGAACACTCCATTCTTATCTTATTGTCAACAGAAGCAGAGCGAACAAAACACGCGAGCGCAAAATCAAGATCATCCTCTTTTGTATATCTTCCGTTATTCTTTTGTGTTTTCTCATTTTGGCGGTTTCGATGATCATAATTTTGTTGTAAAGTTTCATGGTTGGAGTTTAGTTTGTTACGTATCAGGGATACCATGCATGTGCCGAGTGAAAACGTCATTTAAAAATGTAACTTCTCGTTTTTGTAACTCTTTCGTGATCATTCCAATTTGTTGAACTTAGTAAATGATGGTGAACTCTCCAGGACTATGAACGGCGTCAAAATATATGGAAAACGAAAGAAAATGTTGCCGTCATTTACGCTTATCTTCTCGAGAAAACCTAAAATTTAGTCACTTTGCAGATGACGGCAAACAAATCTGTAAAACGCATGTGCAGAGCGATTGTTTTCCTCATTAAACCTATTGTTTTGTCACGTTCTTGTTGCCGTGTCGCCCTCGAGCTTAGCTGGTGTATGATGTTACGGTACCTTCTACTGGATCTCGAAAATAATCCCCTAGCGTCTTCCGGCTATTTGAAATTTACGCTAGGAATGGCAGAGTCCCGTTCACTTCTTTTCCATGGTGAAATGGATATTTGCAGGGGTGTTGGTTGTTAATGAAGTTAAAGCAAAGTTCAGCATCACGTTCTGAGTGAAAAAGACGAGATGAAAGTAACTAGGACAGAACAAAACTTCTGACCCATTGCGAACTTCTAGCTAATTCTTCGCATGGTGTCCCATGAAGAGATTGGCGAGAACAGGGGCTAGGGGTGAGCACACAGTAACCCCATTCGCTTGGTCGTAAAAGTTCCCCTTGGCCACAAATGCTTTTCAATGCTAAAAGCCCGAATCTACTTAACAATTAGATTATGAGCTCAAGATTTCTATCGCGTGACAGCTGATGAGGGCGCAGTCAGAATCAGCTATCGCGCATAGAAATCGAGAGCGGATAATCTAATTGTTTTAGTATAAATCTACCAGTCGTTCAAAACTAAACAAGTAAATTATCTAATGAATTCTCCCTGCAGACACTTTGAAAACGCGAAGAAGCGGCTGCCATTTTGTTGACAAACTCTACTCACTATCTATCACGTACAGAATAGATAGCGAGTAGCATAGCCAATCAGAGACCGGCATTCGGCGTGATAAAACGCTACTAGATTTATACTAAAAACAATCATAATCGATCAAATATTTTCGCTCGCACGCGACTGGTCAAAGCGCATCACGTGACTGAATATGCCCCAGCTAAAACCAGGGAATATCCGGTTGCGAAAAATATTTGAAGGATGATAAAGACAACATTCTCCATTTGGCTTTAAAAATATGCTCGGATCTTTTTCCTTGGACCTTATCAGTTCCCCCAAGCTCATAGATTTCCTCGAGCTTCGCTCTCGGAAAACTGTTCACATCTCGGAACAGATAATGTCCGCGGGCAAATATCCGAGCACATTTTTGCACCAAATGAAGAATATTGTTTACTTATATCTCGAAGTTTACTATTAATTTATCTGTTTTTCTGTTCGGCTCTTTAATTTCAGATTGATAAAGCCGGATGTGGAACGACCAAAGGATGTTACTCCCTTCCACCAAAGTGTCACGGAAGTGCTGATTGTGACTATCTTTTTACTTACCAAGTTTCCGGTGTAAATGTCATCATTGAAATGAGTGCTAAGCAGCGCTGGGTTTCAGTTGCCTTCAATGAGAAGAAACTAATGGTAAAGTAAACTTAAATGTCAACAGTTTCCTACAAATCAAATATTGTATGTGGTCGTGGTTGACTATTTAACTATTTGTGGCTGGATAATCCACGTGACGTTGTCATTGAGTTCAGTTGGTTGACTGGCTGACTGACTGACTGACTGACTGATTGATTGACTAACTGGCTGACTGACCGATTGATTGACATGACTATGTAACAAACTGACTGACAGGGCTGGCTGTCTGGTCGACTGACCGACTGACTGACTGTTGTTTGAGCGCATGCGAAAACGCGTGGTCGCTGATGCACTACTTTGAACAACGATGGAAATCCATATTCATATCGTTTTGCGTGAAAGAGGCATGTAAAATGTCGTGGAATTTTTAAACATTTAAAAAAGATGACAGTAACTGCAAGCCTGGGCGACGTTTACTCCGTTTATGGCAGAGTAACCATTTGTCTACGTGATAAATTGAAGCCAACTTAGCGCTTGATATTGGCACCCTTTTAGAAATGGTTGATAGAAGGCATCTTATCAGTCTTAGTGTAGTTGACGGCATTTTGCCTTTCCTTAGGACAAAATGGATGCAATTATGTGTGCTACCATGGCAACAAACTTGGCAGAATTACGTCATTATTATTCACATGACCATCACATGGACAGGCAATCCCTGGTAAGAATATGTTTCGGTTGTCGTGGTGATGATGCACTTATTATAATGTCTCTTGAAAGAAAGAAGAAAAGCGGCAATTATTCCAAGACTAGACCTGCATTGTAGATTCATTTGACAACCATTTTGGATATCGCTGGGAACTGAATGTAGATGCGTGGCATACTGACCATGAGAAATTTGGCGGTGCACTCGCTAATAAACGAAAGATGCACTTTTTCACCCATAGTTTGCGAAGGAAATTCCAAAATAAGTCTGTTATTTGCAAGTCATGTTTGTTAAGTAGCCCGTCTTATGTTGTACAAGAAGGTCTGATCATGTGAGGAACAGTGGATGTAACGTGACTTGTGTGTGACCATTGTTCTTGAAATGAAAAATACTGAGCAATTTTCTTTTTCCTGTATTGGTATTAAGTGTTGATTAAGTTTGTTATCTGGCAATTTGAGACCGGTTTTCCATTGAGTGTGGAAAGACATTTAGTTTGGTCATTTTACTTCACTTCGTTCTTTGATTGATTGGCAAACCTCGCCCCAGTTTCTCGACTATTGAAAAACAAAACCAAATCTAATCGTAACTTGCTCGCACAAATTTTCCGACGCTTGTCGGCGACTGCACAAATTGCTCCGATTGGTTCGTTGCGCTGCTCACGTTTGCTGTGATTGGTCACTGTAATCTCTTTGGCTTTGATTTGCGATTTTCAATTGAAAACTGCTAAGTGATTGCTTGATTACTTGTTTTTTACTTGACGCGCCCGAGTGTATCATTTTACAGGCTGGGAATAGCGATATTACTCTTGAGAAGATAGTTAGTGAGGATGGAGGGATCAATTGTAGGTAAGTATCATATGTTTACCTTAAAACAACCGGAAGGAAATGATCTGCTTGTAGCTTGTCCTTGAAATCAATTTTCTACTTCGCCTTTGTTAGAAATGCCGCTTAATGCATTTCGTTAGCTTCGCTAATGGTGTTTTAGAGTATGTTGATCAATCAACAGATTTACAGCCCTGCAATTACTCTAAATAAAGTCCCTTGTGCCAAAAAGAATGGATTACGCTGTACAGGTTAGCGGAGTCTAACGCCCTCGCTAGCTGAAACTGAATCGAAATTTCGTGATCTTTATTTTGCGGGTTTATTACCCAACAAGTAAGCCCACAAATCGAACCCGAATCCTTCTAAATAACCAGAAAATGATGTCAGTGACAATTATTGAGGTATCTAATGTGTGTTCATGTTATTACCGATTTTATGTTTTGGTTCAATTGCGTATGTATGACAGCTAAGTTTACCTTTTTTCTCCAATCAGGGTAACTCGCAAGCTTACCTCAAATGCAGCCCATTTTAGAGACCTTACAAAGAAATGGTATATTCTCTTTTCCCACGGTAAAACAAGTACGTATTAACAAAGATGGTTATTGACTGTTAATTAAAATGCAATATTGAAATATTGAAATGCAGAGGGTGTTTTAAGGCTTTAAATGATTCCCTTTCCTTTCAAATGAGTTTTAAGGGTTGAAGGCTTAATATGCTAAGAGCAATTCGAATTAGCGAAAAAAAAATCGTTGGATTTGGTTTTGTCTAACTTCGCACTGTGATTGGTTAGCAAAGCTTGCTTCATTCTTGCAGACCCTAGACCAACCGAAGCTTGCGTGCGCACGTTTTCCCGCGCGTGGTGCCCGCTTCATTAATTCGATTCCAATTCTAATTCGTTCTTTTGGATTGCTCAGGACAGTTACTCTATGTCATCTTTGACACTCAATTGAAAAACTTTCTGTAGTTGAAATAAATCCAGGACAATTTACGATTCACTGAGAAAAGCTGAGAGTGTCTAAAGTAATTGAATTGACAGTGACGGCAAATGTTATGTTTGCACCATGATGGAGGCTTATGGAGGACGATGGGCTTAATTTATGATTTAGCCACAAAGTCAACTTTATTAATTTGTCATTTGCGGGCTTTTAGCTCCCTCTGGAAGTGGCCAATATCATTACCAAAACCGAACTTTCACTAGAGACACAGTGGACTTATCTGTTGCTTCAGTGTTAAGCGATGAACAAAGTCAAGTCACGGATACGGTGAGACTTGCTGTTCTAGCATTCGTTCCTAACATTCCTTCTTTTGTTCGCTCTTTGTTTTCATCCAGTTGTTCAACAGTTGTTAGTTGTACTAAGCTTTGTTGTCGGTCTTTCGTTCCCTTCTTCCTCCTCTACTCCACTTTCTTCTCCTGTTTCCCCCTCCCTTGCTTGTTTGCTTCCACCCCTCCTTCTTTTCATTTCTTTCTACCACCTTCCTTCCTTCCTTCCTTCCTTTCTCCGTCCCTCTGACCCTAGCTTCCTTTCTACCTCCCTCACCCCTCCGACCCTCCCTTCCCTCCATCCTCCCTCCCTCCCCCGTCCCTTCCTTTCTTCTCTACTCCCTCCCTCCTTCGTCCCTTCCTTTCTTTCCTACTCCCTCCCTCCTCCGTCCCTTCCTTCCTTCCTTCCTTCCTTCCTTCCTTCCTGCCTCTCTCTCCCCTCCGATCCTCCCTTCCTCCCCCGTCCCTTCCTTCCTTCCTTCCTTCCTTCCTCACTCCCTCCATCCCCTGTCCCTTCCTTCCTTCCTCCCTCCATCCCTCCCTCCCTCTCCGGTCCCTTCCTTCCTTCCTTCCTTCCTGCCTCTCTCTCCCCTCCGATCCTCCCTTCCTCCCCTGTCCCTTTCTTCCTCCCTCCATTCCTCCCTCCCTCCCCTATCCCTTCCTTCCTCCCTCCCTCCCTCCCCTATCCCTTCCTTCCTCCCTCCCTCCCTCCCCCGTCCCCTCCTTCCTTTCTTCCTCCCTCCATCCCTCCCTCCCTCCCTCGTCCCTTCCTTTCTCCCCTGCTCCCTCCCTCCCCCGTCCCTTTCTTCCTTCCTTCCTCCCTCCCTCCCTCCCTCCCTCTCTCCCCCACCCCCTCCTTCCTTCCTTTCTTCCTCCCTCCATCCCTCCCTCCTCCCCCGTCCCTTTCTTCCTTCCTTCCTCCCTCCCTCCCTCTCTCCCCCGTCCCCTCCTTCCTTCCCTTCTTCCTCCCTCCATCCCTCCCCCCTCTTCCGTCCCTTCCTTCCTCCCCCGTCCCCGCCTTCCTTCTTCTTCCCTCCATTCCTCCCTCCCTCCCCCGTCCCTTCCTCCCTCCCTCCCTCGGTCCCTCCCTCCCTTCTTTTCACCCTCCCTTCTTTTCACCCTCCCTCCCTCACTCCATCCCTACTTTCCTTCCTTCCTTCCTCCTTCCTTCTTCCTTCCTTCCTCCTTCCTTCTTCCTTCCTTCCCTCGCTTCCTAACTCCCTCCTTCCTGCCTGCCTTTCTTTTTGTTAGCTCATCCACTTGTCTCAAAGCCATAACAAATGTGCCATTCTTCTATTTATAGATCAATAAAGTTGGATGTGGGGATAAAAAAAGCTGCTACTCTGAACCAGGGGACTGTAATGGCAGCAGAGACTGTAGGTACCTCGTGACAATCAAACCCATGAAGGGTGGGGACGAGCAAGGCGAAGCAGATGAGGTGGAATTTGAGATCAGCTCTAAAGAAAAGTGGGCCTCCATTGGTTTTAACAAAAAGAAAAAGATGGTAAGGGTTTTTTTACACTGTTTCGTAATTAAATCAACTATTACCCTCAGTGATCATTCTCCCGGAAAACCTTTGAACCTGTGGTATCATTTCTTTTTATACATCTGCAAGACGAAAAGAGTTTTATCCACTTTTATAACCCCTCGGATTTCTTAAATGTGTGTGTTCACCTTCATTTGTGTGCGATTTTTTGTGTAAATGAGAAAAGCAGCGTTTGTCTTGGCATGTCTGCAGTAAGTGTTCCAAATTAAAGAACGCTCCAGCGGTAGCTAAGGGCTTCTTTACACGACCCCGGGTTGCTTTTTACCCCAGGTTGAATCACCGCGACGGGTAACCCTTTTGCAGTCCAATGTTTATGAGCGTTTACATGAAAACAGTATTTAAGCCGGGTCTGTCCCCCTTGCCGGGTAACCCCTCTCGAGACTTGGGTTGACCCGGCTAGAAGGGTTGAAAGATCTTCAGTTTCTCCATGTAAACACTGACTGATCTGACCCGGGATTGTTTGAACGTCTTTCTTTTTGCGGTTCAGCGTTCTTGCCCATGCGCAGCCTGTAGCGAAATAGCGGAGGCGAATGGGCATGGAGAGCGTGTGGAAGATAGAACGTTGGTCTTGTGTAAACGTAAAATTCGACGCTGAACTGACCTGGGTCGGTGTCCAACCCGGGGTCGAGTAAAGAGGCCCTAAAAGCGGGCCGACAAAATGCCTGAAAGTAGTTGCTGTTGTTGTTGTTGTTGTTGTTGTCTTTTGTCACTGTTTTGATTTGTTTGATTGCATAGTTTTCCGAACCCGGTTTGGGTGTAAAACGTTTCAGAGTTCGACTAAATTTATGCAGGGAAGGAGTTAGTTTTGTTTGTTTTAGTGGTTACGCTGCGTGCAGGTTTTGCTCAGTCATCGTCATGTTTATGATTCATCTTCCTCAGCCTGATACCGATGCCTTAATCTGCGCTGAGGTCAATGGACAAGTTTCTGTGGACCATTATGTGGCCGACCAGGGGTACGGTTCACCCACCAAGACCACTCCTGTAGGTACAATTTTGTAAGAAGTCCTGAAGATGCTCATTTATATGAACTAGATTTTGATCGTTTGACATCACAGGAAAAGGAGGAGACACCTGTTTCAGTCACTTATACATTTCAACTTACTCATGACATAGTCGTGAACATATAGTGAGTAAAGATCATTATCAGTACTTGTTCTTAAGCCGGCATGAAGGCGAGAAACGGAAATGGTGCATTCTCACGGGAAGTCTAAAACACTCATACTACTCTACAAAATGTAAATAGCTACTAGTACCTCTCATTTCTCTTATTCAGCGATGTCGGAATTCGCCGGGTCGCCTCCTGTTTACACTCCTTTCTACTCGCGTACCGCGATTTTGCACTCGCTCGTATGACTCGACTATGAGGAACTATTAATACCTGCACCCATCTACCAATTATACGGCTAGTAACCAATTATCCAAAGATGGTAGTTGTTCGTTATGGCTAATTCTGCGTGGTAATTTAACTCTAGAAACCATTATCCGTTGTTCAGACGTTAGCAGAATCTACAGGCGGAGTCATAAGCTGTCGGTAAGTTGCTAAACAAAACCTTAAGCAACAGAGGTCGTTAAGGCCCATCCAAACCCTCCCAACCTTCTAGGCCAAAGATATCCAGTTGTTTGGTTCACCACTGATATTGGCTGCGTTTGAAACGGTGTTGTGAATTGTTGGATGTTGGTTCGACTGCCAACAGCTGCTAACAACATGCTGGGCATAACAATGTTGGAAACTTTTCCAAAGGCCTTTAAAACATACCGCGAACTGTTAATTCGTTACTGGTGCTATTGCTTCTTCCTTTTATGTTGCGTTTAGGGTCAGCCTTAATTTTCTTTAATTTGCAGTTTCAGAAGAAAGATGCAAGACCCTAAAATGATTGACCTTACCGAGCCAGTGTATCTTGTTTACGCTAGTGGACCAACAAGTACGTCATCTACTGTGCATTTAACTGTCTCTTAGTTGCAAAAGTCATCGTTCAAATCTTGTGTTGTTACTTGACCAGTCGCAAATACTGGAAGACCAGTGTGATCCGTTGCTGCCCAGCTTTTGCGATCACGTTGGCCGTTATTTAGCCAAGCAAAGCCGACGTATTTCCGGTGTCGGGCGGAGAGAAGCGACAACCGAAATATGCCTGCGTTAAGAGGCTAGCCGTTATTGTGTTCCATTTTTGTATCTTGATTCCAGGGGATTTCTTACTTCTTTACTTGCGCCGTTCAATCCTGTTTGAAGAGAATAAACTGAGAATCCAGGTTAAAAAAACCGTTGAGACCAGGCTGCATTTGCGTTCAGTCAAGCGTTAGCATTTTTGTTTACTTTGCCGAAAATAAGCATAAATAGTCGTTGTGTTTTATCAGCTAAAGCGAACGAAACAGATCGAGGTGGCGGAACTTCAACCAGACTTCTTGCACAATATTTCCAGTATAAGACGTGACGACACGAGATGCCAATTACACAGGACACCCAATAAAAGATCTTAGAAGACGTCTCCATGACATGACACGTTCGCTTAATCCTGTTTTAACTGCATACTTTTGTTCGAAATGAACAGGTAGTGATTCCATACGCCAGCATAGTAGTACCCCAAAAACAAGTGCACAGCAAGTAAAGGTTGATGAAATTGGCGTCCTTGGGTCTGAAGAAAAAGATACCAGCAAGATAAAGGCACATGGTAAGAACTGAAATGATGATGATGAAAATGATCTCCTTGACTGAAAAATATCTCTTTGAATTTCGTAGAAATGATGCGAAAAGCAAGAGCTGAGAATAAGTCCTCTTTCAGGTTGCTTAATGGTTATCGCGTGGGTTGGTTTTGCTTCGGTCGGAATTTTCATGGCTCGTTATATGAAGGTTGCTTTTGGTGACAAGGAACTGCTGGGCACAAAGATTTGGTTCACGGTAAGAAGGCTGTGTTTCCCAGGTAATAGCTCATTTGAATGGAGTGAGCCTGAGATCAGGTGGCCTCGTGTGGGAAGTTAAAAAAAAAAATCTAGATTTCTATCCACGGGACATCGAATCCTGCGATCTTGCGGCTGCAAGGCACGTGAAACTATGGTCACTAAATGCGAACTTGTTCTTTAAGGAACCTCACCAGTTGACTAAATTCACTTAGCAAGTCCACTTAAACAATATTTGGCAGAGACCATTTCACTTTAAAGACTTAATTTCAATATATTTGGGCTTACAGACACTGTGACCTTATTCGCTCACGAAGCCCAATTTTTTCAGATTTAGGGTGTTCTTCCGGGCATGTTCTCTCCAAAACGAAGTCGGTGACCCCCCATTTTTTTTTTTTTTTTTACATTTCTGACAAAACTAACTCATCTTCTTACAGTGGTAAAAGTCTCAGAAAAAATCAATGTTGAAAAATTTTCACACGAATGTCCTTAAGTTAGCACCAAAAGTCTTCTATATCCTAGCCTCCGAATCCATAAACTCAAGAGTTTGAAGTACCTTTTAGCTGTACAGCATAATAAACAGTGCCATCGGAAGCTGATAAGTAGATTTTATTTGAACTGTAACAGGGCATCCTCAGACTTTTAAACTGGAAACAACTTGTACGGACAGCTTCATAGATAAAAAACGCCAAAAGTACTGCTCAGTAGCTTTCTTTTGATTGGCCACACACTCAAACGCCATCCAGACGGTTACGAAAATGCAGCTGTTACTGAACTGATCTCTCTTCTTTTTAAAGCATTGTTTTGCGAATCTCGCATCTCAATATCGCCATATCCCGTTTCTCGTTCGTAACTGTAATCACTAATCACAGTCTTTAAATAGGACAACTACCATTTCCGTAAACTCGTCTCTGTTCTTCTATTCTTAGTTTCACCGTTGCTTGATGATTCTGGCAGTCGTGCTGACGATCATTTCTATCATCATTATATTCATTCATGCTGGTCGCTGGACTGATGTAAGAGGCAACTATAACCTTTTCATGAATTTGTGATAGACGAGATTCTACTGCTAGGCTTTTTTGTTTGGTTGTTCTTTTTTTCACCGATGTATTCTTCCTGTTTTAGCAGGAAGCGGGGTGGGGTGGGGGACGTGGCGGTGGAAGTATAAGGGTTGTTGGATGGGGATATTTTTCATATTATCATTCTTTCCCTTTTCTTCTCCTCTCCTCTCCTCTCCCTTAACCTCTCCTTCCCTTCCCCTCCCTTCCCTTCCCTTCCCTCCCCTCCCCTTTCCTCTCCTCTCCTCTCCTCTCCTCCCCTTCCTCAACTCCACTCACTCTACTCCCCTTCCCTTCCCTTCCCTTCCCTCCCCTTCCTTTCTCTTCTCTTCTCTTCTCGTCCCGTCCCGTATCGTCCCGTCTCTCCTCTTCCCTTCCCTTCCCTTCCCTTCCCTTCGCTTCCCTTCGCTTCTCTTCTCTATTATCGTTTATCCACCCTTGTGTCACAGTCTTTATCTGTTTTTGCTCCTCAGGAGGCTGGTGCCCACCCTATCACTGGCATTATTGTACTGGTATTAGCTGTTATTCAGCCAATCATGGCTTTGTTCAGACCCCACCCTGGAGAAGATAAGTATGTTGTTTGTTCACGCAACTTACAACAGTTATATGAAATTTGCACGTTTCTGATAATTTAGTGACAACTTTCGATTTTGCCGGCTGAAGAGAAACCTATCAACTAAGTTTTCCGACGATTGTAAACGACTTCCGAATTATTCCGAAGAAGAGCCGAAGCCTTGTGACTACACTTGGTGATATACTTTAGTTGATTTAATCCATCTTGTTGTTCATTCGTCTCTCGATTTTGTTGGCAAGAGCAAAATATAGGAAGGCAGTTACACTGCTATATTTTCTGGCCTTCAACCAATCGACAACCGTGTTGGAAAGGTTTATTAATATTGTATATTACCACATTAATGTCATCGAATGTATCTCGCCTTGTATGTACGTAGTTTGAATACGTTAATGGTATAGCTGGAAAGAAAGCTGTTCATTGAAAGGTACCTCAGAAGTAAGAAAGTTGAGATCATGCCAAGGACGTAGCTTGGGAAGTCCTAGGGTGCCCGTGACCCCCCTCCCCCCCCCCTTTGTAAGCCTTTTTTAAGCAAACACCCTACAATATTCAGGTGACAATCTGGTGAGTACCCTGTGTTTGACACGGTGTCACCCCCCTCCCCCCACCCACCCCTTTGAAAAATCCTGGCTGCGCCCATGGACCACGCTTCAACATATTGCACCCTTATTGTTCCCTCAATTCCAGTCCTTAGCAGCACCAATGCCATAACTAACTCGGGGCTCACTTCCTTCCTTTCGCCCTTGTTTTGTTTTGTCATGTCTCTTGTCTTATTTAAGCTTTAGTGGTCTTTTGAAGCCTGTTAGTCATTTTAAGAGCATTAAGAAGCTTAAAGGGAACTGCCAGTCTTACGATAAATTGACGCTAAATTGTTGGAAATGATCACTAGATTCCAAAATTTAATTAGAAACACGGTGGAAATTTCTTTTCAGTGTACAAAAAACTGCGTATCGTATCATTAACGTCCATTTCCATCTTTAAATTTCTCGGGCGCCGCTATTTTAGATTTTATGACGTAAATAGGTCGCCCCATTGTTTAACACAAAAAACGTTCTGCTTCATTGACTTCCTGACAATAGCTGCGACCAATTGACGTCGTGAAATCCAAAATGGCGGCGCCCGGTAAATTTTGGAGTATGGTAATCATTTCCAACAATTTAGCGTGCGTGCGTTTTGCACATTGCTTTACCGTCCACTTCAAAAAACAACGTGAAATGACCAAATTTTATATTTTCGTAAGAACGTAACTGCATGACGACAATTTTTTTTCTTTTTCCTTACTTTGATGTCGTTCATTGCAATTTAGTCCCTGAACAGTTCGCCAGCATTTTCCAAGTGAAACACATCGGAATTATATGGAAAGAGTGACCCATAGTAAATCTATGCGCAAAAACGTAAGCCTCTTTCCTGTTTTCTTTTGTTCTGTTCCTGTAGCCGCTATATCTTTAACTGGGCGCATCGTGGTGTTGGACTTTCTGTTCTCGTCCTGGCTGGTAAGCGGACAGCTTTTTTAATTGTAGAAACGTTTACAATCTTTTTCATTTTCACGGAAAAGGAACCAAACTTCTTGATCATTACTTAGGAAAAGTCACCAAGAAAAAAATGCAGATGTTTCCATGGCAACGGGATGTTGAAACCTCTCTTTTTTAAATACCTATTATATAACTTTAAATACTTATTCTTCAACTTTTCATGAAAAAAGTTCCTTTGTCGCCACCACAGGAATATTGACAATTTTATGTCGAAGAGGTGCTTTTTGAAGTACTTCTTTCTATACTAGCCAGAAATTTTTGAGAAACGAGAAATCAAAGATGGTGGACTTTACATAGCATGACGTGGGCCGGGAAGGGCGAGGTTCAATCCGAAAATAATACTCCAGGCAAAGTGTGATTATTACGCCGTTCTGTTTCATAGTGGTGACTATATTCCTTGGCATTCGTCTTGATGGCGTTGACGCAGCTCTTTACGCCATGATTGCCTATTGCGTTGTCGTGGGTGTAGTGATCGTATTTGAGGTGTACCTCTCAATGAAGAAGGACAACACAGCAAGTTACAGCGCCGCAGGGAAAGAGTACGAAGGTAAACTATCGGTGTTGTGGGTGAAACCTGTTCACGAGTACAATAGCGAGCTTGTGTTTGCAAAGGCGATGCGACCCTTGAATTTGTGGTTCTATAGCGTAGCGATAGCTACACGTGAAGAAACATTCATAGAAAAGGGTCGGTAAAAACGATCTTATCTCTAGAAATGTAGTTCTCTGGATTTCTTGCGACTTTTTTATTTGTTTGTTTTTTTAGATGTTTAAACGCATTGATTTCGCGACACTGAAACAATGGACCAGTGTTATCTTTTTTCGAAAAATAACATCACCTGCGTAAATCGAGAGTGTCTGAGGCGAACATGGACCAATTTACGAAGAAAATATCTGCATTGTCGAATCTATGACTTCCGCACACCATACTTTTATTCTAACAGCTTTCCTACAGGAAAACTGGTTGGTGGTTAAACCACTTTTAATAACGGCTCAGAATTTACATAAATGACCTACCTTCTTCAAGAATCAACCAAAAATTTCATATGCGGTTGTTAATAGGAGGTGGATGCCTGCCTTGTTAAGTCCTTCTCGAAATGGGGATTTAGCGCCCCTAATCAAGAGAGCTTCATCCTCTCTCTTGCCCTAATGCGATACTATTAGCGCTCAGCTCAAACAGTGAGTGTCGTGACTCATTCGCGCTTTGTCTTTACAGGTATTCAGGTTAAGTTGGAGCCCACTAGAGACGAGGTACTCTTATAGGTTTTCCCTGTATTTTAGTTCGTGTTGCAATGCCTCAAAGTGCATGCCCAATTCCCCCAAGTAGTCGACCACTGCCCCCGACACCTCCTATCCCCCACCCCCCCCCCCCCCACCCGGAAAATGTGGTTGAGTTTTTTTCAACGGTTTACTCAACTAGCCCACGGGTACGCCACGAAAGTCTTTGGTTTCGGATATATAGGATGAGAGTGAATTGTCACTTGAAAGCCTGGGTCAGCTGTATGAAAATCTTCTTGTGCCTTGAAAAACAACAACAAGTTTACTCCCCTTTTGAGAAGAAACCTCTTTTTGGACGCTTCAAGAGCATTTCGTATGCGCAAAATGGTCATGAGCTTTCACGACCATAGACATTCGACTCAAAAACATTAGACTGCCCATGAGGTAACTCATTTAAAACTTCAATCCAGTCCTAAAGAGTTTGGGACGCTTTCCTTTTTTCTCGCCTTTTTATGGGGATATTGTAAGTAACAAACAATTTATACTCGTAAAAATTGCCTTAGAAGCCCCCCTCCCCCCACCCCCCAACTGGACAATGTTGAAAGTTGAATTCTTTGACTGTAGAAGATTCGACTATGTCCAAGGAAAGGGGGGAGGGGCATAAATCCATGGCCGTTTTTACGGAGAAATGACAAAATGTACTAAACGTTTTGGGCTGAGATTAAAGCTTTTCCTTTCCCAAGACAACGTTGTCTTTAAAAAGTATTCTTGTTTAGCAATGATGCTGACTGCGCATGCGTCAGTACTCGTCTATTCTCTGATCGTATCAGTTCATTTTTTCAGTCGATAGCTGCCCGCAGGATCATGTTGGGATTCTTAGTCCTCTTTGTTTCCTGTGTGGTAATTGCTCTTGTGGTGCTGATAGCGGCTGGTAAAGAGGGAGCCCATGATCATCACGACCATTAAGTCAGTCAACCGGTAAGAGACATGTTAACATCGCGTGTCTTGTCTTTAAAGGCGCTGTGTAACGCCTCGAGTATGATTTCACCGTAAACTCTCTTTAGACCTCAACTGTGCTTGATTCGTTTAATGACCTTTTAGAGGAACATTTGGTGGTAGAATATTTTTCGAGGGGAAGGGGGCTTGTAAATGTGTGATGTCTCTCGCTTGACAATCCTAGAGTCATGATGGAAAGTTGTTGACATAGCCTTCAACACTTAGCTGATATTTAAAGGGATATTATCACGCTATGCTAGTATCACTCCAAAACACGATGCTTTCACAACAATACGGTGCTTAATTTAAACAATTTAGCAGTGCTGTCTGTTTATACGGATGGAAATAAACTCAGTGAAGTGTGAGAAACTTGGCCAATTGTTTTTCTCAAGATCCCAACATTGCATTTCCTAGCACATCAGTTTAGTTTGTCAAATATCGAACTGACCCTTGCCCGAGCTCCATGCATGTAAATTTGTTCCCAGTTGTGGTCTGCGATTCAAATTTGCGAAAGTTTGTTCTCGCAAAGTACACGAAAATTGGCAATCCGCGAAATTAATTCCTCGCTAAAATTTCGTAGCACACAGTATGCAGCTAAACATTATTGATCTTTTTTCGTATTTTATTTACTTCATGAAGCTGTTATTCAACAAACTTCTCCTGAGGGGAGGGATTAACTTGTTGTGAAGGCTACCGGCGAGACTTTAAATTCTGGCTTTCTGTGTAAAAAACTTCTAACTGCAACGAAACCATTGTTACAATTTTAAACTGTCTTCGGTTTTTGGTAGGTTGAGGATAAGTCGCCACGTAAAGAAGTTGGCGCACAGCTTCGTTGGATGAACGTTCATGCGAGATTACATAGGACACAACCAAGTAGTAGGAGTATTATGTTAAAGCGATTTATTTATCCAGGCGTTTTCTTTGTATAGAGCGGTTTTCAATTATTTCTTGTTTGCTGTGAATTTGCTTGACTTCGCTAGTGATTGGTCAACCAAACGCGCGCCACTATCCCAACCAATGAGAAGCAAACCCAATTTTCCCGCGCTTGGCGCCGGCTGCATGTAATTGCTTCGAATCGTACGCGTCAGTCATACGCTGCTTGCTCGTATTGTGATTGGTTGGAGTCATTGCTTTAGGTTTGGTTGAAAACCGTCCTGTGTATCATTACCACTGGAGCATTTTATGGCGTAATGTAAAGTTTTCTTAACAAGATTGTATATGTTTTCAGTTTTCAATTTTGATTTTTAATTGATGTACAAAAAATAGAAGTCTCCCTTTATGTCACTTTATCATAATTAATTATTCATATATCACCTAGTTGTTGTATGGTCCTAACGGTTTTTCCAAATAATCTGTAACTGACGATGATGTTCGATACATCGAAACATGTCTTCATATAAATTAAAAAATGTCGTAATCTTTTTAAAAATCAAGTATCTCTTCATTGTAACAAACAAGCTAGTACACATACTCAAAAATGATGGGAAGCATTCGAAACTATTAATCGGATTTCTCAATATGTTTATCACTTGTACCAGGAAGGAAATAAAGTGGAAAATTTTACAACGCTTCTTCAGTTGTGCATGGTACACGTATACCCGCTGAAGAAAGACGCAATTACTGATAACTCACTCTCACGACAAGATGAACGCCTAGTTGTCAGCCAATGACAACTAGGCTTAACTTACAGTCAACCAATAACATCACGACTTCGTTGACCAATCACATCAACGACCAGAGTATTTATACCATCTACTGACGTTGCACAAATCACTTGACTCTGATGATGACTTCCGCTCAGGTTGTCGAAACATCAGTCAATGTCACCACAAACAGTCCTTCTCAGGACTACATTCACCCGGACGATCGTACTCCACTTAATTATAATTTTCCAATTATAATAAAGTAATTGAGTAGATTGAGTAAAGGGCATTGTTGCGATATTATCACTTTCATATAAAACATTTTCCAGCGAGAGGTGTACCCGTTGCATTTTATAAAAAATGCCAGTAAGACTCCAAACCAGTCCAAAACTGTCTGGAATGTGGACAGTGATGAAAAAAGTGGCTTAAAGTTTCTGATTGAGCCTCCCAAAAACTGCACAGATCATTTGGTCTAAAACCAATTTTGTGCAATTTTGTTCGTGTAGAGTATAGAGGTAAGAACTTTGTACTGAAAGGCCTTGACATATGATTCGAGGGCAACACGGTGAGGTAAAATAAAAAAGAATTTTATTTGATCAGAAGAAAAATTACAATTCTTTTGCAGTGTGGGACAATATAGGGCGGCTACGCTGTCTTCCAACAAGAAGAGAAGCACGTTTGTTGATAACGAACTCCACGCTCGTGTCCGTGGCAATGAAATTTACAACGATTAGAAAGGAGAATGAATAATCAGATCTAGGGAGTTAAAAGGTTGAAGTAAGGTAGTCGGACAGATAGTTTGGAACCCTATTCGTTGGCGAAATCTTGAATATTCAATAGCTTGAACATTACCGGCTTTTAATGAATGGACGGTTGCAATTCACCGTCACTCGCTTGGAATCGAATGATCCGGCAATTAGGGGTCCACCGTAGTGTAGTGAACTCGTGAGATACATGATTACTCGGAAAGATGCCTCATTTGAAGGCTTGTGATCAGATAAAACTTGAGAGTAAAATGAAAGCTTGTCGGTTTATTTAGGCTGATCAAAAACCTGTGGTTGACGTGGATTTTACGTCACGCCAGTCTCCGTGAACTTATTAGTCTGGGTGGCCTGCGGTGTAGCCGGGGTTGTCACCCGAAACCAATCAAGTCAACTTTCAAGTGAAAACAGGCGGTGTGATCTTTGTCTGCGACGAAGCTCAAGTCTCAGAAGTCTGAGTGATGTGATTGAAGCATTCGTGCGTTGGTTCGTCTTCGCCCGTGTTGTGGATTTAATTTGCGACGTGGAACAAGAACATGGTGTACTTCTTAAAGGTAACATTTTAACGTAAGCTTTATCAATTGAAAATAACTTATGGCAACATTGTGAAGTCGTTCATCAACAGTGTCTCGCACATCAACAGTGAACAACAATAATTCATTATTCAAGTTTCTCAGTCTTTGAGAATCTGCAATATGACGCTATGAGGCCTTTCAGAGCTTGTTTTATATTCATTAATGAGTTGTTGACTCGTCCAGGTAGGTTTCTCTATCGTCCATTCCGAATAATTTAATCAGCGTGGCTCGACTAAGCGCCGAGTTTGCTATTTTAACATTATCGGTGCGCCTTCCATCCCGGGGCGAGTTCACCCCGGTTCCTTCTTATGGTTCTGAATTCGTTTACATGATACCACCACAGAATGTCATGCCGGCGCGAGTCATACCGACGCGATCATCCTGGTTCTTGTGCCGAAGCGAGATCACCCTCGGCATCCCAGTACGAAAATTCATCCCGGTGTCATGTAAATGCAATATGACTGATCGTCTCATATTCATTGAAGTTTCATCAATTTTACGGCGCTTTTGGACTCGCACCTCAATAAACACGGCTTTATGTAAACACGGTGCAACTTTTCAGCTCGCTCGGGCATGGAAGTCGCGCCCTAAGCTAAGGCCATGTCCACACTGATGCGTTTTTGTTTGAATGCGTTTTCGATAGGTGAAAAACGCATCGATTGATCTGCGTCCACACTGATGCGGATGCCGTAGCGTTTTCAATACGATTCACTTTCAACAGCGTTTTCAAAAGGATCCGTTTTCGATGAAAACGCTCAGCGTTTTCGAGCGTATCAGTGTGGACGGGAGGCCAAAACGCATACATATCAATGCGTTTTCAAACAAAAACGCATCAGTGTGGACATGGCCTAAGAAATGTTTCATTTCCTTTCTTCGTTGCTTCAGATTGCGATATATGTCACGTTACGGCACCTGCCTGTTAAGGCACTAGTTTTCATCTGTTTATTTCGAGACGATTCAGGAAAAGTTAGCAGAGTCATAACAAAGGTTACTAACAGCCTTGCCTTCTGCTTCCGGGTGCTATAAGGTTTCCATTACTTTGGTCGAGAAACAACATCGATTAGCAAAGATTTACCTTCTGGTTTAAGAATGCGATAGTGCGTCTCGAAATACACTGGAAATAATGCGATCTTTTTATGTTGGCGATCATTTTTTTCACGAGGTTTTTCGACAGTGTGACATACAAAAACATCGCGGCGACGTTGAATGCTAAGGCCTAGTTTGTACGTCTGCTACTATCGAAATTAATTCCAAGTCCCAAAAGCAATTAAAATGGGGTACACTTATTATTATTATTATTATTATTATTATTATTATTATTATTATTATTATTGTCGCTCAAAAGTAATAATTAATTAGAGGAGCTTCAATGGAATATACTGTGGAAAACGTTTTTTCTGTGACACCAGATAATTTTAATGCTTTCGCTTTCTCCCTCGCTTTGTTAACAAAACCAAAAACCCGAAAAAAATATATCTGAGTAAAAGGCGAGGCCGCCTGGTCACACCCGACATGACTGTCACGCAATACAACAAAATATTCTGAACAATATGAATTATTTCAGTTCCGACCTGTTCCTACAAAAAAATCGCAGGTCTCTCCGTCCTGAAATCCAATATTCCAACTTAATCTTATGACAATTTCAGACGTTAATCAAAGTTCATGCTAGGGAACTTAGCAACGCAACGAAAGCGTCGTTTCAAAATATAACTTCTCGAACGCACGGCGCAAAGCGATTGTTTTTTCTAATCTTTGTGGTTCTTGTCACACAAGCAAGCGCAGTTACCCCTGGGAGTCACCTTGGTTACAAATTCCTTTCCCAGAAAAAATATCGTCGCGGAAAATTCGAGCGCTCTACCTGGAAATTGTTTTAAATTATGGCTGGCTTAGTTAAGTGTAACCACAAAAAAATGTTTCGATCTCCACTTCTCTTATGCCCATATTTCTTTCAGTAATTCCCATCTTCTTAATTTCTTAGTTTTTATCTTAATTTTCTGATTCCCCCTTCTTTTATTTGTAAGCGTAACCCACCTCGACTACTTGAAGCTACCTGCGGGTTGTTCAAAGTTGCAAACTGTTGCGTTATTTTAATAAAATAAATTGTTTTGATATATGGCAACGATAGTACGAACGATTTGATTGGCTGCTGGGCAGGCTGGAGTTCCTTGTAACGCCCGCGGGCATTACAAAGATTTTTCTTCGGCCGGCGATTCTCACAAGTACTGCAACAAAACTCATAGCAAAACTTGTTCTCTCAATTATAGCTGCATTTAAGCGAAAGAAAGATATCTAACCTTTTGAAATTACGAATGACGAACATTCAGGGCCGATAATGAATACTACTGTTCTCGAGAGGCAGAACAATCCAAACTGTACAACGTCCGGAACAATGCAGTCTTTTTTTAGTTTTTTATTTCAATAAAAAGCCTTATAATAAACAACTTATTAACCTCGTCCGTTCGTTCATTACAGGGAAATCTCAGACCACGGCCTTGGTAGTGACCTCCCTATCGGTCGGTTGATACAATTAAGGCCTAAGTCTGAGATTTCCCTGTAATGACCTCACTATCCGTTAATAAGTAGAATTTTTTTATAATACAGCTTGTATTCCTCCTACTTCTGCGGTTTACCCAGATACGGGCTTTTTCATGGGGTCCTCCCTTGAGATCTTGTGAGACCATGAAGCCCCGCCACAGAGGCTCCAGTCCACAGCTAGGACCGTCTCCTTATGACGTCATTGTGTCCAACAATTCTTACACTCCTGGAGAAAATCTTACGGTGACCATCTCGGGATCAACGGCTTTCAAAGGTTATATGTTACAAGTTCAGAGCAGTAATAGCCCAATTGCTTGGCCGGTTGGAGAATTCATTCAAATACCTGATGGTAAGTGGCTATTCAACTGTCTCAGCCAACTAGCAGTTAAGTTAAACGTTTCAGTGTTATGTTGTTTGATCTTTGACCTCCACGATCAAAACAACACAACAGCCGATATTTAGATGCCAAAGTGGACGGCCGAGGGAGCGATTTCTAGTCTGAACAGCAATATTTGAAATCCTCCAATCAACAACAGCATTAGCGAGGATAGAAACGAACCAATCACCACCCACTACGGTCCATGGCCTGATGCAGACCAACAGCATAGCAGTCGAAACGTCGCGATCCCGCACAACTGTGTGACTTTATCAAGAGACACACAGTTGATTAACTCAGCTGATCAACTTAAACCCCGATGACAAACGCCTTTCATGATATATCTCGGAAACAGTTTTAAATAGTTGTTACCTTTGACAAACCTTACGCATTTCAGCGACTTCACAGGCGATGCACTCCACGACGTTCCGCTTCCATACAGACTACCATTGGCGACGAGTGTGATAGAACAAACGAAAAAAACCATACCTCCTAGCCATGAAGAAACAATCTCAGCGCCAATGAAATTAGCAGCTATAGAAAAATGCTACATTACTTTGCACAATGCAGCAATTCCAATAGAGGGTCACGTGGTCCCCTTACATGCAGGCGCTTCCTTTCAGATGGGGACTTCCTCAAATGAATTCATCAGAAATTATCCTAGAGTAAGGAATTATAGGACATGCACACAATAAATCAATGGAACATTAAGAGAGAACTGATTCATGTCAAGCAGCGTCTAACTGTACAAGCTACCTCTTTACTTGGCCTATTAGCGTTGAAGACGAAATCCCTGGCTGAGACTGACCCCGGGTTCTCAGGGGGATCCTCTTATTTTGTGAAATTCTTCTTTCACGACTATGAAGTAATTGCATGAATACTGGTCTGAATATAATCTTTTAGCGTACATCTGCTCTGTAAGCCAAACTGTTGCATTTCAGGAGCGCAGACTATCTTTTGCTCAGGTGGAGAACCAACGGTAAGAAACACAGTTTTGGGTTTTCTTCCATTATTTACCCTATATTTAGCAGTCCATATCTAGCAATTCTGGTGGCTTAAGACAGGAAAAACACAAAATGAACGCCCCGCTCTCATAACAGGCTACACCATTGGCAAATATCAAGCCATGTGAACATTTAATAGTTCGCTTGACTTGACCTTTTTAACGTCAGCTAGATTTTAAGTGACAAAAGGAAGAAATAATCTCGCACTGGCCCCGATGACCGAAAATCGCCAAACAGCCTGAATTGATGTTATTGAGAGAATAAAAAAGGTGGAGCTGCTTAGGAATCGAGTCTACAACCCAGCGCGTCTCCAAACACACAGTCGTGATGATCACCATTCCACCAAAGTCGATCTGTCGTCGACACTTCAATGTCCGAAGAGGGACCGGATGGAGGGAACCAGATCTCGAGAACACAGTTCGACGTACCGGCTTATACTTTACATGCAATGTCGTTAATGTTATAATAAATTTCCTCTTTTTTTCTCCATTTTAGAACACGATTGGACATTACAATCCTAATGGAACCGATTTGTATTCCGTCAATTTCACTTGGAAGGCACCTACAAAGAGCGCCGGCAACATTAGTTTCATGTAAGATAGCATCTGAGGGCACTGAAGGGGCTCCCTCTTTCTCATACACGTTAATTATTGAGATCAGTCAAACCAAAGTAAATGCAATCTACTTGCGATGCCCATTTGAAAACTAATACCTTCCCTAAGATGGTAAGGAACCAGAACGAAACTGCTGATGAAGAAAAATTGGTTACAAAATTAAGGCCCGTATAGGGAGCGGGTCAAAACTTTGTCTTGTGTTGTGGCTATGGAAAGAGCCGTTTGTGTGGCTCTGAAGGGAGACATCCCTACCAACTCGGGTGGGAGGCGCTCGAACGGTCCGCCGATGGAGGTCTAACGCACCCTCCCATTCAAAATACTGGCTACAGGCCTGAACTATCTCATCTTCTCAGTCCAACTCACTCCCTTTATCAGCTTTTCCCGTTCTTTACGTGGCCCTTTCACAATTTTCCATTGTTTCCTATGTTTTCGACTTAAAGCTGAACCCTATCAAAGAAACGTCGTTGTTGCCGTAGACGTAAGTTGCTGAACATTAGCAACGCTCAACTGTATATCTATTGGATTTGTTTTTCTCAGCGCTACAATTGTTCAGTCATACAACACATACTGGGTAAAAGTACCCTCATCTTTGATCACTGGGCCAGCTGCTGAAAATATCACAAAAGGGGTCTCTCCTGAGAGCTTTAAGGTATGTACAGTTAAGTCAAATTAATCGGGCAGCAGATTTGGCAAAGGCAAAGCAACGTCAATTGAGAATGCGAAAGCGGGCGAAAAGGACTAGACGCAACTTTCGTTGCTCAATTTGCCATTCTACCATTGGTCAAGTATGTTTTTAGATCTGCGCGCGCCGTTGTCACAGTCGTCACGTTGTCTTTGCTAAATCTGGCTATAGATCGTTTTCAGTCACGTGACCAGCGGCCATATTGGTTTGATGAAAGCTTAAAAATAGAGTTCAATTCCCAGAGGGTCAGCCTGGTACACCAATATGGCCGCCGTTCCTTTGTTCAGGTACACCAACATGGCCGCCGTGACGTCTTGCTCCACTCCACGTCTTGCTAGTCGTCTTGCTTCACTCTTGTGGAAAAGGTTCTGAATGGCTGTTTTCTAATCGAACACGTTGTTTGCAGATTGACAAGGTCGGATGTGGAAAAACCAAAGGATGCTACTCCCTTCCACCAAAATGCAACGGAAGTGCTGATTGCGACTATCTTTTTACTTACCAAGTTTCTGGTGGAAATGTTACCTTTGAAATGAGTGCTAAGGAGCGTTATGTCTCAGTTGCCTTCAATGAGGAGAAACTGATGGTAAACATAAAAGTAAAATACGAAAAAGTGAAATACCACAGCTCGAACAACTGATGCGACTGTCGCACACATCCAGCACACCTACTGACTGATCGACTGACTGACTAACCGACCGACCGACCGACTGAAGACGAACTGTCTCATTATTTGATCCCTTACGATGAAAGTAATGTCTCAAAGTTTTGCCCAAACGAACCCCCAGACTTACTGATGGACTGACTGTCTGACTGACTGGCTGACTGACCGACTGACTGACAGTGACTGACTGTCTGACTGTATGCCTATGAATGACTGAATGACTGTCTGACTGACTGACTGTGTGACTGTAACTGACAGACTAAAGACAAACTGTCTGATTGTTTGACACCTTATGATGAGAGTAATTTGTGGCAAAGATTTGCCCAGACGAACGCCCAGACGAATGGTGGAAAAACCTATGTTTTACTTTAAGCTGCTATTTAACGGGTGAAACTGTGTTTTATTTTCTTGAAGGACAAAATGGATTCCATACTATGTGTTACTATGGCAACAAACTATGTAGAGTTACGTCATTATTCTTCACGCAGACATCTCATGGAAAGGCGCTCCCTGGTAGGAATATGTAGTTGTTATGGTAACAATGCAATTTCGTTATTGGACAAGGATTTACGGTCAGTCCCAAAATGTTATCAACCTAGCACCATCCAGCAATTCTTCTTGAGAGAAAATAGTCGAGGTAACTAAGTGCTGTAGACTTGAAATTCGGATGCCTTTGTTCCAAATCCCATCCGACCAGTAGCCAGAGTTGGTTCACCTTCTGCAGCTCGGCCATACTACTGAGAATTAGCGACCATAAGCCACTGAACTCGAAAAATATATTTTTAAACCAATCGCTAATCACATTACCACCACATATACAAATTGGTCGTCCAAATTGGGCGGCCTCTTTGTTTACAAAAAAAGCCAATCCCCTAAACTACTAATAATATAATATAACAGACGCGAACAATTTTTCAGGTTGGTAATAATGACATTTCTGTTGAGGGGATAGATTACGAGGACGGCGTGATCAAGTGTAGGTTAGTGATGTCCGTAACCCTCCATGAGCTAACAAACGGGTAACATTTGCGTCACTACTCATTCGCTTTGATTAAGCGTTAAAACATCGAAAAAGCGTGAATAACAAATTTCACTGAAAATAACAAAAACGTTGTTCACTTTTCTCTTTAAAATGTTTCTTTTTTTGTATTTTATTAATATTTGTATCAAGAGAATTTACAAAGAAAAAACGCATATTGCACTACGAATTTACAAAACATCAGTAATAAAAAAAATGCAAAGCAGATAAACATAGTTTCTTATCTACTTGTTCTTTGGCTTATTCTGTATTGCTTTCGAATGTGTAAACAGATACGTTTCACCTTTCGTTAGGTTCACTAGAAAACTTTCTTCAAATGCCACCTACTTCAAAGATTTGAGGGAGAAATTGTACATCCTTTTTGCCCATGGTAAAACAAGTATGTATTAAGAATTACGGTAAATGATATTAAATTAGAGTAAACTGCATAAAATACTGATCAAATAGATTCCATTTGTCAGTGAGGGTGTACCCTTATAACCCATGGATGACGTCAAAAGGTGGTTAAAACAAAGAGGTACTTTACGAGCCACAGGCGAGTAGCGTGAATGGTGTCCCTTGCAGGATCTTCCGCTCATTAGTCAAATGCGCTGTCTACTGTACTAAGTCGTATCGTAACGCAGCTGTAACATGTGAACCTACCATGTGGCTTAATTTTTCAAAAGTCTTTCAGTCAGCTATAAAGGAAATTGAGAAGCAACGGAGGCAGTTGAACCCATGGGGCTCCTACTAGTGGTCAGCTGCTCTCAATACCAAGAGCGTATTTCAGTATTTCAACATGTGAAAGGATTATTTAATGATTGTGCAGACGACAAAAATGTCATACTGTTGTAAAGTTCATTCATTCATTCATTCATTCATTCATTCATTCATTCATTCATTCATTCATTCATTCATTCA
>OX419347.1:13609174-13694174 GCA_948470475.1 Galaxea fascicularis
TTTGGGACAAATGTTAGCTGTGGCAATTATTTGATTCAAGTGTAGCTTGATATTGTAATACAGTGGAATTATGATAATCCTGATTTAGTCGAACAAAGGGAAAAAATGGTTTGAGAAATCGGGCAATTCGCTCATCTAAGATTTGGTTTCCAGAATAAATTGAATATTTCTGCCCATTTAATTTGCCGCAGGGCTTAAAAGATCGAGAGAAAATTATTGGCAACACAGTAATTGTTGTTGTTTGGTGATACAAAACACCGATACAGTATGACAAAAATATGTCAGTGTACATTTGCAAAAAAAAAAAAAACCTTCCAAAGTATGATGGTTGAAGTCTAAAAATAATAAAGGATGTGCTTTTTAGAACATTATTGAGCTTTCTTATGCAAGTATTTTAATAGCAACATAAAGTTGTTTTATAATTCAAAGTTTGTGCCAGGCTTAATCTCATTAGATGCCAACCGTCAAGAAATGGACTTATATTAATTGCAGTGCACTCAGTTTTCACTACCTCTGTAAAATATTAAAATAATGTAGAAGCCATGGTCATTTCTGCCGGTTTGTTTTTCTGAAAATGGGAAACAAGAGCAAAAATCTGAATTTCATAGTATATAAAACGAAGGGTTAGTTTTCCTATCAATTCAAGGTAAGATTAAACAACAAGAATAAACGTACTACAAGAGCAAAAATCTGAATCTCATGTGACTTCTGACCTTTGATTAAACATTGCAAAACAACAGTTTTATCGTAAGTGTAAGTTAAATGAACAACATTGCTTTTGGCATATAGCAAAACAAATTTGTGCAGAAAACACCGGTAAATAATAAGCTTAAGTTAATCAGGGTCAATCAGAGACAAGCTTTTACTTATGCCATAAGAGGACTGCTTCGAGGCCAAAATCGGCCGTTGTATCATTTAATTTCTTGCAAAGCAAAATGAACCCGGACTGTCACTTTCACAGGATTGCGGTTGTTTCGCCACCGAATAGTGAAATAATTAAAAAATTACATAGTCGGTGTTCTAACTATGTAGAGTATTAATACTCGCTTGGATTGGTTCGTGAAATTTGAAGCACTTCGAGACGTTGGCGAACTGGCCGGCGAAACGACCGTTTACCCCTTTACAAGATCACAACACACTGCAATGGAAACCACTGTAGAAAATGCAATTTATTTAAATTTAAGACTTACAGTCATTACCAGGATGATGTTAGCCTCAATCGACTTCGATTCCTTTCTCAGTGTATTACAGCCGTCATCGGAGAGTTATTTAAAGAAGTCGTCAATGGCAGCGAATCTCATTTCAAAACCGTTTCCAGAAATACGACGCTAGTTCAGTCAAATGTTTTGCTAACCAGGACAATCCACCACAGAAAATATAGTTTACGACGCGACTCTCGACATTCGGTGCTGGAAGGGTTTCCATGGCTACTCGAAATCCACGCGAGCAACACAAACTTTGCGTGTACCCCCACGCGTTTTAATGAACGACAAACACTATATATAATTACAGCGCGGGTGTCGGACTTAACGGTCATTGCCGTCGAATATGGCTCCTTTTGGAAAGAGATAATTATTGGTTCGATGACTAGTTTAAAACCAGAGAAATTCTTTAAAATAAATTTGGTTCTGAAACTTTGTTGATCTGCCCCCTCCCCCCCCCAACGCCGGAGAATTGAGGTTTACTGGAACCCAGTGCATTTCCGCGTCTTCGGTCGCAATGACCTAACGGATAATTTTGTGGCGACACTTTGACCGTTAGTTTTAAAAATAAATTTTCTAAATTAAACTATTTGCGAAAAGATATATGTTTTTAATGTTTGAAACTGATTCCCAAGAGCTGTACTATCAACGCGTTTTATGGATATGATACATGTCCTGGAAAGCTTTATTAACTCCCCTTTAAACCCCTCCGACCTCTTCCCAAGCTCATTAAATTATAACGCGTGCGCCTTCAGATTTTTTTTCTTTTTGTTTCTTTGTTTTGTTTTGTTTTTGTTTTTGTTTTTTTAATAAGCACCCCCTCTCTATAAATCCCACCTCCGCATTGATGGTAGATCATATCATCACAGTCATTTGAACAAAAGAAGAAGCCAATTTTAGGCGTTAACAATATGCTTACTCACCCGTGCGGTATTCCAAAAATAAGGAGCTTTAAATTACGAATCTGTTTGAGCTAAGAAGAACAGTAGAACCCTCTGTCAAACGCCGCTGGCCCTTATGATTTTCCCATGACGATTTTTCTTACAGTTGAAAACTTTATAAGCACCTTAAAAAGGGAATAATGATGTCCATAAACAAAAATGTGTACTTACCAAAGATGGAGTCTTCAGTGTACGGCAGAGAGAAGTCTGAGAACAACTTCAATAACTCTGACTCTACTGGCGCTTTCCGGACAGATGACAATCACATTATGCCAATTGTTTTAATTAAAGAAGATTGGAGGCTTTTTGAGTTACATTCAAGAAAGTACCACCTAAGCGTTAACTTAGACGTTAAAAAATGACATAATATTGCGTATAACAATAAGTATTAAGCACCTTGCGCAACTTCAACAAAAGGCGCTCTGCGGACATAAGAAGCTCTTTGAACGGTAACATAAAGATCGTTGCTGACGCCACAAATCTTAACAAATTAAGCTTGCACTCCACCCAACTATTGCCAATACGTACATGTACCAATATTTAAAATATCAAGCTAGAAGCTCGCTTAGTTCACAAATTATGAATATATTATAAATGGTCACTAAATAGGTGAAAAACGTATTTTCAGAAAACGTACGAAAAACTTGCCCCCGAAAAAATGTTCCAGTGTTTCAAGCCCAAGCTCTCAAATATTACAGTTTATGCGAAGTTTAAAGTTTTCAGGGGGTAAGCCAGGAAATGCTCAAGTATTGGCGATGTTACAGACATTTGAACATTAGACGCAAATGACGTTTGCGTCGTTGATCGGTGACATAAACAAATCTCTACGGAATGCGTTTGCAGCCAGAATTTTTGTTATACCTCTAATATGAAGGCATTAACAAGATTTTTGTTTTGGACAAGTTTCGAAAAGTTACCATGCAAATTATTTTTTTAAAGAATTTTTCAAAGTTTACTGTGATTGCAGCCTTAGTGCATGTCTTAAACTGTGGAAATTAACAAGATGTCTTTCTGTTGATCTAACAAAAGTACACGGTTATAAAGAACAAAGACAGTTGTGAAACATACTTAGGAACCAAGGAAATTCCTTTTTAAATAAAGGCGCTAAATCTCTCCAGAGTTAGCCAAAATCACCCTTTTGTGGCGCTTTGCGGACATGAAAATAATTGAAAAAGTCTGTAAAAAATTCCCTTTAAGGCCTAATAGTTTGACACATTGCACAAAAGCATAGAAAAACATATTCTTTAATGTGGTGTACAAAAACTGGCTAACTCTCACGGTTTAAGACAACTTCTTTCACAAAAGTGCAAAAATATCACACTTTGATGGAATGGCGCTTTGCGGACATTTTGTCACACTCAAACGTTCCTCACTAAAAGACGTGCTGACAGCAACAAATAAATGCGATTTGGCTCAAACTTTTCATACGTATTGCCCATACATACATCTAACTTTGGGGTGAAAATTACCTCTAACTCCCGCAAAATGATAGAGTTAGAGAACGAGAAAGTCAAAAACGTGCAAACATGGGGCTTCCCGATTTTCGCGTAACCTGAAACACCCACTCGACATTATGCCTTAACTGAACTTTTTCGGACGAAATATCTATGCTTTTTTAAATTGCTATATCTACTTGCCGCAACTCTATAAGCCTGTTTTAGACAGCTAAAGCCAACATTTGGTCTATTTCTAGGTTTTAAAGCGATTTCATAGCACGAACGGGCAGCAATGGCGCCAACCGGACGCATTTTTGCCTTTACCAGACTATTTCTCCAACACAATTGAACAGAATACACTCATAAACTAAGATTACATAGACTTTAGTCTAAGCCATGCTTTTGCCAAGTTTCAAGTAATTTTAGTTTATTGTTGCTGAATGATAGCCTGTTGGAGTTACCCAGAAAAAGTGTCCGCATAGCGACCTAACAGGAGGAGTGGTAGTAGTAGTAGTAGTAGTAGTAGTAGCAGTAGCAGTAGTAGTAGCAGCAACAGAAGTAACAGGTACAGTAGCAGTAGTAGCAGCAGTAGCAGCAGCAGTAATAGTAGCAGTAGCAGTAGCGGTAGTAGTAGCATCAGGAGTAACAGCAGCAGTAGCAGCAGCAGCAGTAGCAGTAGTGGTAGCTGTGGCTGTGGCATCCTTTTGACTATCCCTAAATGCTATTCGTAGCGCAGTATTGAAACGTGAGTTTGCAGATTTTCAGGATGAGTGCTAAATAGAGGTTTTACCACATATTAAGCAGCTTCGCCGTTGATGAGTGTATCATTACATTCTAGAGACCGTCATCATTGGTGCCGATATTAACAGATTTTACGGGTGGAGTTGTAAGCTGTCGGTAAGTATATTACACAGAAACACGCATATCGTTAGAATATTTTATGTTTTAAATTTATAACTGAGGGAAAAAATGTATCGTGGCGATAGAGCTTCTTGCAGGTGGATATTGTAAACGGCTAAACCTTTGTTGCATTCATTTCTTTGTGGCTGTTACACTTCTGTTACCGTTGTTGTCGTTGGAATTAGATCTTATTCCAGTTTTCCTGTGTAGTTTCAGAAGAAAGATGCAAGATCCGAAAATGATGGACCTAACCGAGCCAGTGTATCTTGTGTACACAAGTGGACCAACGAGTAGGTCATCTACTCTGTATTAAGGGGTCCATCAATATTGAGACCCATGATGGAAATCTTTTGTTGTTTGATTGCTGTCCTGATTTCTCGACTAAGCTGTGTTGTTGCTGTTGTTGCCTGATATAAGTGAGCTTCTCTGAAGCCGATGATTTCGTTTATGGCCGCTGTGTTCGCCCTGTCTTTTATGCCAATTACCCAACTGGAAATATTTGGCTCATCCAGTTTGGGATGTCGACGTTCTTTAGCTTTAACAGAATTTACGCAGAACAGTTTCAGATTCAAGATTGCTTAGCTTGTATGAACTTCGCAAGTGGGAGTTTTGTTGCCTCTTTCGCAGCCGTCATTTTGCCTGCATTTCCTGCAATAGTTGGCAGTTTTCTGTTCCCTAAATTGGAAGGCACTAGTATTTTCCCTTGGTTAGCGACTTTCATGCCTTTTCGTTGAATAAAAAGGAGCGAAGGATCTGACTTAAATTTAAAAAGCCAAGCATTTGAAGTATTTTCAAAACAACCTTGTCTCCTCCCCCCACGTGTTAGATGACGTGGTCATGACAAGTTCGTCGTCCTGGTTTTACAGGCCATGGTTCAATACGTAAGCATTCTACTGACCCCAAAACAAGTGCAGAGAAGGTGAAGATTGACGAAATTGTCGTTTTGGGCGCAGTCGGGAAGGACTACAGCAAGATAAAGGCCCATGGTAAGGACAGATAAACCATGATAGGAAATATCGTAGGAGGGCGTGGTTGTCCATAGTGGTAAATGTGATGGATCTAGACTTGGGTTGGACGTTCCTTGCCCAACTGATCAGTTTATTGCCCAGGCCCCAGTTGTTCAAACGTTGGATAGCGCTATCCACCGGATAAATCACTGCCCAGCGGATAAGTAATGGGAAAGCTAATTGCACCATCCACCGGATAGATATTTATCCGGTGGATGGTCTTTGAACAACGGAGGTCAGGTCTTGTGCGGCTTTCCCTCAGGCCCTCACCGTACACATCGGCTTCGTCACCGAAACGAAAAAAGGGTTTTCGTTTCGGTGACGAAGCCGATGTGAACGGCCAGGCCACGTGACTCGAACGAACGGGCCGCGAAAAACAAAGAAATGTCTAGGAACTAGGCAAACCAGTTCCAGATGGATTTGTCAAAAGTACCTGTAATTCCCGCTTGAATCCGTTTTATTACCACTTGGCTTTGCGATTGGTTAAAAACTGCCTACCTTCAGGATACTTGGTTTTTTTTATCCTTTAACTCCTAAGAGTGATCAATGTTTAATTTCTCCTTATAGTGACACTGCTCAATCAAACATAAAGGTTGTGAGAAAAAAGGAAGTGATCAACAAGTAACAAAAGTCTCGATTGTTTAACAAATTTTCCTCATGTATGGAAATGTATGGAGAATAGAACTAGTGTGGAGAATATACATTCTCATACTAGGGTTTAAAGTGGTAAAAATGTTGCTGGTTTCATTTAGGTTGTTTAATGGTTATCGCCTGGATTGGTTTCGCTTCCATTGCAATCTTTATGGCACGTTACACGAAGGAGGCTTTTGGCGAGAAGCAACTGCTGGGCACAAAAGTTTGGTTCGCGGTAAGAAAGCGGTGTTTCGAAAGTGTCTTCAAGGGCCAAAAATAATCTTACCTCTCAGTTTACAGTTGTTAGTTTAAGAAACAAAACAAACACGGGGGAACACAGCATAATAAACGGCACCACAGGAAAGTACTGCTCGGTAGCTTTCATTTGAATGGTCACACTTAACGATTTCATCCACAGACTCAAAAGTTAGAACCACCTTGTACAGCATAATAAACAGCTTTCATTTGAATGGTCTCACTTTAGAATTTCATCCACAAACTCAAAAGTAGAACCACCTTGGAAAGCATAATGTTTTACACTACTTAGTTGAATTAGTAATTAAATTTAGACTAGCAGCTTTTGCAATACTGTTATTCCTTTATGGTCATGCGAATAAAGCATTTGTTGTTGTTGTTAGCACCACAGAAACGTACTGCTAAGTAGCTTTCATTTGGGTGGTTTAACTTTCGGATTTCATCCAGACTCATAAACTGAGGTAGAAATGCAGTACGAAACGTTGCGAGCAGTACATGCATGGATAATCCTAAACAGAACCACAGTAAATACAACCAAAAAATTGTTTGTGGGATCTCATATATTTCATGAAGATTTCGTTTATTCTTACATGGGTCTGATCGTTAGCGTATTTCTTCTGTCTTTTCTTGATTTCTCAGTTTCATCGAGCCTTGATGATTCTGACAGTTCTGTTCACAGTCATTTCTACCATCGTGATCTTCGTTGATGCCGGTCGCTGGACTGATGTAAGACTCCAAGTGTGCTTTAATTCTTTATATGTCGCCAAATTTCAATCATTCAGTGCTAATTCCTTTGTATCAATTCGAAATGTTCTTGACGACTAGTTGATTATTCTGCTTAATTTGTGTGTGTAGGCACTTTTAGTCTTTGTATTTTACGGCACCCCTACGCTTGATCTTTTATTATTTTTGTTTACTTGTCCTACAACTAATATTATGTAAGTAGACACGTGACAGGAGGCTTTTTAAAACGCCGAGAAAAACGTCTTTGAACTTGTCTCGCAGTCCAGCAACGCACGTTTTTAAGACGTTACGAGTTACGCCTACTATAGAGTAAAACCGTTTTCAGCTGACGCAGATCTCCTATCTTCATGGCATCATTTTGTGTCATCCAATGACTCTCCTTTGGTTTTACGCGTTAGGAGGCTGGTGCCCACCCCTACGCTGGCATTATTGTTCTGGTATTGGCGGTCATTAACGTAATCATGCCATGGTTCAGACCCCACCCTGGAAAGGAGACGTATGTCATTTGATCATCCAATTAATTATTACATTATAAATTACAAGTTTAAAACGAACTTTTAGATAATGAATATCCTTGCGAGACATCGTTACCTTGTACCTCACACGTGAGTTCTTTTTTCATGTATAAATGGTGCATTTTTGTCATCTCTTACACTAAAAAGCATATTTTTTTACATCATAACATGGAAATCACAGACAATCGGAATGCAGAAAAGTCGTTGTGAACGCGTCAGTATTTCACTCGCCTTCTAATCTTGTAGTGGGCCTATATTTGTGGAATTGATGATATGAGCCCTTGTGTGTCCTATGGTATGGTTTAAAATAGTCGTGTCAAGCTTTCTCGTGGCCTGGACATTTAACAATTCTTCCTTGCGAATGTTAATGAACTTAGTAGCAAGTACAGTCAGAGTAGGCATCTCGGACCTTCCCAATCAGGGAAATTTTGGGTTTTAGATGTTTCTCCTATCGTTCTTCTAGTTTCCCTAGTTGTTTGAGATCGAGCGGTTTTCAATAAGCATCGAAAGTAAATCGCGTTTACTTTGGTTTTGCAATACTTCGGTCTGTGATTGGCCAGCAAAACTCGCGCCGGTTTTTCTCAGCCAATGAAAACCAAAACCTTACCAAACTTGAACGAGCGCAATTCCCGCGCTTGATGCCGGTTGCATGTGATTACTTCAAATTTTGATTGGTTCATAGACCTTTTCGGTCTGAGGTGATTGGCTAGAGTAACTGCTTTGGTTTTGGTTTCACACACACAAATCAAAACAGCTCTATCTTATGTGGTTCACTACTGTAGTTTGGGAGAAACTTCAGGCAAGTCTCATTACTTGAAAACTGAAAAGTCTTTGTTGTTTCTCAGCGCATTTGTTCTCTTGTTTTTTCTATAGCCGCTATATTTTTAACTGGGCTCATCGTGGTGTTGGTCTTTCTTCCCTCGTTATCGCTGGTAAGATAGCTTTCTTTTAAGTCTTACAAATGAACATTTAGAGTTTGAAAACATCCAGAAAGCTGTGACACAACCATGGGTTCAATAGCATATGTTCGATTGGTCTCCCTTTAAGTTTTTCATGTGTGAAAATTGGTCTGAGCAGATAAAACAGTTGGTTGTGATTACGCCTTGACATGATTATCCAGTCTAATGGAATTTATAATATTCCCTTGTTCCTTCGAACTTTAAGTTCTGATAATTATGACTGTCGTGAAACCCCGCTCTACGGACACCCGCTTAATACGGCCACCGCTTATAACGGGGGGACAGTTTTCTTTGTCCCGCGACAACTCAAATATAGTTTCTCTTAAATTAGCCCGGTTAATACCGACACCCGGATAATGCGGACACTTTATCATGTCCCTTTGGTGTCCGTATTAACGGGGTTCAGCTGTACCAGCTTCTTGCACTACATAGACACGATTAACTGCCTAATCTCAGTAGAGAATGATAGACTGTACAATCACTCGTCTTTGGTCTCCCGTAAGCGAACGCGACGTCTAGGGGTGAAGGGAAAAATATCGACAGCGAATTTCGTTCGGCAGTTCTCCAAGAAACAGCCAATCAGAAAGCAGCATTGTGGAACCATGCGATGATGATTCACATATTGGTTGGGCTGGGCTGGTCTCTTCTTTTTGCAGCGTGCAGTTTACACGAGCGCGCGCGTAGATCCTGCACTCTTCAGCATTCAGAAAACACAGAATACTTGTAGTTTATGGATGGTTTTACTTCGGTAATTGAACTTTATCTCCTTTCATTTGTTCTCTACAAAGCTATGGTCTGAATCCATATAACTCCATTGAAGTTATTACTTTTTTATCCTTGCTTTTGCTGCTCAGTGGACTGTTCTTTGGCCTACCTTCCTCTATTTTTCTTGAAGTATCCATGTGAGAAACGAAATGGACATCAAAAAGGTTTCGACTTGATAAAAAGCAACACAGAACGTATCCTCCAACACAACTGCCCACCACTACGCTGCTACTGAACGAAGATAGGCACACAATGCGTGCAAAAAATAGGACAAGTTCCAACAAGTGCCCATGCAACATAGTTATTGTATGTAGTGCTATTCAATACTGAATGAAAAGACTTCAAGGACAATTTTCACTTGGAATCCGCTGAGGAAGACCCACAATTTTTTATGAACTCTTGTGTCTTGTTGCGAGATTTCACCTTGCGGTGACAAGAAAGGCACATACTCCGTTGAGGGTCGAATCTCTTTCAAGAATAGATTTTCTAAGGTCACTGCTCAAAATAACAAAAACTTTCGAACATGTTTTCGCAGTGATGACTATATTCCTTGGTATTCGTCTTGATGGCGTTGGCCTGGATGACTCTGCTCTGTACGCCATGGTTGCCTATTGTTTGTGCGTGGCTATAATGATCTTGTTTGACGTGCACCTCGCTCTGAATAAGGACTACAAGTACAAAGTAATTTACCGCTTGGAAAGGGACGCGAAGGAAGGTGAGTTAACAGTAATGTTTAGCGTTCAGATAAAGATGTGGTATATGGAGTTTAGTAACGCAATAAATTCAGCTGTAGCAAGTAAGTGAGATTTTGCCTGCAACGGTGGAAGCGTGAGGTGGTAGTCATACTTGAGCAAATCGATTAAAGAAGAAGAGAAATTTTGCCTTTTTCCTCAGCAGCTTACCATGAAATCGAGTTTTATTCCCGAACGATGACTTCGCAATTGCTGTTCAGTGAAACTTCGAATCCCTTCCGTAACGAACTAAAGCTACAACTGATTAAACTTCGTTAAATTACTCCAGCTTAGTTTAAGGCCAACATGAAACAACTCAGTGCTAACAACTTCTGATTCCCCGACGTAACGTGAATGCCTTAACGGCTAAGCTGCTTGAGTGTTTGGCCATTTTCTCTTAATTCATATTTGATAGCAACTTTGAAGGCGTTAGAGATGGTGATATAGATTAAAGTGTGCCGTGGGCATCATGATCATAGCAATAATTCGCCGAAGCTAAGGCGAAGATAATTTTGTGGAATAATATTTACTGTGCTTGAGTTGAATAATTGTTTTGTTTTGTTTTATATTCACCGGAACTGCTCAACCAATCAGATTGCTGGAAACTCTTTCTTCAGCTCTGAAACTATACTAATTGCTCATAAGGATCGCAGCGCCCCCTGCAGCTTGCCTAACTACTTGTTGCTCGTTAAGTACGTTTATTTTTTCTTACAGATCATCTCGTTCAAAGCATTGGAGACTCGGTAAAGTATGCTTGAATTGTTTTGCCAACCGGCAATGACATTAATGCAAAGACATACTGTACATCCGCTTTTCCGTTTAAAGAAAAGGTGACGAAGGGTTTATTGAGAAGGGTGGAGTGGGCCAAAGCAAAATGGAGTCATAAGGGAGCTTAAGAAATGACAACGGCGACGTGAACAAAAAGATGGAAATGGAATGCATTTCAAAAATTCTTTCAATTCTTTCAAGGCTGCTCATAGTTTGTTCAACCCTGCCAACAAAATTATGTGCTCCTATAGAGGCTCTTGCGGAATCTTCATCTGCGACAAAAGATACAGAATTTTGAGTGCCAGTACATTTCGTTAACCCTTAAACGTTAAAATCCCCATCGCGGAACTATTTTCCCTGGTGAACGTTCTTAAGAACTTAACTCGTTTGGTCACTTTTGGGGCAGAAAGAGCATTGATTAAATTAAGCCTGGGCCTTACTAGCGTCGCAAGCATAAGCGCAAGACAAGAGAGGATATGCCCGACGCATGTCCCAGTGAGGACATGCACAACCCAACCACAGGCACGAGAAGAAGACGGTCAGGCTCCTTGTAATTTTTGGCAAGAGGAAATGGAGACGAAAATCAAATCTTCAACTGTCTTGCTTTGCTAGTGAAGAGCAACCTTTGGTGCTCACAAGTGTTCTAATCCTATCACTTTTTTGTTTTTTTAGTCCATACCTACTCGCAGGATCATGTTGGGGTTCTTGGTGCTCTTTGTGTTCAGTATCGTACTTGCACTTGTGGTGCAGATAGCAACCGCAACAGCCCAAGATCATAATCATCACTAACTCAGTCAACAAGTAAGTTTGCAAGCATGTGACAACCACGTGCTGTATTGTTCCATTGTTTACAAAATTTTCATTGAATCTAATTTCTCGAGATAGATCATTTTAGAGGAAGACGTGCACTGCTGACGTGAATTTTTCATTTCGAAGTCAGTTGTCCTTGATAATACGCCGGAAAAGCCGAAAAACAAAGCTCGACAGAAGGGAGGTTTTTGTTGGGGGTTGAGCTTATAAACATAGGTTTCATTTTCGTTGTCCGGCGTACTTTCTTAACTCCAACTCAACTACCAATTTGTCCCAACAAAACGATGTTCTGGGTTTTCTTGAACCACTAGACGAAGTGATAGTCAGCTGAATTTAAAACATTGGTTTAAACACCCCGTCGACCCACTGTTGGGATTTATTGGTTATACTGCACGCTCGCTTATGACAAGGCCTCAGTTTGAGATTTTCCCATAAAGACCTCACTCGGTTAACATGTAGTTAATAATTCTAATTGGATTCAGTCTGGTCATAGAAGTATCATGGTTGTTTATCATTTTCTGCTCTTTTCAATTCTCTGCAGTCATTAAGGAAGTGTAGACATGCCCATAAAGTAGAAAATAACTGCATTGGGTGAAAATAGCAAGATACAAGACTGGATAAGTGAAGTTCACAAGTAGATGAAATATTTTTTTATGGCTCTCACGTTAGTTATGTCGTGGCAGGAGCCCATCACTAGGAGCGTGCAACTCCCACACTAAGCCTATGTCAAGGCATTTTTACAAACCGATTTATTTTTAGACTTTTAGATCTTTTCCCGCGAATAAAGGCAGTTCCGTAACACGTGATATCGCATCAGATCAAAAGAAAACAAATTCATTGGTCATTGGGGCTCCTGAGGGACTTCCATATTCGCGGCAAATTCAATCTAAAAATAAATTGGTCTGTGAAAGGCAGTTGTACGCTCCCAGTGATGGGCTCCTGTGTTGTGATAAATAGTCTTGAATAACATCCAAGCTTAAATTTATAATTGTTTAAAGTTACCTATAAGCCAAATATAATGTATTTGCCTTTAGTTTTGCATTGAATAAAGTTGGCAACCACATCGTTCTTATTTGTGTAAATTACTCTGATTTCTATTATCAAACTCGCTCGAGAGGCTGTTGGTGACTAGGGGATTTTCCCATAGTTTGTCTTAACATGCACTAAATCAATTTACAGTGAATTTTTCGTTGATGTGTAGATCTGGATCACCGGTGAACAAGTGAGGTGATGAATCATTCAAGAAAAAGAAAACCAGTCACAGTAGGTTATTACCAGTTTCATTTAAGTCGCAAGGGAAGACATCAAAAAAGGCTGGCCCGACTTTTTTAAGTTTGCACCGTTTTTTATCTTCGCAGCTAAGAAAAAGTATTTTAAAATAAACTCTGTACGATAAGGGTGCCGTTTAGAAGAAAATTTGGCCATAATTTTTCGTTGGCCATCGACAAACGTAGTTTCCCTTTATTTCAAGAGATTTTTTGTTCAATTCATGACATTGGCCCTTTAACGGCATTTCAATTCGTTGATGGCAATGCTTTTCCCAGATTCCGTGATACGAAAGTCCCTTACAGGACTTCGAATTACTTGACCTTGTTACTTAAGTAACCAAATCATCCAAAAACGTTGCCGATCGCAGAAAAGCACTTGCGTAATCTCGCCAATACGTATCCCATTGTTTCCAGAACACTGGACCTTGACTTTCGAAGAGGAAAGTGTAATTTGTAAACCTCACTGTTTTCGCAGGCATGTCTGTTATGTTTAGTCATAGACTAATATGTATACATCTTTCGAATCTTTCATCAGTTTCTGAGTCCGGTCCATCTCCATTCTTATACAAAGCAATACTTTTGAAAAATGTTTAGTTTTATATTGACGTTGTATGAACACTTTCATGTCGGCTGTTTTACAGCCACTTCACATCTTCTCAAGCGGAACTTCAAAAACAATTATTACAACAGTGTTTTAAAACTTCAAAAAGGGATTGCCATTTAACTCTTATTGAAATTACTAATTTCTTTTAGCATATTTGAGTTAAAAAACTAAAGAACCTGTTCCAGCATCTTCGGGTTGAACATCTCTTTCCTTCAGTCAAATACTTCAACTCAGATTTGAATATTCAATTCTGCTCATGACGATACTGCGCCGTGACTAAGCAGAAAGAGAACATTTGTGTACACTTAGGGACCCAGAGTGTTAAATTCAACGCCGTTCGGATTAGATAAACTACTACAACTGGAAAGATGATTGATACACAGCTTAAGGTATGGGAGAAAAATTTGTTAAATGAAAGCCAAGGACAAGGGCAAGAAGTTGCGATGCAATTAAGATTTTGCTCTTATGTAGTTTTCTGTGTTTATCGGCACACTCACTCTGTGAAAGATGAACTCGTTAAAGAGATGCAATTAGCTTTTACGAGAGACAAGCGAACAATCTAGCACAGAATAGAAAAAATAAAAAAAACTATTGTAATAAACCGTAAAGAAACTAGGAGAGGTCATCGGCGGTGTAATCGCTTCGTGACTTGTACTGCAACAGAAATTAGTTTTTTGCATTTCACCTCAAATTGCATACTTTCGGTGTAACGTCCTATTACAGGGTATTCTTGGAAATGGTCAACATAAAGTAAGACATCTCTTGTAGAGACACTGAAAACATAAAACTTTTGCAAGACAATCCAACGAAGTCAAAGCATGAACTGCAGTGAACTGAACACATGATCAACTTTGAGCAGTCGGATTAACTTCACACCATAACAATGACAGAGCAAGTTTAATAAGGCACACCCGGCCGCGTGAAATGCAGCTAACATCCGAACAAACAATATATATTTGAAGAGCATCAGGTATAGCCCTGTTTGTTCTTCCTAAACTTCTTGGACGACATTATATGTTCTCTGCTTTAAACTGAGCAACATGTAATGATCAGTTTCAACTGATTTTCGCTTCTTTTTGCCGAACGTCAGAGCTAATAATTTTTTTCGTAGTTAACCTCTTTTGCATTCCTTCTTAACTAAGGGGTTTCTATCATACTTTATTTGACCTAATTAGTACGCCAATAGATCAAAGGTGGACGCGTTGAAATGTCTGTGACATGGCCATAAGACGTTTACTACCCCTCTGAAAACAGCGGCGTTGGCGCTGACAGGCTTTATGTTGCCTACACTACCCAAAATTTATGGACACGGTTTGCCGACTTCACCAAAGCCCTACAATGTTTTCAAAACGCTGTAAAGAGGAGAAGATTGTACAAATAATCCTTCAAATAGTTTTGTAGTATTTGGATTAGATTTGTGCAATTTTCCAAATATTTCTGAATTTTATTTGATGTCTCTGAGATACAACTTGGGAACTTGAAGCCAGTTTTCGTAAGAAGAATACTTAACATTCTTCCATGACCTTGCGTTATTGTGAACAAAAGCTACTCAGACGTCTCAAATGAGATGCAGTGTTTTATGCTCCACGAATTTGCGCTCCTGTCACTTCGTACAGATTTATTTGATCTTCGGTGGATGAATGGGTTCAGCTGTTTGCACTCCAGTGTAAAAAGAAATAACTAAAATTAACAAGACGACAACGTGACAAGGCGGCCATGTTGGATGACAATACAGTACAATTTTTTTTCCCGCAGAATTTGCATAAAAATAAAGTTGAGTTCCCAGTGGAGAGGTAGGCTATTGTTCTTATCAGGCAACATGGCCGCCATGACATCACATGCAAACCAGCAATGTGTTTACAAACATTGCTTTTGTTATTCAAATGTAGCAACCACAGGAACAAAAGACCCTTTGTTTCAACAACCAATGACGTAAAAGTATGCAAACTGTTATTTAGTCAACTGATTGAGGGAGTGGGTAACGAGAGAGAAGGTAGGCAAAAAATGTGCATCACCAAGAGGAGGGTCCAGAGAAGCTAAACATTTGCACCAGCCTTACGATATTCTTCAGCGTGGCTAAAAATTACAGTAAAACGTATGATAAAACAGAAATTATACTCGCGTTATAACGAACTCCAATTGAATGAAATAAAGCATAATCGAGGAGCCCGAACTTAAAATTTACGCTATATAACTGAATGCTTTCGGTGGACTGAGTCTGAAGGCAAAACAAAGCAACAAGAGGTGAAATTCATCAGACAAAAATTAATTCACGGAGGGCACTCATATAACTTCTTCGTAGCTTTATCATCTGTTTAATTAATCAAACCCAGTTGAAACTCCAAAACAATGGTTTAGTTTTCTTCATCAAAACAGCAAATAAGCCCTTTTGGCTACTGTAAGGGAGGATTGAAAACACAAAGCTAAAATAATTCAAATTTTACTGTTTTGTAGCTAAAAATCAACGAAAACCAACGATTATATATGGCTTGTTCTCCTTTCGAGGAAATAGCTTCGTGTCCGGTTTGTTAGGGTGATTTTTGTTGTGAAGAAAGATGGTTCTATAATGGTGCCTAAAAAATACAACTCCAAACGACGAATCCCCTTTAAAGTCCTTGAAATTAATGTTACTGAATATGCCGCGAGTATGCACACCTTCGCGTACACACATTTTTATTGGCCACTCTGGAGTTGCGCAGGGAATTGGGGTGAGTTTCAAATTTTAAGCAATCGATAAATTGACACCATCACGTGGAAGATACCGTCGAGTTTAGTCGTTTGACCAAGTTTGATTCTCTTAGGTTGAACAGAGACCAAAATATGGACTTTAAAACATCGTTCAAAATCCAGACCGGCAAGGGTCTCTAAATTTGAGGCTGCGTCCCCCAAAACCATATAAACTCTTAAAAATATTATTCAGTTTTCTGACAAATGTAAAATCCCGTCATCGACCTACTATTTGGAAATAACTGAGGTGAAAATCAATGTGTTTGCCCATTTTTAAGAATATTACAGAAATCGCAAAAAAAATACAGTGTTTGTATGGTCAAACGCCTTTTGAAAAGAGTCTCTTTTTAGGCAATGCAATAAGCTAATCGAGTTATTTTCATAAACATAATAGTTAATAGTGGTTAATAGTTGTTTTTGAAGTTTAGTTCAGTTTTACAATGTTATTTTTTCCAAGATATTATTTTCTTAGCTACACTGTAAATTCGAGATTAAATAAAGTCATGTATGTATGTATATGTATAGTGCCAGTTTATCGACTACTTAAAATTTGGAACTCGCCCCAGTCCCCCGCGCAACTTCGGAATGGCCAATATTTATGTTCTTCCTGTCATTTGCAGGTTTTACTGGGTGTACTAACAGTGCTGACGTCACATTATCCTCTGACTTGTGATGGTTTCCCAACACATGTACCAATCACAGTCTGTGAGAACCTCACACCCCTGCACTTCGCCCCTAACCTCATTCTTGGTCAGCCAATCAACATGAGTCCGTACCGGATTCACGTGAGCAACACGAGCTACACACCTGGCGCCTTGATGACTGTGACGGTTAATGGAACCGATGGTTTCAAGGTGAGGTTTTTCTGGATGGAGATCATGTTCATAGACAAGGGAGCCACGAAGAGAGGGACGAGTGCTGTAACCAGTGTAGGAATTGATTTGACTCTTCTCAAAAAATGTCCGAGGAAGAGTTTGTTTGGAAGCACAGGCGGGCATTGTGGATATTTGTTCTTTAATAGGCCATATTCGTATTCTCGGTATTGAACTGGATCTAGCATGAAGTGGAGGCTCTTGCGGGGCAATCTTCTCATATGTAAGTTAAATCTATTCCCCCGCAAGAGCCTCCACTTCATGCTAGATCCAGTTCAATACCGAGAATACGAATATGGCCTATTTGAGAGAGTAGTTCTCCTTTTTCGTGTTCATTGCTTTCGTTTCGGTTGCTCGGTTCCTGCTTTCGATGGCTCACACCAATAATGAAACGTATTCTAAAAGAAATCAAAGCTACTGATTTATTTCGTGGATAATCAAGGCACAAGGTACCCTTCTACACAGACCTTCTTTTGGCTTTCCTCCCCATGCGTGACGAGCCAAAGGAAGGTCTGCGTAGGGTATCCTGTCACAAAAAAAGTTCCAATCAAAAAGCAGGAACCCGTTGTGCACTCGAGGGTTTTTCACCCAATCTTCCCATCATGCACCGCATTCCTTTTGCTGTGTTACGTATTGCCATGACACGGAATAAAATAGTGCTATCTTTGTCGTGATATGGGGCATAAAGGTCCATAAAGGTTTATTAAATAAAAGTAATAGAAATATTACAATTTAGACTGACCTGCAGATAGCTTAGCTGATCGTAGCAGGCTAATCTATTGAAATAGAGGCAATTATATTACAGTACAGGATTAAAAAAAAAGGGGGGGGGGAAAAGAATTTTAACCAGATTATAGTAACCTTTCCTGTACATGAAATCACCAGGCATTTAAGTCAAGCACGACTGTCAATACCTTGATGTCGAGAAGTCTCTGACTCATAATATTACTTTTAAGCATAAATTCAAGGGTCACACAGTAGTCAAAATAGGGAGTATCACATAGCCAATCAAATCGACCGTCGAATGGGTTGGGGAATGGTTTGGATTGGAGTACTACATCTGTCATTAGGTCAGGTTCTTTTTTCTACCTGTGTATGTTATTTGCTGATTTTTTTATAAACGTCGTTTAGCTTATCCTCATATCAGTTAACAATCGCAATTATAAAGTTTTTCAAGTCATCACTCTAGCGTTATTTTGTCGGAGCGTCTGAAGATTGTCATAACCCTCCTTCTTCATTCTCATAGGGTTTCCTTGTTCAGGCTCGTGCTGCTGGGGACCCAAGGCCTGTTGGGAATTTCCAGGGGAATCTACCGAGCAACCAGACTTACATATGGTGTTCCGGTGGGGACCCGCAGGTACGTTTCGTCATTATTTCAAACATTCAAATTTCCAACCGGATCCTATTCACAGTTTCTATATTTTCTATCCTTGCCCCCATGCAACTACGTTTACTTCTAAACCTGTCTTCACCGCCTTCAACCTTTGTTCTCGTTTGCTATTCCTCGTCAATGCAACAAAATGCTTGCACCCCTCTCTCCGATCCGCGCATCATTTTTCTCACTCTACCATATATACCTGCCTTGATTATCTATCCCATAGCTTCCTCTGCGTCACATAAATTAAGTTACAGCTTAAATTCGTTACCTTTGTTTCTCTGGCTTTCCATTCCTACCTCTTCCATGCCACCATTTCTATCCCCCCCCCCCCTCTCTCTCTCTCTCTCTCTGTTCTACTGAAGTAGGCCTGAGTAGGTTATGCGTAGCACCAGTGTGCTATCACCTTTGGAGTTTTGACCAACTTCTGGGCATCAAATGATCCATCTGAAATATAAACACATACTGGATCAAAATTTTGTAGTGGTTTTGGTTGATGCTATAGCTGCTGTAGAATTGTAAACTCAGTATGAGTTGATGAGCGCCCACAAACAGCACATCTGCATGTTGTTTTAAGACGTTATGCAAAATGCGATAGTTCACTGTATTTTTGGCAAGCAAAGTTTTAAATACTGGGGGCATCTTGTCCGATTTCTGGCAACTTTTGAGCAACTTTGGATCATTTTTCGGGCAACTCTGACTCAATTTTCTGGATCAATCACACAGGCCTAGTTCTACGGGACAAATTATTGGAAAAGGTATTGGGGAAAGGTGGTATGAGGAGTTTCAGCTTGTATGGTTCTTTTTTTGGCCCATCCCTTGTGGCCGCTTTTTTTTTTTTGCCTTCTTCTTCTTAGCATGATGACTTTTTTTTCGGGGGGGGGTTTCTTCACCCCCACCCCCTCATAACGTTTGCAATGATCCGTCTCTCCCCGTCCCTAACGTTCTCGTGCATCCCTCCCATTCAGTCCCACTCTGGTTCGTCATTATGTCTGCACCTCAATCATCCCCCTCTTCAAATCTCCCTCCTAAGTATTTACAATAAAAACTTTTCGTCACCTTTCTTCACATCATCAACAGAACACCATCACTCATCGCCGCACAGGACCCGCTCTGTACTCGTGGAAAGAATTGCATCTAACCTGGAAAGCACCAGACGTTGCTATGGGAAACATCTCGTTTTGGTGAGTGCTTAAAACCTATTAAATTACAACAAAGTTCCGTCATTTTGTCAAATGCCTTGAAGATCGCGGGGAACAGGATATTGCATCAGTATGCATTTATGTCAAGAATATGCACGAAACGCGACGACTAATACCATACCAACAATACGCGAAATATTTATGAAAAGGTCAAATCGTGTCGCACGAACGTCTTGCGCATTTCATATATTTGTCAAAACCAACGAAATAGCAACGCAATGTTCTTTTCTGCGTGCAGTGCTAGCGATAGCCCGTGGGTTAAGATTATCAAAATTACCATAATTATAGTTCTTGCATTAATCAGTTTACTCGTGCTCAGGAAGCCTTCGGAAACGTAAAAACAACCACTTCTGCGTCCAATAATTCTGCGCGGATAATCATGAGTTGGCACGGCAGGGAGGTAAACTAAATCTATTGTAGATTGTCATGTCTGACGTTAAACTTTTAAATAAGCTTTAGAATTGAGGATTGAAGGCTCCGAATTCTAGAATGGTTAATTTTGCGACTTCAAATGCCAATAACTTTGAATTAAATTTGAAATTAATAAATCGGAGTCAGATATGACACAAAAGAGGTTGTGACGGATCACTGAGTTGTAAAATCAACTTTGTTTGTGTTCCACTAGAGCAGAAAACTTGGACACAAAACCACGTTTGAAAACCACGTTTTAGAAATAAAATTAAACTTTGAAGGGCTGACAGCATCGCTGCAGGGAAGCATCTATTCAGTAAAATGCATGTAATTCTTGAATATGCACTTCAATCATTCCTCGTTGAATTATGATGTACTAGCACATGAAAATAGCACCCAAACTATAGTTTTGCCTTATGAACATATCCATAGCCATGTATCCCCCTAGACCTTAGCTACTTTATGTATTTTTTAATTGTTTAGCACTAACTGAAGGTCTAGCTTGAAGGTTTTATTACAGCCGAGATCTTAGCCGGATGATTCAGGTTGGGCCTTACAGACCTAGACGGCATACAACTATTCAGTGTTTCCTGAAGCATGTAGATGTCTCTTTTCAGGGCCATAATTCTGCACAACTATACAATTTACTGGTCTGGAATCCAGTCAGCAATGGTCAGTGGGCCTCCAGCTGTTGCCAAGCCCCCTCCAACACTGGAACCAGGCTTCAAGGTCAGAATGCGAATTGATTGAGGGTCCCCTATACTTTTTTTCCGTAAAACGTGATGGGGACTATTCGTGATTCGTGATTGCCCATATATGATTTTTGCGTGAACGTGAACGAATTTTGGGAATCCGTGGCGCGTGAACCGTTGTTAAGTGGTATAGGGGACCCTCTTGATTATTTCATTGTGTGATAGAAGCATAGTGTCGACAAGCTATTATTTATTTATTTATCTATTTATTTGCTATGATGATAAGCGGTATCTTTAAGCTAGGGCTATTGGCGAGGAGACCTCAAGAAGCCAAATGGCCTATAGAAGAGGCCAGATCGCTTGGTCGTTAAAATGTGGCAAAAGAAATTAGTTTTTTTGGCCACAGAACAGGTCTTCCTTGGTCTCTGATTGTTCAAGCATGATGCAACAATATGTATCACTACCATTCTCCACAGCGTATCTGAAAGAGATTTGAAGTCATCGTCAGGTTAATCCAGTGTCGTTGTTAGATTTCCTGACTGAGTGGGTTTTAAACAAGTGTATTATTGGTAAAAAGAATGTGGATTGCCGTTACCCTGTTGCAAAACTGTCGAGACTCTCCCATCAAAAAAATATTTTCTTTCTTAAAATTACTGCTGGTAAGAAATTTGTGAGACATAACACACCCACTACCTCTCCCCCCGGTGTCGAAGTTGTTCGTCCAATTTTCCAGCATGGTGTTGCACTGCTAGCAGCTTTGATAATAGAGAGAGGGAATGAAAAGCTGAAGATAATAAAGACATCATTAAAACCCAACTAAGATAAAGGTACAGCTTGTCCAAGGAAAAAATCACACATACAATTTGCCCTCAGAAGCTTTTATTAATAAATTTTTATATTAGTAGCTAGTTCAACGGCACTTTCTCTACGGGTTGAGTGGGTAGGACGAGAGAACGTAGATTACGTTTTATTGGTGAAGGACGCACCAAATGTCAAGATTCGGCCTGAGTAACCTAGCTTCACCTCTGATAGAGAGGAAAAAGATCCCACTAGACTTCCACAAGACTTTATTCTTGATGTTCAGATTTAGAGATTTTCCAAACGATTTTCTCAACAGATTACCGACTAACGTTTTTCACAGATTTTCCTTCCAAGTCTAACAACAACATGTGCGAAGTAAAACTCCGAGATCAGATGTCAATCAAGACATCGTGCTCCGATTGGATAACTAGGCAAGAGTACAAATCACGTGCGAGTAACGAAATCTATAGAGTAACGAAATCCAAAGAGTAACGAAATCTATTTCTGACAACCTCATTTGCAAGAAAAATATCCACCCAGTCTTTTACTGAGCGGAAATCGGGGGAAATAAAACCGAGACTCCACCCGAGTGATTCAGTCAGACGTAACGAGAGCTTGGATTAACAAATGTAACTTAATTTACGGATATATCAAGTGGTGCCACTTTATTTGTAGTTCAAACGTGGAAAAACAAATACTTGTTTTTCCTTGTCTGCTGTGTCTTTTGTTGAGTTTTATGTTGAGTTCTCTTCTCAACGGGAACATAGTCTTCAGGGAAATGCTTGTTAATTTGGCTTTTTTTACTTCATTCATCCCTACATTATCATTTTCGTTATTTTCTTTAGATCACAAAGCAGGACTGTGGAAGCCAGAAAAGCTGTTATTCCGAGCCAGAGGATTGCACGAACAGTTCAGACTGCGCAATCCTGGTCACGTACAAAACAGATGGAGAAAATATCACTTTTGAGATGAGTGGAAGACATCGTTACATAGCTGTTGGTTTCAATGACAAACAGGAAATGGTAACTTGTAATTCTCATCCATGTTGACTGATTTTATTCTAACTTAACACCGGATAACCCAAAACTAACTCGGTCGGGTAATAATGGACCATAAGGGATGAACGGGATAGCCTTTAGTTTATAGGTATGTTTTTTTTTTTTTTTGGCGAACGAGTGCCGTTTAAAAACGTGGTCGCAAGTGCATTAGGCCGCCATCTTCATTTTCAAACCCTGGAGAGGTGGGACGGAGCTTTCTGTCTGACGCCCACCCCTTTGATCAGATTTGCACCTCTCCCCAATCTCTGTATGACCGATGAATACTCGGCACTCGCACGCCTCAAAATACAGTTGATCGCAATGATTTTTTTTTGGGGGGGAACCTCTGAATTCAACCACACCAACTTATTATTCCCAAAATAATATATATTTTTGGAGAGCAAGTGAAGCCAGATTTTATTGAATGAACATTAAAAAGACCATCAAAGCATATCAAAAGAACACGCAAATCAGATCGAGCGGTACTCAATCAGTGAGATTGGAAGAAAAGATGTATCCATCTTCATGTACCGCGGTAGTAACTCGTTCAGATAAAATCTTGCAGCACCTCCGTAAATCGGCGTGGGAGATACAAGCTCCACCATGGGAAAGGGGTGGGGTGCATTTATTAAAAGTCGGAATTTATTCATTTCGTTGGGTACTGCAACGGCATGTCGTTTGTCTCAACAAGTTGTCACTTGAAATATAAGATGTCAGTTTTTATATTTAGTGTATTTTTTTCTTTTTTTGTCCATTTCATTTTATGCCGGTCTCATCTGCAAAAACAAAATACCGGTTCCCCTTAGTTGTAATGAACACACTTCTTAAATTTTCATGTCATGACTCATTGTATTTTCCAGAATCAAACTGACACCATCACCTGTTCGACCTCATCTAGCAGCGCTGTTGAAATCAGACATTACTTCTTGGATTTTCATCAACCGATACGCAGTGACCTGGTGAGTGTTTTAAAGAATCACTCAACCAATCGCGACTTTGCATACGTTCACATGCATGGTTATACAGCTCTCACAATGATCATTTTTCGGTACGTATGGTTTTGAACCACACAAAAGCCGAAAAGCAGTCACTGTGGGAATCGTTCAGCGGGAATGAAACAACAATTTCATTAATATCCAGTAATTTACGGCTTTACAAATGCTCTTCTGTTGTGCTTATAGGCAAATATTCAGCTTACCAAAGGAAGTCAGGGAACTGAAATCTGTCCTCCAATTTCTGACCTGACACTATTTTTTTCTCAAATATCGTATTGCTTAGTAACTAAAAAATGGTTGATGCATTATTGCCACTCCTAAGAGCATACGAATCGAGATCGATCGAGGCAATGATTCAAAAACAAATTTTTATTCATCAGATTTAGCAAAGACAACGCAAGTCAAATTAACGACTGAGAACGCAAAAGCACGCGAATAGGATTGAACACGACCCCCGGTGCTCAATATTTGCCGTTCTGTCATTGGTCAAGTCGGTTTTAGATCTGTACGCGCCGCCGTTAGGTTGTGTTTTCTAAATCTGCCTACATTATAGTCTAACAGTCACGCGAAAATCCAGCTTTGCCTAAATTCAGTTTTCGGAAAATTCAATCTTAAGTTTACAAAAAGTGTAAATATATCGACGCGCCCGTAATTACAAGTTTTAACGTGGCAATCAAGTTTATACTTCATACAGTGTAACCTTAGCTTGGCCGCAAGCTCAAGCAAGGTAAAAACAATCTGTCTGTTGATTGATGGCACTCCTTGCATCTATTTTTGTCAGACAAATTCTGCAGACATCACCCGCCACACAGCAGCGTACGAAAATGGAACAATTACATGCAGGTACGATTCGTATTTGTTTTGTTGGCTCGTTAAAAAAAACAAATTTTAAAAGTAAAAACTGAACGCATCAGGGAGATATTCAGCAAATGAAGTTCAGGTCAAGTAAGTACAATGCAGCTCTCATGACTGCTTTTCTAAAATCAAAAGGAGAAGTCAATGCCAATGACATTATGATCCAGGGCTGCCAGGTAAAACCTGGTTTCTCTTACCGACAATTGAGATCTGATCGAAAGATTTCGGAATTGGCTCTCAAAATCTCCCAGATGCAGTTGCCAGGATGTAAACAATCAAATATCATATCAAATGTTTCCCGGTTAATGTTTGATGGTTTTTCGTTCAGTATGGAAAACGTTTTGAATGCCGATTCAAAATCAGCGTGCCATGCCACTGATAATCCTTTTTACACGCGTTTTAGGTTTTCGCGTAAAATAACACCTTTTGCTTCAAACATGAGGGATCTCACGAAGAACTGGTTCTTTATTTTTGCCTGGAGTGGTGTTTGTAAGTACTTCTTAGTAGCATCCTGAACATCTAATAGGTTATCTTCATAAGTTGTTCATATTCAATACATTGGTACCACCTAACTGAAAAAAAAAAAGGATTTGGAAAACTCGCATTTTGCTGTTGTTGAATACGAATGACCTTAACAGGCAGTTATCCCACTCTTGAGCTCAAGGCCACCTCAGCCCTCTGTTTGTGGTAACGATGCAGTCACTTGCACCTCCAGGTTTTAAGGAATAAAGGAATACTTTACTCGTTCCAAGGGGTTATGAGTGCTGTTGCCAAAATTCCGCATTGGTTTTAGGCTAATTCAGCAAAATTCCAAATCTATCTATACTCTACTCTTGTAATACTCTGTATACTCGCGTTTTGGTCTGAGAGCGATTGTTAGATTCTTGTCACCCTCTACTCGACCTTCAACTGTTTTCTGTTTTATTTTTAAGCCACATCAGGCGGACTGAACTACCATCTAGCAAACGCTTCTTACAGCGCCCAACGAGTAAATGTGACACGTCCATCCACGCTGAAAAACGGACGAAAAGCTCCACCGGCACCACCGCCAGACGGAAAGCTTGAAGTAAGTTATCACATTGAAGTAAGTCCGCATCAGTTTTCTTAGGTGGTGATCATTTCAAGGCTAAAGAGAATGCTTTTATCTTGTTTTGACAGTTTTCAAAAGCTGACTGTGGAAAAACGAAAAACTGCTACTCGGAGCCAACGGCATGTTCATCCAGCGCTAACTGCGATTATCTTGTGACGTTTACACCCTGTCAGAATAAGAATGACGTTGATTTTGAATTGAGCGCAAAAAGCGATTGGGTTGCCATAGGATTCAACACGAAAAGCAAGATGGTAAGTATTACAGCTTATTTTAACAAGTCTTTACATTATCACACAGACCCTGGTTTGGCTTGGTACGTACTGTAATAAGGAAACCTCCACCATGCATTGTTACAAACTGACGATACACTATCGGGAATAATTAATGGATTCGAAATTTATTTTAAAAAATGAAAAATATATTTAAGGGTATAATAAATTGGATATCATTATCGCCTATTTTCCCATTTCAAATTTCCCCGCGCTGCCATATTGGCTTTCATGACGTCATTTCGTTGCAGCAGTCTGTTGTGTTAAACAATAGGGAGCTTAAGCAATGACGATGACGACGGCAACTAGAACGCCATTTCAAAATATAACTTCTCGTTTTTGTAAAAAATGCTGGCGAGTTGTCCATGGCCTAAATTACTGTGAACGATGTTAAAGCAAAAAAAAAAAAACGAAAGAAAAACTTGCCGCCATGCGCTCCTAAAATTTGGTCATTTGACGTTGTTGTTTTACAGAGGACGGCAAAGAAATGTACAAAAATGTAAAACGCACGTACAGAATATTGTTTCTGTTCATTAATCCCATTGTTTTGCGGCGTTCTCGTTGCTGTCGTCATCGTCGTCGTTGCTTAAGCTCCCTAATGGTAACCAAACGACGTCATGAAATTCACAGTGGCTGCGTGAGGGAAATTAAAAGAAAAAGAAACAAGGTGATACTTTCCTCGATTGTTTTGTGCTCTTAAACTTATTGTTAGAATGGAGGTTTCCTTAAATCACTACCTTCTCCGTTTATTATATGTCTCAGTTAGTACGCGCGCTGTGATTGGTCAATTTGGCGGGCCGTACTCTACTGTACGGCCCGCTAAATTTGAAAGTGTCCTTTTCCGCGCGCCTGATTAACCTCAGAAATATAATAAATATCTTACTAACCTCGTTTTCTCGGTTCGTACTGTAAATTACGGATCCTCGTTTTTTCCCGTTGATTTATGGCCCGCTCCCTTCGCGCTTTGGCCATAAGTGAACGGGAAAAAAACTCGGTCCGTAACTTACACTACGGACCTCGAACTCGGTTAGTAAGAGGTATTTATCTCCCTTCTTGCGCCATTTTTCTATCGTCAATAGGTGTCTCTTCTGCCAAAACACTCAGCACTCAGCTTCCATCACTGATACTGAATAATATCTTTTTCCGTCAGTTAAGAAGTCTTTCTTGGTCACTAGGTCTTTACAGATTACTTTATCTGGCTTATTCTCTAGTTTTTCTCACACCACATCCTTTTTTCCCTTTTTTGCCTCCGACTGGGTGAACCGGAAAGAGAATAAAAACCATAGATAACAACTGACAGCATTGAATGACTTGCTGAAATTCCCCGCTTTTCAGAAATCATAATAATATGAACATAAATACCTTCAACCTAATTTCGCATTTTACTTCTGTTTCCTAGGATGGTACCGACACTATTATCTGCTCTCGCCTCGACAGCGGTGTCGCTATTAGCACTACACCTTGGTCAACTACAACAATCCCATCCAAACTAATCCGGTAAGAATGAAATATTCCGTTTTTATTCTAACAAAAGGCCTTCACGATCCCAAGCCGTTGTCCAGGAGATGGGCTGGATAATAATAAATCAGTGATAAATCCATCGATGAAACTTCGAATAGCTAAGGACCAGTAAACGGTATGTTTTCCCACACCCCTTCCTCGAATATCTGTCACCCAGGTTGGGAGTACTTTCTCTGATTTTTAGGGAAAATTGGCCCGAGGAAATGGTACGTAGCTTAAAAGTGGTGCAACAAATCTCATCAGTTTGTGAAGTAGGACATTGTCAGGGTTACAGGTCGCAGAGTGTCGCCAATTTAAGTTTAATTGGATTCTTTTACAGGCCCCTGCTGGTGTTAAGGTCATCTCTGGAGCCTATGAAAACGGGGTTATCAAGTGTAGGTTAGTATAGCTGAATTCTTTAAATTCTGTATTCTATGCTTTGTTTAGTTGGACAACAGTAACGTTAAAAGAAATTCAATAGAAAGGTCGAAAACGTTGTTGTAGCCAGGAAGCACATAACAGTCGATGTTTGAAGTGGTAATTACTGCTCTCCGGAAGAGATGTATCTGATCACTATCACAGCCATTATTGTGATCATAGAGTAAACGCTTGATAACTGCTGGTCTTCATTCCCTGGCCTACAGCAGGTTGGTAAGGGGGGGGGGGGGAAGGGGATCACGAGCCCATTTGACCTCAAATCACGATTCACGAGTGTATTTTATTGCATTCCACGAATTTCGTGCTCTTCGTTGACAACACAGAAAACGATCATTGTGAATTACTCGACTTAAGTGGCATTAAGTAGTTCTAAATTTGTTAGTAGTGCACAAGGTCTGTCATATACGGAAGGGGAATCTTGTGTTCAATTTTTCATCCCCAGTTGTTGTCTTGATTCTCATTTTCCAGGTTTTCTCGAGATAAAACGGCAAGTGGAATATTACGACTGGATCAGAAAATTTTCCTAATTTTCGCACGCGGAAGCGTAAGTCAGGGTACGTCAAAGTTTTTGGCTACGACCATGCTTCCCCTGCTTACTCGCTTCGCTCAAGTCTTAGAGCGAAAGATAATGTAATGTAATGTAACGTAACGCAACGTAACCCAATGCAAATGTATATTAATATAGTGTAGTGTAGGCATTGTATTGTAGTGTAGTGTAGTGTAGTGTGGTGTGGTGTTGTCTTTTGTAATCACAGTGTAGTAAAACTGGCCGATGATTTTAGTGGATTTTGACTTTACTTCCCTTACAAACTCTATTTAGGAAGCCCCATCAGATATCAAAGGCTGGCATTTCCGTATCTTATTTTCTCCTATTTTCTATCACTTTGGCTTTTAAGGTGGCATACTTAACAAACACAGTGAGAAATCGCAAAGCGCTAGTCAGATTGATGTCTGTGAACTGAGCGCAACGCTTGAGAGTAAATCCTCTGATCTCACACTACTACGGGCTCATGGTAAGTGCTTTGCTTTTCAAGTTGGTCCTTTATCCGGCCAAACGAGAACGTAGTTCATCGAAATAAGAATTTCGTGATGTAATTAGTCACGGAATTTTAGGCTCAGACATGACCTTAATTAAAAGAGCTAAATGCCAGCATTCTGTGGGCCTTCAATTTCGTTGTGGATTAGTCGTTTCCTTTTGTGCTGAGTTATGGATTTAACATGACTTTTATTTCGTTTATGAAATCTCAACCAAATTGTAGGAGCGATCATGTTGGTGGCCTGGATCGTGTTTGCCACAATGGCCATTCTTGTTGCTCGTTACTTGAAAGATGCCTGGGGGGACATTTGTGGAAAGAAGGGGTGGTTCCAGGTAAGCCTCAGGCCATGTCCACACTGATGCGTTTTTGTTTGAAAACGCATTGATATGTATGCGTTTTGGCCTCCCGTCCACACTGATACGCTCGAAAACGCTGAGGGTTTTCATCGAAAACGGATCCTTTTGAAAACGCTGTTGAAAGTTAATCGTATTGAAAACGCTACGGCATCCGTATCAGTGTGGACGCAGATCAATCGATGCGTTTTTACACCTATCGAAAACGCATTCAAACAAAAACGCATCAGTGTGGACGTGGCCTCAAAGTTATGATCGAGTTCCTTGAAGAGTGTTTCACGCTCGGGTCAGTGCTGATGAGGAGATATACTGTGAGTGTTTAAACGAAAACGTCATTGATTGTGTCTTTGGTTTTACCATGAAAAGAACACGGGTATTTTGAAGTTAATACGCCCATTGTTTAGGTTGTCACTGTCAAGGTTTAACGGGATGAATAGATGAAAAGTCGAATCGTATTTTTGGGAGGCAGAGTAATCGAGATCCACGTGGTCTCTGGCCACAAGCTATAGTTAAACTTCCGAACTAGGTTTGGAAATAGCCAGCGGATCTGTCACCTCCCACCAGTTGGGATTCTTAGAGATAACTTGTTATGTTCCGTGTGCTGAAATTCGATTTCTCAATAATTTTTCATTATCCCTGTATAGCCCCCATAGGGAAAGGATTATCACTGTCGTTACCACTACTACTGCAGCTATCGTTATCTTTATCGTTATCGTCATCTTTATCATTTTAAATTTTTTAAATACGTAATATTTATTTGCATATATAATAAACTATCGCCCATGCCAGTCATTCTACATCCTCGAACCTTACATCTTTATTTTATGTGCGGGGTCAGTTGAAGAATAACTGTGAGAAATCAGATATATTTCTTTTGTGTCTCCCTAGATTCACAGAGCCTTGACAGTTACTTGTTTACTTCTCAACACCACTGGTTTTGTCCTGGTTTTCGTCCACGCTGAAGGATGGTCTGATGTGAGGACAGTTTAATCTTCATTACTGATGAAAGGATTGATTTTGCAATTTTCATGATTGAAATGCCGATTGTCTTTCTTTTTTCTCATTACAACTTGCTTCCTATTGTTAAGTCAGTTATTCATCCCGTTCACATTTTCAGCTCTTGCTCACCGATTGTAGAGATCCTGAAACAAACTCAACACAGCGTTTGTGTTTTTCAGCCAATGAAAAACATATGTAATAAACGGCAAATAGTCGACAAACAGAACGAACGGATAGCAGAAATAACGGGCAAACTGAGCAACCGTCACACTTGCTTTTAATACCGAACTCAAAAAGTACAGTCCAGCGTTTGCGCGCCAAAACTGTCACGTGACCTACTATTACATCATCCCCTCCTTCTAAAGGGTCGACACTGTGACTTTAACAATGGTAACGACACTATCCTGTTTAAAGTTCTAGAAAAATGTTCACTTGGCTTAACATTTGCTAGAGAGATGTCACTGTCCGGTAGTCCTGAGGTTTTGTAACAACCTCACTTTAAACTCAATGTTTCAATATGTCCTTGATCCTCAGCTGTCGAACTTTTTGCACATAATCTGATTTAAAACGGAGTACTCGATTTTTCTGCTCCTGGAAGAAAGCCCTGAGACCTTCAACCTTGTTCTTGGGGGCCATGGGATAACCAGAAGAACATACGGTGTTAAGTTCCCAGTCTCCATAGCGATCCGGGGGGCGTGTTACTCTCTTTGGGCGTGAAGCAGCTGGTGGTGGTCTTTGGGCAGTTGGGTCAGGCCTGCCAACTCTCTCCTCAGCCTGCCCCACATTACCGTCCGCGACAAGTGTACTCTCCAATCCATTCTCCTGCCTTGTATAAGTGGTGCTCTCTTCTACGTCACCCTCTGCACCAGGGTTGGCCTGAGCAGAAAGACCAGGGTCAACGTCTCCTACTTGACTTCCTGGAGGCGAAATGCCTTCTGGCTGATGGTCATCTGACTGATGAGTTCCATCAAGGTTGCCCACTTCATTCGCTATCGATACATCAACCTTGCGACTTCCATTGTACTCAGGGTCCTGGATTGCTTGTTGTCCGGTCACTACTGGCTCTGGTATGGGAAGGCAGAAGTCTGGAAGTTCATCTTCATCTCTATCTTCACTAAGGTCATCCCCACAATTGGTGCCTCGCCTCTCTAGAGATTTAAGAACTGTTCCCCTCTCCTTCTCTTTATTGCCTCGCTCGCAGCCACTCTGATTCTTCTGACTAACTTGCACCTCTGGTTGCCTACGTTGGTATAGCTTTAGGTTATCGAAATGGACAACCTTGGAGCGGCTTACAGGATCGTGTGGTCTCTTGATGCGGTAGTTGACCTCAGTTGTACGTGCCAACACTTCATAGGGCCCCTTCCATTTTCGGTGAAATTTGGCCGCCTCACCAGGTTTCAGCTGCGGGTCGAACAGGAATACCTGGTCCCCGGGTTGGTAGAGGCGCTCCTTCACTCCTCGGTCGAAGTACTCTTTCTGGCGCTGTTGTGCTGTTTTCAGGTGTTGACGGACATCCTGGAACGCATCGGAGAGTTGATTCTTCAACTTTGAGACGTACTCTCCATACCGATCAGGGGCTGCGTCGTCTGGATTACCCACCATGACATCTAGGGGAAGTCGCATTTCCCGGCCAAACATAAGGGTAAATGGGGTGTACCCGGTTGAGATGTGCTCACTACTTCGGTATGCCATCATACAAGGCCCAAGGTGTTGGTCCCATGTTTCAGGATCACTTTCCACTTTTGCCATTAACAGCCCCTTGATACTCTTGTTGGCATTCTCCACCTGTCCATTCCCAGCTGGGTGATATGGGGTTGTTCTGGTTTTTCTGATTTCGAGCATTTGACAAAGCTCACTAAAGAGGTGGGATTCAAAATTGCGTCCTTGGTCAGAATGGATGGTATCGGGTGCGCCATACCGATAAACCCAATTGTCCACCAGGACTCGTGCACACGTTTTGGCTCTTTGATTTGGTATGGCGTAGGCTTCTACCCACTTTGTAAATGAACACTGGACAGTCAGAATGTAACGGTTTCCACGTTTGGTTCTGGGAAGTGGACCAATGATATCAATGTGAAGTCGCTGGAAGGGGTAAGATGAAGGGATGGGGCGGAGCGGTGCCTTAGGCGTTTTCCTGGGGGGCTTGCACGCAGCACAGGTTAAACAAGCGGCACAGTAATCTTTCACAGTCTTTGCAAGACCGGGTCTCCAGAATCTGGCTTGGACTTTCCGTAGCGTTTTGAGCTGGCCAAGGTGGCTCCCCTCCACCCCATCATGTAGCCGTTGCAGTGCTGGTTTTACCAGAGGTTCCGGGAGGACGATTCTGGGTTTCAGGTTCGTTGACTCCTCCTTTGGGCGAATTCTCAGTACATTGTCCTTTAACTCAAGTAGTTCGTGTTGTGCCCATATTGCCCTAGAGATGGGGCTGAAACGGAGAAGTTCGCCAGGCGATGGTTTGGGTTGGCCTTCTTCCATCCTTGCAATCACTGGGCTAATATCCGGGTCACTGCGTTGAGCCTGAGCAATTTCGGCCGTTGCCCATGAAAATGTTCTTTCCGGGGTCTCGGACGTCCCCTCTTTCTCCTTGCTCTGTCGCAGGAATGCTGCTGAAACATATTCAGTATCACCACATGATGGACAACTTCCATGTTTTCGTCTAGGCCGCCGGGACAGTGCATCGGCATTAGCATGACTGATCCCAGGACGGTGCTCAACAGTGAAGTCATATTCTTGGAGCCTTTCCAGCCACCGTGCTACCTGTCCCTCTGGTTGTTTAAACGACATCAGCCACTTTAAGGCATGATGGTCTGTTCGCACGAGAAACTTTCGCCCAAGAAGGTAATAACGGAAGTGATCAATGAAGTCAACCAGGGCAAGCATCTCGAGACGGGTTGCACAATAATTTCTCTCATGGCAGTGTAATGCACGACTTCCGTAAGCAAGAACACGCTCTGTGCCATCAGATTGTATTTGCGAGAGCACGGCACCAATACCATGACCACTACTTGCATCAGTATCAAGGATGAATTGGCCACTGGTTTCACTGAAATCTGGATAGGCTAATACTGGTGGGTTCATGAGGTGATGTTTCAGTTCGCAGAAGGCTTTCTCTTGTTGGGGTCCCCACTTGAACTCTACGCCTTTCCTTGTCAAATAGTTTAGTGGTTCTGCTATTGCAGAAAAACTGGGGATGAATCGTCTGTAGTATGTTACAAGGCCCAAGAACCCTTTCAGCTCGGAAGTACTTGTTGGAGTAGGCCAGTCACGGACAGCAGCTACTTTATTGGGATCGGTTTGTATCCCCTCAGCCGAAACAACGTGCCCCAAGAAAGAAACTTGACGTTGAAGAAAGATGCACTTTGATGATTTTAATTTCAGCCCGGCCTCTCGCAGCCTTTCAAAGACAGAGCGAAGGCGAGACAAGTGTTCCTCAAAGGTGCCCGACATGATGATGATGTCATCTAGGTAGACCAAACACTCCTTTCAGGTCAGACCTTGTAATGCAAGATTCATCAGCCGGGTAAATGTTCCAGGTCCATTGGTTACCCCAAAGGGCAAACAGGTCCACTGAAACTGACCCCGATGTGTGACAAACGCAGTTTTTGGGCGGTCTCTTTTTGCGACAGGAACTTGCCAGTACCCTGAGGCAAGGTCAAGGCAGCTAAACCACTTTGCACCACCCAAGGATTCCAAGATGTCATCTGACCTCGGAAGGGGTTGAGCATCTTTAACAGTTACGGAGTTAAGCTTCCTGTAGTCTATGCACAGGCGATAGCTTCCATCGTGCTTTTTGGCCAACACAATGGGGCTACTCCAGGGGCTGTTGGATGGTTCAATTCTCCCCTGTGCTAAGAGGTCTGAGAGCTGTCTGTCGACCTCATCTCGTTTGAATGGAGGGAGTCGACGAGGTGCTTGCTTGACTGGAGTGGCTGAACCGGTGTCAATGGTGTGTTCTAACAAATCAGTGCGACCTAAATTGCCATCCCCCATGGCGAACAAATCTCTATATTCTTCTAGCAGGCCATTAAACGATTGCTTCTCCCCCTCTGAAAGTCCAGAAAGGTCAGCACGGATCTCTTGTTTCACGACAGGTGGGTCGGAGGGGGGCATTTCTACTCTAGGATTCTGTTTTGTCTCCCTTTCTGAAGGTTTTTCTTCCAAATCAAACAAATTTACTGAAGCATCGACACGATCAAGAGGATAAAACTGAGCCACAGTTTGACCTGGCCTTAACAACATGGTTTGGTCTGAGAAGTTTGCCATACGAATGGGAGTTTTTCCTTCCTTCGGAACGGTCAGGGAGCGTGCTATGCAGAATCTACTTGTAAGCTTTTCGGCTGTGTTTTTCCGGTGTCCTTCCAGGATCCCTGGAGTCCCATTGTTCCGCTCGAATCCAGGTTCCAATTTTCCACACAAAACAACTTCGGTGCCCGCTTTCAACTCAACCTCCTCGTCAACTACAACACGGCATACGCTTGGGGCCTTTCGCTCATAAAAGATTGGAATTTCTTCACCCTGAACCACGAGCGTTCCAACATCGTACAAGATTTGGCAAGATTCCCGTTCAAAGAAATCCGATCCCAGAATACATGCGTGAGGGATGTCACGAACAACCAACATAGGTACTCGGAATAATGAATTTCCGAAGCGCACGTTTATTACTGTTCTGCCCTGTACAGCTAACTTTTCTCCATTTGCAACCGTCAGCGACGCATTGAACTTGTGAAGCTTTTCCGGGCGGTATTGACCACTCTTCTTCCATGTTTCTTCGTTAAGAATGCTCGACGTCGCGCCAGTATCCAAAAGGAGCGACACACGAGTGTGATTAATCAGACCAGAAACATAAACACCGCGGCCGCTCAAAACAAACAAATTTTCCTCTCTACACGCCTTGTCGTCGCTCGAACTTCGGGTCTTTGAGTCGTTCAAGGGGACTGGTTGACCCTCGGCAGGCCCCTCTGTCCGTTTCCCGATGAACTGAGACAATCTCGAGCATAATGGCCGTAATTCTGACAACGATAACATCTGACTCTTGAAGATCCCGCAACTGGGCGTCTGCGTGGTTCTTGCTGTTGTTTTTCCAACCTCTCGAGCCGCGAATTGATGGATGCCATTAAGCCTTTGAGCTCTGAAACTTCGAGGGTGTTATTTTCCTCCATGACATTTAGCTGCGGTCGAGGTGGTCTATTTTCAGCTGAATTACGCGAAGCTACGCGGGCACTCTCAAGTTGTCGCACCAGCCGAACGGCGGCTGAAAGGCTTTCGGGTTGTTTAATAAACAACTGTTCACGACATCCCTCACTACAGCGAACACCTTCCAAAAACCGATCTTTCGCTATTTCCTCTTTGAAGCGGTAGTCAGCATCAGGGTAGGCGTTCTCAGCTAGTTCCAGAAGATTATCAGCGTACATTTCAAAGTCCTCGTTGCTGTCCTGTTGCCGAGCTCGAAGAAGCAGTTTGTAATCCCCCGGGGATTTTCCTGAGTCAAACCGAGTCATAACACGTTGCAAAAAAACTTGATACGAAGCACTCTCGGGAATTCTGAGAAGTTGGACGGCTCTGTACGCTGTTTGGTCCAGCAAAGTGACCAGAAATGCTTTCTTCTTCGATTCAGGGATGCTAGCCAACTTGGAATATTCGTCAAATTGCGACAGCCATACCTTGAAATTCTGACCGAGCGAATACGGTTTTGGCTGCTTTAGAGCAACATTTCTGCTGATTGAATCGCCAGAACTTGGTTTATCTGAAGATTGCTTGAAAACCTGGGTCATTGCACTTATCAGTTCGTTTATCATAGCACCAGTTCCTTCTTGCGGCGGAGTTGAAGTCGTTTCGGTTTTCACCTCGTGGCCACCAATGGCTCCCTTCTCGTCGGGCGCGTGGGAAGGTATTTTCGGTTTTGCTCCACCGTAATCATCAGTCGCTTCATCCTTTGCACTCATAGTGATCCCAACCGCTGCCACCAATGTAATAAACGGCAAATAGTCGACAAACAGAACGAACGGATAGCAGAAATAACGGGCAAACTGAGCAACCGTCACACTTGCTTTTAATACCGAACTCAAAAAGTACAGTCCAGCGTTTGCGCGCCAAAACTGTCACGTGACCTACTATTACACATATAACGTGCTTCTCACAACTGGCAAACCATTACAGAGGAAAACTATCATTTTGTTCGCTAGTCATAAATGTAGTTTGAGTGACAGGGTAGTTTACTTTGGTTTCCGGTGACTATCGTGGCCAACCACGTACCATTACTTATCAAAACACAATTACATTTTCTTACAGTCTGGCGGGGCTCATTCCGTGTTGGGGGTCATAATTACGTTCCTTGCTTGTGTACAACCCATCCTGGCACTTTTCAGACCTGCCCCAGATGCTGAACGGTGAGTTATTCGTTACAAACTGGAACCATGTTCTTTCATTCAACTGACTCGACTAGCCTACAATCGAATGTGCCTCACAGAGTCTTTTAGTAAAGATGCATTAGGTCCAGTTCAAACGTCGAACTTTTTATTTACCGAACTTAAATCCGTTTCGGTCGACCCAAACTATCAAGTTCGACTGTTTGATTCAAACGTTGAACTTTTCATGTACCGAACTCAATTCGTGGTGTCAATAAAGACCATTTTCGCCGCTTAAAATACGAAAATGAACCGATGAAATTATTTTGAAATGACGCACCCTACCATTTGGCTTGAAAAAAACATATTGAGTCACGTACAGGTTGGATCAGGTCGGAAAAACTTTCTGTGTTGTTTTCGCTTTATGTTCAAGGAAATCGTGATCATATTGAAATGCAAATACTCAACATGAATTTCAAAACGGGTAAATAGTGTTAGTACTAGTTGAAAGTAGACCGTTCGAGCTGTCCAGGTTTAGCATGTTGTAATTTAAAATTTCACTTTCGTCAAGCTTGACATGCTTCTGTGAGTTCTCTTTTCACGTATGAAATGTCATTATACAGCCAATCATAAGCGCTGTTACACTGAAAAAAGCGTTGACATAATTTATGCATTTGGTTCGCCACATGAAAAGTTCGAGGTCTGAACCGAAGTCGGTCCCCAGTCGAACTTCCCATGTAGACCATGCACTCGAACTTAACTTGGGTTGACCCAAATTAGATATGTCGACCTTAATTGATTCAAACGTCGATCTTTTCATGTACTTAATTGAATGAATTAGGCTCGGTACATTTGAGTACATGAAGAGTTCGACGTTTGAACTGGGCCTTAGTTACGTTTCGTTTACGGTAATCTGTTTGTGTTTTCTTGTTGCCGCCAGACGTTACATTTTCAACTGGACTCATCGTATCGTGGGCATTTCGGCATTTATCCTAGCCGGTGAGTTGCACACTAATTAGCATTGGCACAATAAAATGGATAGAAGAATACTCCCCTTCCAGTCCCAGGGGACCATGCGGGTAGGTAGAAGCCCTGTGTTGATTTCTGTGATTGGCTTTAATCCACTTGATGGATGGTTGACCCAAGAAGCTTCAGGTGTAACTATAAGCCTGAGTACACCCCTGTAACGACGTACCTCTAAGGAGATGGGGACTGTATGGTCCAACTTTCGCATAGGACATAATCACTAAGCTAACGGAATTTTTAGTTCTCATCGATATTTCATAACGTTTTTACATATTTTTTTGCGTCTGTTGCAGTTGCCAACATAATCCTTGGCCTTAAGCTGCCTCATCTGAACGCCGAATTTGCAGTGTATTTTGTGATTGCCTTTTGTGTTGGCATGGCAACTGTTGTTGTGCTGGAGATTGTTCGCACTTGCAGCCAAGGAAAACATTCACGTAAGTATAGAATGAGTAGTGCTGTCGTCATCATCATCATCATCATCATCATCATCATTATCATCTATCTATCTATCTATCTATAAACAGGGAAGTTTTCATGTGCCGGCCTGACCTCACAAGTGATGGTCAGAATCGACGCGTAAATTTGAGAACTCCACTCAGATTCTATAAGTACTGGTCGCTGAACCGACGTAGATGCGACGACGTTTCTTCCTGTATACTCTGTATTAACTACCAATTGCTCTCTCTTTTCTAGTGCTCACTCAGATTACCATTGCGTTCATTGGTGTCCTGGTGGTAACTGTAAGCATTAATGCGCTGATATTCATAGTCCGCGAAGTACCATAGAGGATCGAAGCTGCACACGACTGCCATGGAAACATGTTTGGTGGGTCCTGGGAAATGGAATTGCAGTCTGTTTACTTATCTTCTATATTTAGTTTGTACTTGCTGCATCACAGTTAGTTGGAGAACTGTAAATTCATTGATAACCTTGGAAACTATAAAACCATTCGCACTGACAAAACTAGAGCAATTTATGTTGTAAGGGAGTAACGTTTGGTTCTGTAAGAGAGTAACTTTACGTTAAAAAAATTGAGGTAGTGTGTCGTTGGAGTGTGTGAAGGCTAACTTGGTTTGGCCACAGTAAACATATTCCAGTGATTACGTTTCGAGCGTTAGCCCTTCGTCAGGGAATTTCATACGGGGGCTAACGCATCAGCACTCGAAACATCAGCGCCTCAATCTCTTCACAGTTGTCAATTTGCCTAATTAACACTGTTGGTTTGCGCATATGTTGTTAGGGGCCTTCACCTGCAACATTCGCAGGTCTTCACATGTTTGGTTGATGAAAACAATAGATAAAGGGGGTAGTTTGTAAAGAAATTGTCGGTGCTGGGTCGGTGGGGGAGTTGTACACAAACATTTGGTTTTATCAACGGAGTTGATAATGTAAATTGACTACCGTACAGGGATTCTAAAAGCTGACATTTCGAGCCCTTGATGAAAACAATAGTGTACAAACAATCAAAACAATCGATCCTAGCACTAAAACATTTTACAGCGTGCAACGAAAGATTGCGCTTCCGTTCCGTGTTAAGGGAAGCTGTCCACTTTGACGTAATGAACTGAATTTTCCAAAACGAAGTTGAACACGCGATTTCCTGCCCAGAAACGTGGGTTGTCCAAATGATTCCCGATAAAATCCGGAATAAAGCACAGGTTTTTTTCAAATATGACAGTTCACATTGGCTTAAATGGAGGAATCAACGGTACGGACGGACGGACGGACCTTAATAGGCCATTTCCGAATTACCTCTGGCCTCTTTTTCAAAGCGAGTCTAAGTGCTTCTCCTTTCATATGCAAATCAGTTTTCATTCACATGAAAATGAGTTTAATTTGCGTGTGAATGAAAATTGATTTGCATATGAAAGGATGAGCACTTAGACTCGCTTTGAAAAAGAGGTCTGAGGTAATTCGGAAATGGCCTATTGACGTCATAACCAAAACCAAAATGTTTTGTACGAAAAAGTTACCAACCTCGTCCCCAGAAGACCCTGAGTATGAGGTTGAAAAGTTACCATAATTTTGTACCCATGGTGCTGCGCGCGCGCTGGAGCTCCTCTTAAAAAGGGCTTAATTAGGGAAGCCTTTGTCTCAATAACCACAAACAACAACAACAAAATCAAGTACTTATGCTTGTCACTTCCAAATTTTATTAGGGAAAGAAGGTAAAACAACTATTGAGGATAGGAAACGTGGAACCTCGTTAGCAAAACATCGAAAGGCGCCTCAGGCCGAACTGAAAATAAAAAAAGAAGACAAACGTAAACATCTTAAACTAAACCCATTTAATCGCACGTGCATTTTTTTTTAATTTTGAAACTGAGTGCTTTAATTATTAAGATAACTGTATTAAATTCTACTAGTCCTTTCTCTCTTTTTTAATCTAGGTGGGTGTCGTAATTTATGTAATAAAAGACCAAATGTCCACTATACCTTTCGCTAGGACACGTGGCAGATTCGTAAATAGGATTCTGGCATTCACTAGGCTCACGAGACTCGAGAGGTATCGTAGGATCGCATTCTTCGGTTTCCAGTTTGGACTCGTACAGTGGATTTAATGCACATTCACCTCCCCTTCATAGGACAGATAAAAGAAGTTGTCATTTCTCCCGAAGTTTAAAAAGCTGCACTAAATTTTAAACATACCCGGTTTATAAACTGGCCTTACACATCCAGCCGTTGGAAGGGAGACGTCCCATTTAAGAATTCCGTCGTCTTTTTATCTATTTTGTTTTTATAAAATTTTCTAAGCAAGTCACCCTTCCAGACTTACAATACACCAAGAGTTAAAACGGAAGTGTGTTAATCGGTGAATTCCAACAACGTGTAACAAGCTTATAAACCTTTACTTGACAAATTTACTTACGCGTCATACAGTGGGTTTTCCATTAAGACCTCAGAGTCCTTCCCAGCTCTGTGAATTAGAAAAGGGATGTTTGTTCGATCAAGCATTGTGTTTGGTGTTTTTGTTCTTAATTGCCATCACAATCACCATCACAATCACTGCATCAATATAAGTATCACTATCACTGTTTACCATTAATATCATGCACTATTTATACCATGCCATAGAAAATACAGCCAATCAGAATGCAAGAAAGCCGTTGTATGTTCGTCGGTATTCCATCGAACCTTCCCATTGATCAGTGCAATTCAATGGTATCACACCCAACCTTCCCATCGCGCGTTGCGTTTGCTACAGTATTTTCTATGGCATGGTATAAAATAGTTATGCAACGCTTTCTGGTAGTATACCATGGAATATCCCACTCGTCACTTGTATTTTCTTGACATACACACTCTCGTAAAGGCTCGTGTGTATACGAAGAAAATACAAGTGACTCGTGGGAGGGGCCTCCCTTCTTTCCAGTACTCTCTCGGTTTTTTTCTCGCGCTCGCTTTCTTTCGCACGTCTGCACCAACTGAGAGCCTGGAACAGGCTAGTAAAATAACCAAAACATTCCCGTCGGGTTGACATTACTGTATGAAGCATACATGAAGTTAGAGACAATACATGGCAAATTACATGAGCTGCCCACCGTCAAAATCAAAATATGGCCGCTTCATCCGTGAAATGTTGTTTACAAGACGTTTTTTCGAAATTTTATCCAAGCGGACCTCCCGTCAGGGGTTCAGAATAAATTCAAAGATAAAGATTTTAATCTCTCAAGAAGGGTACTCAACGCTTCATTCTAAACCCGGTCGCAGCTTGAGGAATTTGTCACCTTGGACGCCACTATTTTGATCTCTGCACAACAGGCTCGCCCAAACACAGCAGTTATGTAGATGAAAGCACGTGCAAGCGCCAAAACAAGTTTACTAACTCGTTTTACCAGTTCAAATTTAATTTATTCGCCCGTGGCGCTGGACGGCGGCTCACTCAAAGAAACAAACGGTTGCTCATAGTGGTTTCTCTCGCGGGTAGCATAGAAGAAACCAACTGCTCGTAGGGTACTGGTATCCTTCGCATTCTCCGCTAACTTTGGTCGTAATCCTTCCGTGAAAGTCCTCGAACGTGCTTCTCCGATACAAAAATGGCGAGATTCAGATCAGAGCGACTCGATAACTTGGTGTAAATCTAAGGTAAGATCTTCAATATGATGTTTCTTGTCATTTCGATTCAGCCACAACAAGAGGCAAAGATCCACTAAAAGTTGTTTTATCCTACAAATGCGTCATGTTTTTAAGACCACCACGTGGCTCAAATGCGGCTCTTCACTTGCGAAAATCCTGGATGTGACCTCACCGGGCATTCTACGCCTCGTACCCTACGAGTCATCACTTGTATTTTCTTCGTATACTCACAAACCTTTAGGCGCGTGTGTATGCAAAGCAAATACAAGTGACGAGTGAGATATTTCGTATGGTATACCACCAGAAAGCCTTGCACAACTATTTTATGCCACGTCATAGAAAATAGGGGCATTATATAATCGATGCGGTGCACGACGGGAACATCGATTCAGTGGAATAACGACGAATAGAGTACTAAAGTGTGACGTCACAAAAAATTAAATCTGTGAAATTATGGGATTGGGCGCCATTTTCGAATGGAGTATCCTTGAAAAAGGTTCCTTGCCAAAACTTAGCTCTTAATTGTAATTCCCAGCTGAAATATGAAGGATTGAAATTTGATACTGCCCCATATAAATCTCTCTAATTTTGAGTCTGTTCTAAACTGAAGGAACAGAAACAAATTTTGAAGGGTTTGTATGGAATGCCATCAAACTTGGGATGAGGAAGTCTTTTAGCATGCTCTTTAAGAATATGGCATCATATCCCATAATTTCAAAAATTTTATTTTTGTGACGTCATCACTTTAGAACTCTATATACGACGGTTTTCTCGCATTCTGATTGGCTGTATTTTCTATGGCATGGTATAAATTACTGTAGCACTATCATTATTTACTATCACGTATCACCATCGCAATCATTTTGTTTAAGTATGTGCGTGTCACGCAAGTCACGCAGCTAAACTCTTGAAGCAGCCTAACTAGGTGTACTTGTCAATTTTACTCACTCATCATGTAGTGGGTTTTCCACTGAAGCCCCCGAGATCATTGCAATGCTGTAAAAAAGAAAAGGTGTAGATTTCATTTGGCCAATTGTGGTTGTGTGAGAGACCAATACATCAAACGAAAGCGTAACGTAAAAGATGTTGAAGCGGCATTATGATCCTCGTTTTTGGTAAAACCTAAAACGTGTTTTGACATCCATCGCAAACAAACAAAAATTCTTCAAAACGGTTATCGTAGTGCACGGAAACTATACATAAATGACTTGGGTTGCGCTTGGCTATGACACAGCAAGTCTAGCAAGGGAGAAAAAAAAATAAGGATGCCAGTAAAGTGGCTTCGGGCCATAAAGAAACGTTGAGTTGTAAAAATGTCTTGCTAAGTTGGGGGACTTTTATCATTTCTCAAACACTATTCAAAACGTTTGTTTTCACGTTAAACTCGCCAATCCGTCAGTCTGGTCTCATTTTATATATCTCTCACGCTTGAAATATAGTTGGGAAGGTTCTCCATTCTAAAACGTGATTAGACATAGGATTTTTCGATTAAATCATACTATGCACCCACACGGTTGAATGCTTAAAAGTTATTGAATTTATTTTTACCTGTCGTAGAGTGGGTTGTCAAGAGGCTCTGTTTTGGGATTGCTGATTAAGAAAAGAACACACACAATACTCAAGAAAGCACATAGTGACTGCAATTTATGACTTAACAATCCGCTATTTGTGAATGGACTGCGTTTACCTCTCGTAGTAAACAGATTGCTTGTGCTCTTGTTTCTCCGTTCTTTTGTGATTTCTGAAATAAGAGGAATAACGGAAGAAAATGATCATCCGCACGATCTCAGTCAATGGAATGGTCAATCAACACACTGCTCAGTCAATCAGTCTATGGATCTGTCAGCCAGTCCGTCAGTCACTCTCTCATTTAGCAAATCAAAGCAAATCAGCTGATGCACTGATATTATATCAATCAAAATAATGATCGGTCAGTTAGTCAATCTATCAACCCCTCGATCAACTAATCGGTGAATAAATCACTTGTCAATCTTTATCTGAAATATCTGAATGTAATAACCGTTCATCAGTAGGATGCCTAAAATGTGTGCAGTTCCACAATTGGTTTCGGTTCCATTAAATCCTATACCAATTGCAGAACATTTTAGGAGGAGCCACCTACAGTGTGAGCACAGTTATTGACAATATAAATTAGCAAGGAAAACAACGCAAAATCATAGTAGTACGTTAAATAACGAATCAAGTACACATAAACTAAACAAAGCAAAGCGACAAAATATGGGCGTTAGAATTGTATAAAAGAGCTAAACTAATAAAGGATACAGTGGTGTCTCAATCCCGGATTGCTAATCTCATCTACCGTAGTACAGTACCATACTTCTCAATGATAGCACTATGGCGTTTCGTGATGAATGAAAGACGATCTGATGATTGATCAGGGGTCGAAGAATAGCAAAGAAATACATGTGCTTCGATACACTGAGACCACGTGATAGCGTCATTACCCCTTGAATCAATGTGAGTTGAAGCATTGGCAACCACGGACAGCTGTTTCGGAGTTGTTACGCCTGTAGCGTTCGTTTACAGAAGCAAATTCCTACAGCATTCCAGTCCGCACTGCGCACTATCAACAGTTTGTTTACGTTTCTGTTTTGATTCACTGTTTATAAGCCTCATATGATAGAATGCTACTCGATGGTATTCCTTACGAACCTCTCAGCTTATCTTTGAAGCACTTTAATATGAATCAAAGCATCTAACTTTGATCAAAGCAAAAACGCATACAAATTGAGAGTGCGTAATATGGACTGAATCATATTCACTTTTAGGCCACATCCCAACCGCTTCCTGCCAAACCTAATCAACTGATCACGTAGGCAACCAGGAACCGACAATCATGAGGGCTCTGTCATCTCACCAAGAAGTAGCTATAGATTCTGATTACGGGCTTAAACAACGCACATTTTCCACTTTGTAATTCCAAGCATAGTACTAAATAAGAGGTCAGCATCAACAAACATGTTCAAATGCTTGCTGTATTGTCCTGGGGCCAGATATCACGAAGCCCTCCTAAGTTAATATGTCTTCTAATTCTTGTTTTCCTAAAGAAGCTCATTGTTTTGATGTGATAGAAAACAATACTTCGTGAATCTGGACAGTCTGGCCCCTGTTTTCTCACCTCCAGCGGTAAAGAAAAAACGCCAACAGACATACTCCAACTATCACGAACAGCAGCGTGGGAACAACAATCAAGGCCACCTTCCCAGATTTCATTCCACGGTAGCCAAATGAGGACTCGGTTTGCCTAGGGTCTGTTGGTTCATAAGAAGACTGGGTGCTCAGGGAGCCTGTCAGATAAAAGCAACAAGTTCAAATGAAACGTAGCAACGTAGTGGCCTAGTTAATAGTTATCTGGCAGCTTTTTAATTTGACGTTGTGGCTGGTCACTGCCGTTATGTTACTGAGTTTCTTAGCCTACCTAAGGGGGGTGGGGAGGAGGGAGGGGGGGTTGATTTTGCTTACGTGTGCAAACCCAAAACCCAAATCCAAGATGGCTGCCGTTTGAAAGTCATTACCCAATCTTCGTGTGATAAATGAGGTAAGTTGACCGATAACCTTTTGTTGGCTTTCTAAATTGTCCTTCCCAGTTCCCAAATCAATTTTCAGTATCTTTGGAAGAAAAGGAAGCGTTTATGCGTCCGAGATATAGCCTTATCAACAATGAGTGATATACCGGAAGTGGAAGGTACGTTCGGTGGTTCATCTGTGGTTTCCGGTTTCGATGGCACACTTTCACTTCCGGATTTGGCTGTAGTCTTTCTGGTAGTGAAATGCCTCGTGCTTCTGCCACTAGCCACTGGCGTCGTGGTTGTTTGTCTGCGCAGTAGTACTGTTCGTCTTAGGAGTGGTCGGTGCGTGCGTAGGCGTGCTGGAATCTAAATTTGAACGCGAAAACAAGAAAAGAAAGGCTTATACTTGTCAATGTGACCACATTATCGTGAGGAAGAGCTTTTGAAAACTTGATTTGTACTGACTCGTTAGCTTTTGTACTGAATAGGAAGCTTGAAATCCAGCGAAGTTGCTCTTGCTGTCAGTCTTGAAAATGATGAACAACTCGTTGGAGGAAGACCAAACCCCAGAGCCTGGGGGAGCCCTGTCACCTGAATAGATACCCAGGGAGGGTGAGGTCTCGTTTTGTCCGTCGTACACTTGAACGTTGTCAGTATCTGCTCCTTTTTGAAGTGTGAACTTTGAAAACTTCAGTAAAACCTGGGGAGAAACGAATGTGATATCCGAGTTGCCCTAATTTGTCTTGTTATACAACAATATCTCGCCATGTTTGGCGCAAGTTTCCTTTAAAGACGTATTCGAACGTCAAAATTTAGATAATCAAGTTTAACCGCCGTCTGAGTTTTTGTTAAATGTTAGGGAGTCCACATTATTTCCCCGTGTAATGCACGGTTTCCTTACCTGCAGCCCTTGGGGGACATTTATCTTCCAGGAACAGTACTGTCCAGCCGGGTAAGCTCTGGGATAATTAGGGGACTGGAGCAAGCCACTGGATGCGGTCAAAGTGTAGTTACAGCCTAAAACGAACGTAAACAAATTACTAATGCTGTATGTTCTCGGCATAGGCGTACAGGCCGGGGGGGGGGGGGCTGCAGCCCCCCCCCCAGAATTTTGGGCAACCTAGACTGTTTGGGCAGCAAGAGAAATTTGGGCAAAGCCAATTATTTATTTATTCATATGCAGGCCATTGTTAGTGCACCGTATGACCCTCGTTTCCTTTCGACTTTTTCGTAAAATTTGGGCAACTTGCAAGACATTTTTGGGCAAATGGTTCACCGCCCCCCCCCCCCCCCCCGGCAAAAAAATGCCCGTACGCCTATGGTTCTCGGCATAGTGTTGATTTAGTTGACACAAATGTTGTGTTATTTATAATATTATTTGTGGATAAGGAGTTAGTCTGACAACGTGCCTTTCTGCGTGCGGTAAGGAAAACTAACTGAAACTTAGATACACCTGGCCCGCGGGCAACCACTTGGTGCAAAGTTCTGGACAGACATTCATAGTCGAATATGAGTCTATACGTTTTAACGCAACCAAGTTCAATATTATGTGATGGCAAGCTTACTTACTAGTATAATAACAGTAGTGAATAGTGTGATCATTCATCCCTGCACCATAAGGATACGACCCTCCATACCCGTCGTCATCTCCTTCGGTGTCAAAGCGGATCCACTCTGACTTGGCTTGAGCCCACTTTACTTGCTGGCACGCGGCTGACTCATACGCCATAAGGAAGAAAGGTTTATCTGTTGGAAGCTCAATGGGTTCTGTCTTATTTCCGTCCGTTCTGCAACAGTAGTATATTTTAGTGTTACTGTCGTACACACCATCCGGGAGCACACTACCCTTGCTGTTCTCGTTTGACGAGTCTTCGTCATCCCATGTGATGTAACCCAGCTTAAGTCCATTTGGACAAGAGTCTTTCTTGTAGATACAGTATTTGCCTTTTGGAAGAAACAAAGACAGTATGAAAGACCACAGCTTAACGTGTTTTGATCATAGTAACCTCGCTAGGGTAGGCACTTCTTGAAATCGGAAGTTTCGCTTTGTGAGCATCTTCCTTTTACGTCGCTGTGGAACTTTTCTGTAAATTTCGCAAGAGTGTGGCAAACTGCATTCGATCAGTCTGAGTTCAAAGATACAACCACTCACACACCTACGAGTACTAAGCTTGACTGTGGTGATTTGCGCATTTGAAAGTCCCTAACAACGGAGGGACAACGGTCGGAATTGAATAAAATTGAAGAAGACAGAGTTCAAAGTTCGAACTGATACTCAGAAAGGGGGAAGGGGATCCACTTGATCGGCATCGGCACGCAACTTACCTGTAGGCCAACTAGGTCTTGAAGAGTCACCGGTTTTGGTTGTCTTCATACAAAAATTTCGGTTGATGTTCCTCGATACGCTGGCATCTAAGTGAAAACTACTTGAACGTTTATTGCTGGGAAACAGCCAATCTTCGGTGTCTTGGTAACGCCATCCCGTGTGCCACGTGAACCCACTGGACGATGGACAGCCGGACTTTGCACGTGGTATCCCGTATGTACCAGAGGCCCACTTAGTCGATACTATAAAATAACTCCGAGTTAGAATTTTTGTAATAAATCGCACGACCTTGAGTGTAATTTGTGATCACGACCGATTCTGAAAGTTCTCGAATTGTATCAGGTCTCACAATTTGTAATTTATAGTGTGTTCTAAATTACGCCGAAAAACCATTTCAAACAATCGCAACTTCATTAGATATACCAGTGGCTGCTTTCGTGCTCACACCTCACAGAGTCGCAATTGAAATGGGAAGCTTGAATTGTTTTGACGTGGCACTTACACTACTCTTGACTGGAATCTTTTCAGGGTATTTTCAAACTTAGCTGAACTAGACAACCAATGCAAATTGAAAGCAATTGTGCTTTTTCACTATCCAAACTAAAAACAAAAAATTCTTATTCAAGTAACATAGAGACGTTTCTTTTTGGATTCCAGTCAAAGCTAGTGACCAGTACTCTACTGGACAACAACGGAGGCAGTTTTGAGTCTGTTGATGACGTCCTAATTAGTAAACGCTGTTGAACAGTACTGTCTAGTTGTGCTTTTTAGTATACTGTTTTCCTACCCTCATGGGGGTTCTCTCCTATGCAGGAGGCTATCATCCGGGTGAATAGGTCAGAAAAGGAGCGCTTGCAATGAAACATCAAACCAAATAAAGAGCCAAATCAGATGTTTGCTGTATGCGTGCAAAAAAAGAAAGAAAAGCGGAAAACTGTGACAAATTGCCCCGCGTTTACGTTGGTATATTCATGGGAATTATGGCCAAAGATCATTACATTATTCAGAGTAACACCAATAAATATCAAATGATAGCCTGTGGATTGGGTTTGGAGGCAAAAAACGACGAAACAACCAGCAAGCCGAGCGAGCGCCAGAAAAATTCGGCCCGGCCAGCGAGGCGAGGAGACGAGCCTCCCCTTCCCAGACCGCTCTTGGGTCGCTCCACTCGCTTGGCTCCCCGTTGTGTCGAATTTTTCTCGCGCTAAAACAGTTGTTTCTTTTTTCGCCCTAAAACTCAATCAGGGACCTTTTATTTATTAGTTAGCAAACAAACATCAAACCAGGTCAGACCACCATCGTACCACTTACTAGCTAGAGAAGATATAGGAGGTCCCTGAGCTCAGTGAAAGCCACGTGTAAGGCAACATTGGACTAGTTATCAACATATATCACAGTGGCTTTAAAATTTATCTGTCTGTAGTGTTGCTTATACTAATTTATGATAATCTATTCGTGAAGCCTCTCAGCATGCAATATTTTCTGTCATCCGAACTCGGAAGTTAAACTTTTGCCATTGTGCTTGACGTTAGGGTGTTCAATCAGCTTTTTAGACTGTCCATGAAATTCTGTTGATTGAAGGCGTGATAATTTTACACTTCCGGTAGAACTGATATCGTATGTTCAAGCTGCAATGACTAAATGCAGGCGATATGACAGTCTGTTCAGGGAGAGTGGGATCCATCTTACATTAAACCACGATACCGAAATATAAACTTTTCCTTTTAAGAACTGATTAAATCAACCGAGTCAGCATCTGATTACTGAACGTACGTTCCCCAAAACAACTTGCCACGCAAGGATCTTTCAACAAGCTGGAATTTTACCCGATACAGATAAATATAAATGTCATTGTGAGAACGTTTCCCAAACAAAGCACTAAACCCAAATGAACTCCGTCAAACGAAAGACACTTTCAAGAATCTGAGGTGTAATGGCTAAAACGTTTTTGAGTTCACTGTTTCTAGCAAAGACATGAACGTATTTAAATCATATAAGATGCTCTTTATCCCCTTAAACAAACATCTAACCTTTGACAATAATGCACTCCACATGAAGTTTAGTAACAAAAACCAAAGCAAGCCCGGCCGAATTTAACACCAAACGGTCATGGAGCCGGTTATTTTGTTTGTATTCTATTAGCTGAGTGAATGCATTCATTGATTATTCTATGCACGTTGTTATGATCACACCCACTGTAACGAATGTGAAGAAAGAGGATTGCGGAAATGAACTCTCAATGACGATAACGTGTCTTAACATGAATTTTTGAATTCGCTTATTATTTCTTCAGTACATATTAAGGAAAAAACCTTGTTCCAAACACTGAACTAGCAGTCTGTCCGATTCACGGCCTTGTTCTCATTTCTATGTACTGAATTCTCTTACTTATAACATCAACGTGCAAATATGGATTGGGTTATGAAATGTCGATTACTTTGCAGTGACGTCTACTTCTTGTTGCGAAACGAAACGAAACGAAACGAAATGTAAATCTGTAACTTGCGAAATGAACTCAAAATCTGTATTTTGCGACATGAAAATCTTTACCTTGCGAAGATCTCCACTAGCAGGAGACTGAATCGATATTATGATAGGGACAATTACAATGTACGTGATATGCAGCAAATAGTCCAACATAACTTCTTTCCGGTCTCATCCCATCATCGACATTTTTCGCTGCTCTTCCACATCATGCAAAACAGAAGGGGCATGAGAATACTTTATCTAATTTTGATAAGCTATCTGGTGTCAGCTACGGCATACTTTTTCTGGGGATGAGCAGATCTGCGTAAGATCTGTTGAAGCAGAACGTGCGTGACGCTTTCCATCACGGCCTCAACAAACAACAAACACTTCACAACACAAGAAGGCATGGCGTTCAAGTTGCCATCTTTTGGGTTGCTTGAGCATTCGAAGAGAAGTTCAGTGTTTCATGCCGCTACCGTTTGGCACGATGTGGAAGAGCAGTGGATGAGACCGGAAAAAAGTTATGCTTGAAAAGTTTTGCTGTTGTCATGAAACCGATTTTAGCCTCTTGCTGATGGGGATCCTCGCAGGGTAAAGATTTCATTTTCGCAAAATACAGATTTTGAATTCATTTCGCAAAATACAGATTTTGAGTTCATTTCCCAAATTACAGATTTTCATTTCGTTTCCTCGTTTCGTAAATATAAGCCTTGTTACACCCGGTGTTATACAAACTTTACCTGAAACGAAAGCCCCTGAAGCGAAGATGAAAAGGAGAGAAGCAATCATCGTTGATACAGCTCTCATTTTCGAGAAGAGAAGACAAATCCTGCTAAAAATATCGTGTCAACGTCAAATCCGTGAGAGAGCACACGCAGGGCTGCCACGAACTCCTTACGTGAGTGCAGTTGCAAGTGAAAGAGGGAGGATCGTTGTCTGTTTGGTTAGTTACTGACAAGCCAGTGACAAAAAAAATTGGAGCGGAATGGACCAGGAGGTGCATGGAGGAAGGATTACGGTTGGTACGGGTAAGCATCTCACTTTTGTAACTAATTCATCTTTAGCATTTTAGCTCTTATAGAGCACAAAATGATCAAATTATGCTGTTAACATGAGCAACCTTTGCCAAGTAAGAAACTTACTCAGATTTAAATGTCGTTCTGCCGTTTTTAATATACGAGCGGTGTAAGTTGATAGTCCTACTGTTCCCTACCTCCTCCTTTTGTGACGATCATTTATATGTCAGTAAAATATAAACGGGCAGGGTTGAGTGAAACTTGGCGATAGGCAAAACGCCTCATTCAGTTGGTCAAGGAAACTAACCGGTCAAATTAAGTCTTATTCTTATGCCCCCGATGGGACTGGGGTTATGGGCTGTATATACTGCTTAACATTAGGGCGGTGAAGTGAACGAGCTTAGGGGGGGTCAGCGTAGGGGCGCCTTCCCCAGTCTTTTCTCTTATTTTGCTCCCGGCGATGTAATTATGAATAGCTTGCTCTGTCGACCATCCCCAGTACCTGGAACTGCCTGATCGAGGATGTCATCCAATCCAAGTCCCTTCCCGTCCCGTCCCGCTCAACAAATCAAATTGACGCCAAAGCCGTGAAATCATGACGACAACACTGAATCTTTCGTGCACGAAAATAAAAAAATTCATATAAAAACAAGATGGATGCCAGCAACGGAAAACTGTACTTGTATTGTTTAAGAAAATATTACAACAACCGAAAGGGAAATATATTTTTTATTGTATTGGATTCGCGACTTCCTGGTCTGAGGGTTATTGCAAAAGCCCTGGATCCGGCAATATCTGAACAACTGCAAGCCTACCCCTACCATAACCCAACATTAACACCAACCTATTAATTATAAGTTATTACAACTTGTTGAAAAACTTACACAACTGACGTCTTATAGAAAATTTATATGTTGCTGATGCTATCTTCTCGTTGTTACGAAAATAAAACTGACGGAAATGTCATCAGCTATTTTCAATGTTTTCCTGAAAACGTTTCACCACAAACCTGACAGTTACAAGATGTTATTATCTTCACCTTTTTCACTACTCGTTTTCGGGGAGACCTATATGGACAGTAAAACACAATCCTTTTTTTCCCTAAAAGAACCAGGCATGCAAGAACCACATGACACGAAGCCTTCACAAATCGATGGTATAAAAATCGAAAGACAGTAGCCGTAGCATATTCTATTAATCACATTTCTCGACTCGCATCCGGGTGGCTTAATAGTGTCAGTGAACTTTGCCATTCTGCACCAATGCTGGTCAAGTTCTAGGCTCGTCCCAGGAAGATGGATCTGACAGTCGCCGTTTCGCATCACTCGACGTGTACTAATCTGATCTGAGACGGCTTTTTCACCTTGCAAATTCGCCAGCTTCCGGAGTAACATCAGGTAAAACAGGACGCTATAAACTCGCCGCATTTTAGCTGCGAATTGAATCAAACCGCTAGGAAAAAAGTTTAAAATTATTATCACACCTTCTATTATTAACTAAATAACTATAATATTCTGTCGAAATTAAAATTGGCCGAGTTTTTCATTTCAAGTATTAATTGTAACGTTGGCAAAACAAAGTTTTTAAGGCCATAATCAAAGGACTATTTGAATGTATTCATGACAACCTTTTATGACTCCCAACTATAAAAATTGTCAGTTTTGCTCTTTTAAAAACTTTAAGAATTGATTGATATTTCACACCTAATTGCCATCGAGATCAAGCAGTTATAAAGGCTAATTTAAAACAAAAGGGACAAAATAGGGTAACTAAAAAGCCTCGTGAGATTCATTGGTCAATGTTAAAGCGACAAGACCCTGACCGACTAAGTCAAAATCAACATTTTTACAAAAACCTCATATAATAATGAAAGAAAAGTCCCACATTTTCATTCGATTGACTCAAATTATGTTGCTGGAAGTAACTATTAATTGATGCATTAGTGTCCTTGGCTAACTGTGGAAAAAGTTCATGTTTACCTTTGCGAAAAACCTGTCCTTTAAGTCTCTCCTACACGGGGTCCTAACCCTGTCTGCACGACATAGAACTTGAGATTTTCGTTTGCGTTTTTGTCTTAGGAAATGGATCTTTCTTTTCTTTTTTTCTTCGTGGTTGTAAAAAGCTCGCAGGCCATTTTGATCAGTTACATAAAACATGGCGGTTATTCAAGGGAGTGCTCTGTTCACGTTGCGAGAATTGAATATTAGTAAGTTTTGTAATGTTTTAGGTATTTAAGGTTTAGGTACGGGTCTGTGACGTCTGTATCACTTATAACTGAATAAACGACTCGATGCTTTTTTCTCCTTTGAAACGTAATGATTTCTATTAAAGGTGGACAGTTTATTTTGGTCTTAAAAAAAGTGTGAATTCGGTTGCTCGCAGTCGTATGAATAATTTCTTTTTGAAAATTCTGCCCTTGAGCAGATGATTATTCAGGGGAACAGATAAGTACTGACCTTGGATGTGCTTCCTTAACCAAACTGCAAAGACTCGATTTAAGTACCGAATCTCAAACGACACCGATGCGGTACACGCTAGCTTCCTTGTGACTGCCTTTATACCATGGTCTTAATCTCGTAATGACCCACCTCTGGTGTTTTCTTTGCGGAATAAAAAATAGAGTAAGTTGTTTCAACTGATTGGCTTTGTTTCCTAATTCCGCCGGAAAGAAATTAAAGAAAAAAGACTCTTTTTGAACAACTTTATAGATTTAATCCTGAATAAACGATTTCAGTTTAATGCAAGAAGGATTAAATTCGCCCTACAGTAACTGACCAATTTTTATTGTTTAATTACTAAAGTCGTTATATAAAACAGAACAAAGCAAAAACAGACTAATCCAATTTAAAGCTGTCTCTACATAGTTTATAACGTAAAGCTTAATCATGAAGTCCTTGCGGTAAAGCGGCTTCTATCATCGTCGATGTGAGGGAAACTTTCTCATCAGTCGTCCCCTATCCATGCATAGCCGAGTGACAGATTTTTATCACGGATTAAGTCCTTAGTTGTTTGTGAACACCGTTTTCGCGCCAATAACAAAAACAATCTTTTCAAGTAATCTATTGTTCCTTCGTTTTTTACGCAAATATAATTTTGCGGAAATTCCTTCAGAAGATTTTAAAAATAATATCCGTTTTGGAAGACATTTCACAAAAAGCATTCAACATTATATTATTCTTTGCCACAAACTGGCACGTGCCATTACTGTTGTCCAAATTCCTTGATTTAATCCTATCTGGCACTTCCAATGATAATTAAAATATAAAATTGAAAAAATAAATATAGAAAAAGTACAACTAAAGGCAACATTTGGCATTTTCGTACGTATTCATGTTATTCATGAATATTGTCGACAGGGTGTAAAATACTCCCTCAACCCGACGGTCATAGTTTATACGTGGTTAATCTCCCTCGCTCTGTCGCTTATTTCACATGGGGGCCTTGTTAATCTTGTCGAAGATTTGGGTCAATTGTTTGCCGCGAAAAGCCGGCCACGCCTCCGCGATGAATTTTAATTCAAACATGTTTGCTATTGTTTGTTCCAAAAGCACCTTGGCTTAACAAGGGGTCACAATAATACCAATTTAAATTTCAAAAATCAGGCTTTTTGGAACACAAAGTTTTAAAAGCATATACAACAGCGAATTTCCCCTTTGACGGTCGATGCGATAGCAATCTTGAGTAATGCAAAGAGCTTTTCCGTTGAAGCCACTGCTGGAAAGAGTCGTCTTGATTGGTGTTAACGAACAAAGGCCACATGAGCTGAACTGGGAAGTTCAGGTAGCCATTTCTGTAATTTTATTTGTTTCTTTGTCCCTTCGTGTTTTTCCTTTGCTAGAGACGATAGAGCATTTTCACATGACGTCACGGCGGCCATGTTGGTGTACCAAAACAAAGGAACGGCGGCCATATTGGTGTACCAGGCTAACCCTCTGGGAATTGAACTCTATGTTTATGCAAATTGAAATAGAGGACGAGGAGGGATTGTGAAGGGGAGTAAAAAGGCAAACTGTAACTGCTACTATAGAGGTTACTCCTTGCTTCCCATCACGCCCGCGTTCCTCACAACCTCGCCGCTCGATAAATCCAATGCGCACTGCAGAATTTCAGAGAAAAAGGAAACTACACACAGTCTATATATCAACGTATTTGTTTAAGACGCCTGCCTAAAGAGCTGAAGCATGGCAATGCGATAACCAATGCCGTAGTGTGCATGCGACTGATAAGATGAGATAACCATCCTACAATTATGTGCTTCCTGATAATGCATCTGCCATGCGCAAAAACGTACCAATTTTAGACTCAACTGTCTTACAGAGAGATCGAGATAAGGTGTTTGTTCTCCTTAGTGTCTGTCCTCACACCTTTTAAAGTTGTCACCTTTTTGGTGATCACATCCTTAAGTCCTTCGACTATTGTTAGTAGTATACAAGGAGAAGCCTTTGATTAAGCTCCGTTGCTGGATAGGTAGGGATAAATATTCTGTCGAGGCCGGGTCTTGAAGCTGCCTTCTAGCGAAAACCGATCTTGGCAAAACTTCTTAAGGTTGGTAAGGGCGAAACCAAGAGAGGATTTCCTAAGATCCTGCGAGCTAGGGCAAACCTCTCTCGACTGTAGTGAAGTTTTTAGTATTTTTAGTCAAGCTATAGGGGAACAAGAATGAGAAATTGCCCGCAGCATTTCTCCATCCAAACATTCTTTCTTGATAATTGTGATCACATATGCCCTTACGGTACACCAAGATTCACTTATTTATAATAAACTAACTAAACTATTTAAATTAGACAACTGCTACTATGAAGTTCGATGTTCTGCTTTTTAGCCATGACTTATGTCTGGATCCAAATTTGAAGGGGTTCTCATCCGGTTTATTATACTCGCTTTGAATGAAGACGTCCGGTCAAATCCTCTTGTCCGTCTCCTATATGCGATAAACGTAGTCACGCAAACTGCAATCACGACGATTGGTATAACTATCCAAGGAACAATTGACGCTACAGCGAGTTCTAAGAGAACAAAACAGTCATTAGAGTTTACATGGGGTGAGGTGATGTTAGACGATATTGAGGCCACAACAACGTTGCATGCACGTGGGCGTAGGTTTGTTAAAGGGACTCGCACTAGGAGTTTTAGCAGCGACGGCGGCGACGGCAACGAAAACGTCATTCCAAATATAACCACCCGTTTGTGCTGATTGGCTAATTTTTATCATCAATAAGACAGACACATGAATGACGCAATCGCGCGAGGATCTTGAAACCTTTGCCCAGTTCAGCGCTGTTTAGTTCTCGAAAATAAGCGACAAAAAACGTCCAAACGGGACTACTTGAAAGAGGAAATCATCCAAATTGTTTTAAAGGCCAATTTTTATTCAGATTAGATTTAACTGAAAAGGGAAAACGTCAAACTTAACGTGGAACTCGATGAATGGAATCTGTTTAATTTTGCCGTGTTCAAAGTGCAACAAGCGCACTGAACTTGGTAATAATTCCGCGAGTTTTAAAAGAATTTCCGAATTGAATAATGGTAAGTTAGACATTTTGGCTCTGCATTCTCTCTTTGAGTTATTTTATCTAGTTTGAAACCTATAACGCCGTACGTTTCAGGATCGTTTTCATTCAAAGTATTTCAGGTTTCACTTGCACTTTTTATACTTAAACAGACTTAAAGAAAGTCTACGTTTGATAGTTCTGGCTCTTTGTTATTGTAAAAAACAAATTGACGTCAGTTTTTTTATACGTCTGTCCTCTTATTGATGATAAATTGCGTCATAACATTGTCAAAGTTTGCTATGGAAATCACTCACCGCAGGACAGACGCATAAAACACTGACGTCAATTTGTTAACTTGGAAAATGCTAACGAACTGTCGAGGAACTAAGTCACTATGAACGGCGTCAAAGCAAGAAAAAAGAAAGAAATCTTTGCCGTCATGCGCTCACGTTCTCGATGAGAAAACATAAAATTTGGTCATTTCACGCTGTTGTTTTGCAGAGGACGGCAAAGAAATGTACAAAACTGTAAAAGGCACGTGCAGAGCGATTGTTTCAATAGTATATTGTTTTGTGGTGGTCTCGTTGCCGTTGCTGTCCTGTTTGCTAAAACTCCCTCGTAACATGCCATTTCCGAGTTCACGTCTGCCTCCTCTTCAAAGCGAGTCTAAGTGCGAAGTTTTTGTGATGGTAATTAGTTCTACTTTACATATGAATGAAAACTAATTTTCATAACAAAAACTTCGCACTTAGACTCGCTTTGAAGAGGAGGCAGACATGAACTCGGAAATGGCCTACTGACTTGCCACGCTTTAACCTTGTTCCAAGATATCCCCTCTTCTCTTCCCCTGATACCTTGATCCTCGTCCCCAGGGGAAGATAAGAAAAGACATCCCGGCAACGAGATTGGCTACGTCGTTACCCAGGAGGTTACATGTACCCACGATGATTTAGGTTTACTGTGCTTTTTATAATTTTCATCCCATTAATCACAGAAATGAAAATCACACAGATGAAAAAACAAACGAAACAGAAACAAGACTAAGACACACTTCTTTAAAGGAACGCAAGCTCTGTATCATCCAGTGTCACCTAAAAAAAAGGCGGCTCAAGCATTCACTGTTGAATGGGCCATATTCGTATTCTCGGTATTGAACTGGATCTAGCATGAAGTGGAGGCTCTTGCGGGGGAACTTTTCATATGTAAATGTATTCCCCCGCAAGAGCCTCCACTTCATGCTAGATCCAGTTCAATACCGAGAATACGAATATGGCCTGTTGCTTTTGGGATTGGCTAAAAACGAAAACCGACTGGGTTTGCTTGCAATTTTGTTCTTTACCAATTACAAGTTTGTGCCCAAGAAAGTTGCAATAGCCTTTCACTCCGTTTGACCAGGAATTAACAAAATTGTTGAATCCAGCACGGTCTTGAAATACGCAATGTATTTTTGTGCTAGGTAATGTTCATTTAAAACATAAATTAAATTCAAACTTTTACAACGAAATCAAACTCACCTCGTTTTTCCATCGAAAATGTCGCACGAAAACCACGGTTATTCCGTGCTACTTTTGCGATCATCTGTATTTTGATGTCCGATTCCGACGTTAACAGACCGGAGGGTTTGCCGGACCCACAAAATGTGTCCTCCCCCACCAACAATTTACTTCCTTTAGCGCAATCCATTTCAAAATCTGCAATAATCACCTCCACGATATGACCATCCGGGACTTTAATTTTCCAAGTACACGTGATGATTGGATACGAATAGGGATATCCGGGGCTTACTAATGATCCCGTATTGCCTTCTAGTTCGATGGCTTTGTCTAAATAGGAGTCGGTTCGACACAAACTTGTGTACTCTGCAAAAAAAACCACAGATTTTGCACAAGGTCAAATTTCGTTCGAGCATAAGGTTTTTTTTTTAACACCGTAAGGTAACTGTGAATCAATTTAAGTGCGTGTTAGTGTATAATGCGTCCAGCCAATTTGCATGGTTTGTTCAACTTGAAACTAGTTCTTAATTATTGAAGACCCCACCCTGTATGTTTTACTAAAGAAATAAAAGCCGCAACGAGCGGAGTGTGTTCAGTGTTGAGCTCTATAGGACGCACGTTACACTTCTCCCAGTACTCGATTGTTCCTAAAATTTCCAAATGCTGACATCACTCAAAAGCGTACGAGGTACAGGTTTTTGCTGTTTCTTTTGTAAAATGTCACGGAGATTTGCGCAAGCTTTAATATTGGATGTTTGTTGTTGAAATTTGTTCAGCATCTAACCCCCAAATTTTCCTTTTAAGTTCAAAGTAATTTTGGGTATGGATTTAATCACATATTTTAATTTTACTGTTCTTACAATATTTCCCTCATAAAATGTCCAATTAGAGCTTTACTAAAATCCATACCTTGTGGCGTAACTGCATAGGCTGCATAGAATCCGATAGACGTCTTCCCTTCCACCTGGTTTGCTTCCCTGCCGTTTTCACCGCTGGTATAATTTGAAGAGAAAAATACTTGCAGCTCATTTCTGGTGGAGTAAATCACTGGGGGCTGGGCACCACTGCAGAATATTCCCCAATACGAGACAACGCTGTGAAAGTCTGTAGTAAAATAATCGTCCAGTCGAATCCAGTCTCCTCCTTCAGAGCCCTGCTTGCAATTTCCCTGAACATTTATCGTAGTAAACTGGAGCTTGATGTGGTAACCCTCAGGCGCCCTTAGTCTCCAGAGGCATGCAATGTCCGGAGGAAACTGGAGCGGGTAATCAGGAGAAGACACGCGTCCAGTTGAATTGTGGGTCAGATTTAGTTGGACGATACTGTTGTCACGAGTGCAAACACCTAAAACGCGAAGAGCGGGAAATCAGTCACATGTAACAATTTTAACAGTTATAGTACACTCCACAAAATTATTCAATTCTGATTGGTCGAGAGCAGTACAATTAATCCCGGAGTACTTTTAAATAGGTACTCCGTAGGAGTACCTTTTTTAAACGTGTCCATGACAACATAATCTTATCATACCTCCAGGTATGGCACTGTATCTTGCTTCAAATGCCGCGAACTTTTTTTCCTCGTTTGACTCAAACGTTATCACCATCCTGGGTCCAACTGAATAAAGAGGCGGAGGGACTACATTTCCACAAAACGTCCAGTATGCTGGGTCATTTTTGTTGAAGCTATCCCGCACCTCGACATGGTCCACGTTTTCGCAATTGCTTCCCCCGTCTGAACCGAGATGGAAGGCTTCGAAACTAAGCTTTATGCGGTGACCGCTAGGCGCAGTTATCGTCCAACGGCATTTCTTGATATGTTTGTTAGACAGGGATAAGGGGCTGACTACCCTACCATTTGAGCCGCTAAGTTCAATGTTGTTATTTGCGTCAGGGTCGTTAGATGAACTGCAGGTCTCTGGGGAAATATACATAATCAAAGAAAGTATTGTTTTATACAGTGTTTGGGCGGTCAGTCCTATGATAAAAACTAAAAAATCTAATCAGTATCATGTTTGACCTACTGATCTACACTGTCGTTAAATATGTTGCCACATGCGTTGAAAAGCAACGACCTCTCCCTTTGTTTGGCGAGATTTCCTTACTTGCGGGTGCCAGTGATATCGACGCATGAAATCCTGCATGTTGCAGCGTAGATCCATTGTTTGCTGTATATATCACAGACACATAACTATAAGTGGAAATTACGTCATCAGGAACGTGACCACCGCAGTATCTGCCCAGTGACATGAAACGTCCTCTATTTCTATCACTCTCTGCAAGTTCCACAGCCGAGCTAGAACAGTTTGCACTGTTCATTAGGTCAAAGGAACTGAAGTGGATTTTAATGCGGTACCCGTCTGGAACGAAAACTAGCCAGGAACAGTAGACAGAGTGGTTCAATGGAAACCTCCTCGGACTTGAGATATTCGTTGAGCGCTGGAAAGTGTTCGAAAGCCATAATGAGCTGTTAGCCATTAGCGGCGAGCAATCTTTAAGACATAAAATAAGCATAAACTATATCAGAGAATTATTAGTGCGTCCTTAATTTTGACCTTCTTCCTACACAGTGGTGATGGGACGCCATTTGGTGTCTGTTCAAAAAGTGGTTATTACAAACAACCAATTTCTTGCTCATTGTTTTTGCCAAAAAGTGGTCATATCAAATAACCACTGGTTTTATCAAATGACTACCTTTCTGGAAACGGTTATTTTTAAGTATTAATTTTCATAAAGCCGTTTTCAATAATGACAGGTGACAAAATTACTTTATAATTTTTCAAAGAAATCCCCGTACAGTAAATTGAAACATTAATGAGCGTCCTTCATTTTTTACCTTGTTTCTATGTTCTTATAGTATGAAGCAAAAAGAATCTGAAATAATCGTTATTCAATTCATTCGTTCGTTCCTTTGTTCTTTCCTTCGTTCGTTTGTTCGGTCGTTTGTTCGTTCGTTTGCTCGCTCGCTCATTCGCTCGCTCGGTCCTTCGATTGTTCAATCGTCCATTCGTTCGTTCTTTCATCCATTAATTCCTTCTTCTTTCCTTCCATTCACTTGTTTTTTCGTCCGTTTGTTCACACATTCAATCAAGTCATCAGTTCATATGTTAGTTCCCCTCCCCTTCCATCATTGGTCCCCTTGCTCATCAGTCCCTTTTGAGGACTATCAATCAACTCCCTTTCCAAAAGCACTTCTCAGTATTAATTTAATTAATACAATGTGTTACTCACCCAACAGTTCCACACAGCTTGGCGTCCATTGCACGACAACTGCAATACAAGATGAAAAAGAAAAGTCGTAGGAATGTTTTACCAAGAACCTGTTTACAGAAAATCTTTCTCGGTCAATCGAACGCTTGGACACTTCAACTGAACAAGTTCCATTCGTCAGCGCGTGTGTACTCTGCTTCGATAACGCACGAATGGCGTCAAATATGCGCTATGCTACGTTATAAAATGTTGGAAGAGTTGCGCGCGCTGTGATTGGTCGAATCGAGTTCATTATATCCCGATACAGAAGCACGCGCTCTACGTCACGCGCGTGCACTGTTCAGTTTTAATGCACGCTGCCTACGTCACAAGCTCGTGCGCGAGCAAATAGCTATGAAAGCTCGCTTCAATCTCCGGGACATTTTATAAAAGAAATAAAAAACTTGTTACTCGTTCATTGTTGAGTTATATTAGCACTTGGGAATTTTTAAAAACACTCGAGAAGTGCCAGAAGCACTCGTCTTCGGCTCGTGCTTCTCTAGGTTTCTCTCGTATTCTTAAAAATTCCCGCGTGCTTATATAACTCAACAATGCACTCGGCGCGTTTTTTATTACTTTACGAAAAGATTGAAGACTTCTTTAATTTCTCAAGCCAGCATGTCTTATCACAGGCAGCCCAAGCGTAGTGTGTGACATCAGAAGTTCACATAAAAAAATATGCTGTTGGAAGCTAGAATTCCAATGGCCCGAATAGCCTGCTTTGCAGGCGGTAGTTTGTAAAAGAAGCCCGGCAAATCCGGTCGCCATGGAAGATTAGACGAGTTAGTGGAAGATCTGGGACGAGTGAGTGATGTTCTTCCCCATTCTCGTCCTCACAGCCCTTTTCGCTTCTCTTAGCCGGCGGGGCCTTGGCACGAGAAACGAAGGGCTCTGGAGACACAGGATTTCAGAGGAGTTTGATTGGCTAGCAGAACAATGAAGAGAGAGACACTGGACTTCCTAATCCTTTGTCTCCAGAGCCCTTCGTTTCTCGTGCCAAGGCCCCGCCGGCTTAGAGAAGCGAAAAGGGCTGTGGGGACGAGAATGGTTTTTCCCTCCCTCTCCCTTACCCCCGTCCCCTCCTCGCTTTGTCACTCGTCCCAGATCTTGGATAAAAACGACCAGTGCTTTGGCGTGCAAGCGAATCCTTGCGGTATACATGCCCTGGACAACCCTGGACTAGATTTCGGTGAATAAAACGTGAAAATTGCGAAGACTTACGGGCTGGGGAAATTTATTTTGCCGTAAAACATCACAAGAGAACGACGAAAGGTTCAACAGCCGGTCGTTTTTACTGAAGACGGCGCATTCCAAGGTTAGTTCTTATAAGTTACTATATTAGAGGCCTTCCAAGGGGTTTGAGCGACAAGCGACATTGCGTCAAAATGTGGCGACAATTTGTTACCAAAGTACCGACAGCCGACAGAAGTTGACACGAAAGAAGCGACAATTTGCGAAAACGACAATCCATTTTTCGACAGCGACAATTTCCTCCGCTGTTCAGGCGACAAAGGTACACAAAAGGATGCGACAAGGCGACAAGACTACCCCCCTTGGAAGGCCTCATATTACGGGCTTACTCGTTTTCGTTTTTGTGTAAAACATTCGATGAGTTTGCTAATTTAGACTCCGTTTAACAGTGATACTCTATAATTTAAGCTGTATTAGTGTATACGTAAGAGGTCGTAAGTCAAATTTCTTGGTAAGCTAAGACCGAGCTACTACGTTAGGCCAGTTTTGTTGACCTAACAACGCTCCTTATATCTTTTGTATAAAGCAGAAAGTTCTTAATAGTGATTTTCAGATTCAATCCCTGCAAAGACTAGTCCCAGGAAAGATTACCACACAGTCCCATACATTAATTATACATGATTCACTGTAAAACTAACCCTGTTCTGAAAAAGAATAGAGTTTAAGTCACAAAATGCAGGTATATTAATATTAATATTAATGTATGGGATGTGCAGAAATTTTATTTTTATGGTCTTTTTGCCGAATAAGAGGCTCACATTCTTTGGTAATTCCCAGTTGATCTAATTGGTTTTCCGTTTGCTACTGATACCAAAAGGCTTGCCAACTGCTATTATACTACCTTGTTCAAAAATAGGTAGCCCCTATAGGTTCACTTTTATGTGATAAACAATTGCCAAATTAAGTAAACTAGATTTTATTGTTTGTTTTGCACCCTTATGTGCCTGCTTTGTTCATTCTAAGAATGGAATTTGAAATTTTTACTATAAGCTGAAACTCAGCTTGCCTTAAGCAGTCAGAAGGGCCTTCAGACTCAATGTGGGAACAACAAAGACCCACAGATTTAAGAGCTAGCAATATCAAAGTTTTGTGGTGCTGCAATAGACCAATTTTGATATTTGAAAATTCATCCTAAGACAATTATGACTTCAAGGCTCCAGGGAATAAAGTAAGGACTTGTTTGAGTTTTTCCCACGATCCTTGAGGTGATGGCTTTCGTGAAAGGGTACATTGTAATATATCGAAATTGGGCTATTCTGTTTACATGTACAGTGTATATCCTGCTGTAAGAACAAGCTGCAACAAACCAGTGCTAGAATGTCCATTTAAAGCATAAAGTATCATCACCCCCAGCAGTGCTGCACATGTGTACACTTTAATGCATAATTTCCAGGAAACAACAACAACAACAAAAAACGAAATGCCATCTCTACTTAACACTGCCAAAAAAGAGGTAAACCCAGCAGGCTTGATATCACCGCTGAATGAAAATTAAATTGTGGTTATTACCAGCCTTGCACATTAATAAAATAACTAGTATAGAGAGTACAGGAAAGTACAATTAGCAATAGTAGTACAAACATAAAATATAGATTCTTAACTCAGAAACAGAATAATAATGATTAGCAAAGTTCTAGTACTGCTGCATCATTGATGCTATATCACATCACAGCATCCAATAGCCACATTCCATGTTTAGATGTAGCAGTAGTTTTATATATAAGCTTTACATTGATGCCTCATTGTTTTGTTTCATAGAGTATACAGTTGTACATCCAACAGTCACAGTAACTTAAGAGTTTGTTTTGGTCATGTGATAATTCTTTGTTTCAAGTAAAGTTGTGTTGATAACCTTTATAGCATTTGCCATTAACAGACAACATAACTATTTGCAACTTTAAAACTTTCAAGTCACAAGTGTTGCTGTGATCTGACTTATGAGGGCACTTGTGTTATTGTTATTATCTCCCAGACAGTGTTGTTAAAAGTGCATTTGATTATACTTGTATAGAAAGTGTCAGATACATGTTGAACATTATTATTGACTTCATGTGTATTTGCACATAACTTTCTCTGGGTAAAATTGTCTTTTCCCCCCATACAGTGTAATTTATCATGTATGGAGTAGCTTTATTGTTCAGGATGGTGCATGTTCAGAAGTTTGATTGTTTTTGTCAAATGAAACAGTACTGGTCGATACACCACAGAATATGAAGTATGAGGTTAAATGCAAACTAAACCTTTTGTCTTTACATTAATTTGTACATGGGTATCCCACACATGTACCCTTAGGGTACCAATTTTTATGAAGTATATCTGTATACATTCTTTCTTTTTTAAAAGAATACCAGTATATTTTATAGGAATGTCAAGGCTGGAATTTGCAAAATTTTAAGAATATTTTAAGAATAAACCTGAGGCTGAAATTGTGAAAATTTCTTGCGTTGAAAATCTGTAAATTCAATACAATATGTTTTTACTTAACTGTATAAAATTATTGCTTTCTCTAAACGGTAAAACAAGCCAACAAACAGAAGACTCTTCACTAGCGATAGCCAAATGTTCAATGATGAGTGGTACATGTAACGTATTTGTGCAGAATGTACTAACAGACACCCCCATACATCCTTAAACAGAAATGTCATAAGCTATAATTAACAATATTACAAGAATATTTTCAGCCTAAAATCGGCAGAAAAATAATAATATTCAGCTTGGGCCGGAAAAACAGTATTCTTATAAAAAAGAAAGAGTGTATGTTTATATTTTTAATGTTTCTTTTAAAACTCCAAGTACAGTCAGTTACTGTGTTAGGAGAAAATTGATTGAAGGATTTATCTGTGGCTTTAAAAAACCACAGATGAGGAGCATGACTGGTATTCTTAACACGTTTTGACGTCCTCCAAGCCTTTTTCTTTGACTCATGACGTCATTCGTGCGTCTGTACACTTAATCACAAACTCTTCTAAACCAATCAAATCGCGAGGTTTACAGCATCCATTGTAAAAACTAGGATAAGACTGTCATGACTGATTGTGAAAATTTGAATAGAATCGGGATAGGACCGTACTGTTGAAAGTATTTGACAGTTCTTATACGTGTATAGTTTGCGTTCCAAAATGAAGTCTAAATTTGCATTTTTTTTTTTCTTCTCATCTTTCGTGTCAGCGCAAATCAAGATCAGACGAACAGTGAATCGGGTCATAATCTGAAGTGCGAGAGGACGAAATCGAGGTCGTGAGCGGTTTAACCTAAGCTTGTAATGTTGTTGTTGTGATGAAAAATATGTTGGACATGATTGCGCTAACTCCATTTTCTGTTGATGAAAATTAACCCGAGAGCTGTTTTGCAGATATTACTTACGACTATCAACCGCGACTATCGACCGACTATCGACCGACATGTCGGTCGACTGTCGGCCGACTATCGACCGCCATGTCGGTCGACACTACCTATAGTAAAATTGATCCGTGGTTTTTAGTTTTCGGCGACTTTATATGAAAATTTCCTTAATGTTGGCACTATAAGCCAATAAGAATTAAATTGAGCGTGGCTAATGTTAATAACCTATCCTTAGTTTTGAAAACTATCCAAGACAGCTGTGCTGTTTATGTTCAGTTGTCGGGTAGAAATGAATAAAATAAATGAACGAATGAGCTTTATTTACCCTCTGCAGTTTATTTGGCACAAAGGCTAACGGGGCCGAGCAAATACATGAAACAAACAATTCAAATGAAGATGAACATGCATATGAAATGAGGGCTAACACTTTTATGAGTCCAAAATACATCATTGTAAGCACTTCTGAGTGACTCAAGGTAAGTAGCGTTATCGAACCCAAAAAAACGATACCAAATATGCAATAAAACGCATCCAAAATTAGCTGATTAGGAGAAGCGTGCTTATAGAATTCACAGACACGGTATGTCATTCTGGACCCTAAGTAGGAAATAAAGTTGTTGTCGACACACAAATACAAAACATTGGCCATATGCCAAAAGTCATAGTAGAAATCGTGTATCCTGGGGCTTCTAGATACCTGTGCCTGGTAACCCAAAAATGACGCTAATATAGATCATCGAAATAACGCATAGGCATGGTGGCTTTGCAAACTTAAAAGAATAGCTTCGGAAAAGTAATTGAGAAACCTGTTTCATTGGACTTGTAGTCTTCCTCAGCTAATCTGATGGCGATCATATTTGCATACAAGCTGGGAAAACTGAATTTATGATTTGCTTCACATCCTCGCGGGCAATTAAAACGTCAAAAACACCACCTTGTCATATGTAGCACTTACTTGAAATGCTCAGGAGAACAAGACCCTTCCAAATCATAATCCCTCAACCGACCATCAAAAGGCAGTCATTCGATACGAGTGTTTGACAATCAATGGCGGAATATATATTCATTTCATGTCACGACAGACCTCGGGGAGGCTCCCGACAGCAGAGAGGAAGTCAATAGAGCATAATTAAACAACCGTCGCGAACGGCGGAGAGGTTGCCCGAGCCTAGATCGAGAATGACGTTGCAGGACCAGACAAACATTAATATCCGGAAATTTATTCGGATATTTAGAAAGTTCTGGGATATTTAGAAAATTACTGTAAATTTAGAAAAATGATTATTTTTGGTGATATGGCCGGCCCCTCCGGCACCTGCGCGGTCCCTGTCACGTCAGAGATGTTGTTTGGAGGACTGAGAAGACGTTTACATGCTGTAAAGTACCACTTGTCAGTAATGGGCTCCTGCACTTGTGTAGCTGCTACGAATAAAGCATGTTTGTTCATTCTCGTCCCCAGAGGCCGCGGTTGTTGCGGTTAGCACCAAGAATAACGACCTCTGGCCAGTTCCGAAGTTTGCGCAGTCTCAGTCAAGTTGCATTTTTGTAACCGTTGGCAACCACTATTGTTTCAAACTTTTGAGGTTGCGTAGAGAGCCAGAAGTCCGTGATTCACGCAGGGACTAGTCCCACCGTGTGTGCCAACCTTATAAGTATAACGATGTTTGGAATGATGCATATGAAAGAAATCATATGTAAACTGCGGAAATGAAATCAAATGAAGAATGATCGTCGCAGTTGTGATCGCAATTTTTGCAATTGCGTAAAGAAGCCTGAAAAAAATTCAGGAATTCAACGGGGCTTGAACCCATGACCTCGCGATTCCGATGCCATGCTCTACCAACTGAGCTATGAAGCCACTGACGTTGGGAGCAGGTCAATGTTGGGTCAATGTTCCCATGAAAGATAAGTAAGTGAATGATGCATATGAAAGAAATCATATGTGAACTGCGGATATGAAATCAAATGAAGAATGATCGTCCGAAGGCTTCGGCTGATAACTCTTACCGAGGCCTTGATTATTCCGGATAGCACAAAAACCGAATCTAATCATGATAATTGTTTTGTTGTATATTAAACGAAGAAAAACGTCGCGACAGTAAACATTCACTTGCAAACCTGGACGTTGTTTAGCTTCTTCACCGACGGCAAGCACACAAAGCGCGCGAACTTGACATGATTATCCTTGGAAATGGTGAATCGTGGTCATATATGACATGATTACCCGTGAACTTGAGTGGGTAGATCAGATGTCACAAGCGCTGATTTCGAAATTCACTGTACGCTTTCGGCCTATCAGAAAAGAGATGGCGAGTTGAATGTATGATACTAGTGGTAACTTGTGCTTCCACTTGCGTAACTTGTTCAACGCCACATAAGGTTAAGCATAAACATAAGCAATTACTGCTTATGCCTGTGTTCCTCGTGGTTACATCGCATGTGCTTATATGTTTTATGTCACTGTGTCACGCATAATTACCAGAGGGCATGAGATATCTGCGGGTCTATTCGTTTGTCTGCTTTGGTATATATAATAGGTTTTACTGCCAAGCAAATTTTGCCTTGTGCCTTGTACTAGCCTTTGTCTCAATTATAGAGACATGGTTTGCCATTTCTTCAAGGGTGACCACTTAAAACAGTCTCAAATGTGGATGATTTTTACTCGATTTCTATCAACTTTGGCAGTTCATTAGAACAGGGTAATGAACCAGTCCGGCGATTAAAACCGCTAGCTCGCTGTCTATTTCAGTTCAATTGTTCTCGATCATCATGGAACACCAACCAGGTTCCTCTTAATAAAACGACAATTTCAAGACAAATCTCCTCGTCGTTAATCTTTTATTTATATTAAACTTTTTCTATGAAAATATGAAATATGAACTTTAAGAGCCAGACCATCAGAAAAGTGATGGGGAGGGTGGGGGGAGGGGGGGGGGGTTGAAGAAAAGTCCAAACAAAGTCATGCAAGGAAAAAGGACAAGACAAAAACATACAAAGCAGAAGGCAAACACAAGAAAAGTCGCGTACGAGCCAAACAAAACAAACCTCTACAAACAATGGGCGAAAAAGCGGTCATGCAACTGAAAATGTCCCCCCCCCCCACCCCACCCCCATTATCTTTTCTAATGGTTCGTCTTAACCATGCAACCACGCTCGTTTTGACATGGCGGGACCAAAGCGCAGGTAGCTGTAACCAGGTTTGGATGACGCAGAGGAGGATACAGCTAGTGGCCCATCAGGCCATACCCAGAAATGCGCTTCGGCAGGTTGCTGCTGGTCAAGACTGATGCGGGCTCTTCGAGAGAAACTCAGTCCAAGTCCTCCTCGTTATTGTTTCCGCTTCGGATTGATTTTTGCCTATAATGTAGCATGGCCATTTCCTCTCGGCCCGAATTTATGTCCAGCGACTGTCTCTTCTTCCTTCTATGAATCCGAGCCATTTTTAGGAGAATCAAAACAACGATAAACACTGCAAAGCAGATGAAGCAAGCTGTGATGACAGCAATGGCCGTACGGTTAAACGGATCTGTGGACGGAAGACGTAAAGTCGTAAATAATGAATATCTGTTGTTGAGATCATAAGTTTCTTTTAAATATTTTTTTGAGATAATCATAAGAGGGAATTATCATTGCAGCCCATCATCTCATCCGTCTCCCATTCCTTTCTTAAAACGTTACCTACAAAGTTAAAAATTTGAAAATTTTGTGAGGAGAAAATAGAAAAGAATATTTCTTGTTTCGCAAGGTAGGATCTTAAAGGTATGAACTTTTAAGGCCGTCTGCATCAAACAAAGGAGTCAAACAAGCTTTAGGTTGCATCTAGACTCGCTTTGAAAAAGAGGCCTGAGGTAATTCGGAAATGGCTTATTACCCCGTGGACGATGAAATCCTCACTTCGCGTTTTGATTGGTTTACAGGAGTTTGCGATTATAGTCAAACAGACGCAAGAATTCAAACAGGACAAGCTCAACGGATGTTTGAATGCTCACTTCGAGTTTGATTTCGATAGACATCTATACCTTTAGAGGTTGCTTTTACATCGCCGGTACTCCGGCATACACTTATATTGTAGCTTGTGACACCATCTGAAGTGATTGCGTGACAGGTATAAACTCCAAAGTCCTCTGAGGTAGATATCGATACATTTACAACACCATCAAGACTGTTGTTAGAGAGTACTCGCCCTTCTTTCGTCCACTCATAAGTCGTCCGGTTGTTATCAGGCATGTTACAAAACAGAGTTAACATGTGACCAATATCTGACGTCACACATGTCGGCGTCACTGGACTGATCCAGATTCTATACGGTAGAATGTCTAAAATAATAATAATTAAAAATAATGTATTATCTCAATTATTATGTACATCTTAATTAGCATGTGAATGAACAGATGTGCATTACAATAACATTACAGTACTAAATACGAGTAACAAGAAAAAGGGAAAGATATTAATTAATAATACTTAATTATACAAGAAAAGGAAAGGAACGCAGTGCACGGTGTCTCTTTTGAAATGGTATGGACTGTGTAGTGCTCTTCTAGAGTTAATTAATTTGTCAGTTGATTTTGCCGGATATGACAGTTGTAACTTTTGATTTTGCGCTCAGAATCGTAAAGAGCGACCCGTTCGCCGGAGAACGAATTAAAGTAACAAAATGTAATAGCCTATTAACAGCCTATTAAGGTTATACTACAAATCAGTTTTATTATGCATTGGTGCCACTATCTCAGTTTTAATTGGCTAGAAACAGGCTGCTAATTACAGCTGGCACTGTTTTCGGTACTTCATACCTACAGACATTAGTTTTTTGTTCGTCAACCTCGTTCCCAGGACTAAGGGAAAGGTTCTGGGAACGAGGTTGTTTGTTCGTGTGAAAGTAAATGCCCTGAAGCATACCTGTTTTTCTTGATTTTGTCTTCACTTCTACGCTTGACGTGCTCGCCGCGCTTTTCCAGTTCTTATACACGGCGTACACTCTGAAGTAATATTTGGTATCCGCCCTCAAACCAATCACAGTCGCCATAGTATCGGCTACAGTACAGCCAAGACCAATCAGACTTTCAGGACATTGAGCCTCTACCCAAGTCGCCTCATCGCAACATTTCACTTCTACCGTGTAGTTTGTAGTCACTGAGTTGTTAGACGTCCATCGTAATGCAACAAAACTGGTGGATCTGGATAAGAGTTGCGGTTCGACGGGAACACCTTTAATGAAAGAGGAACGGTTTGAAATTATTTTTTGATAAGAACATGGCAACGAAAACACGAATAAATAGCTTAAGAAAAATGTTCCTTTAGATCGTGAGGATTGAAGTGCAGCTTAGCCCTAATTTTTTTTTCCGCTAAAATAAATCTTTGCACTTGTCCAAAAAAAGCATTGCGCCCTTTTTTTGTTCTTTATCACCAAATGTTGGCTTTTTATAGGCTTCAAAACGTGCGAGAAAGTAAGCATCGTTGGGTACACGACCGAGTCAGAAGGCGTGTGGGTCTATTCTTGATTTAACGTCACAAACTGATTTGCATTAATTGCATCGTATTGAGTCTTTGTAAACATAAATGCAAAGGTGCACTTTAAGAGCGTCCATTTGGCGGATGAATCTTTGTTGTATGGTGTTATAATTACTGTAAGATGTTACTACTTTATAATTACCTAGTTTTTTGGTTTCCATTCCCAGTGACACTTGACTGAAAACTTGAAAAGGAGAACTAGTGATCCTGACGTAGTACGCATGCCCAGGAATAAGGTCAGTTAAAGTTGTACGTGTATTTAGGTTCTTCACAACACATGAATTACTGACAGTACTTTGTCTGCACCTGGCGTCAAGCCATTTTTTGGTTGTATTTGACCACATTTGTACCGTATACGTTACGTCTGTCATGATAGGAGCACGGTATTTCAAGGTTATTGTGTCGAAAGTGCTCGAAATAAACTGAGGTCTTGCTGGAGAGAGACAAAAACATATAATAAGCATATTTGCTAGATACACTTTGTGTGTAAACTAAAACTATTGATTTGACAATTCAACGGTGGCCAGGCTGTCCCAGAGGCATGTTGTCGAACAAAATGCCGAGTTCTTGTCAGCTGTCTCAAATGGTATGAACAGTCATACATGTACCTCCACTCGCTGAGCTCGACCCACTTACTTCGGTTCACTAGCTACGTAAAGTATGTACTAACGTAAGTGACATAATGCCTGCATGCAAGTTGTGGTAAACTTCATGTAATTTCAAACGGATTTTGGAGCTCTGACAACGTCATACGTGTGTGATGAAAATAGTGTTACTTCTTTTAATATTTGCCTAACTTATTAAAATGTGTTCATAGCGCTAATCGGTTAGTTTAACCTAACACAACCCAAAAACGGGACGACGACTCCATATTTCTGCTGCAATATACCGTTCATTTAGCAACAGATCTCGAAAGGCTACTTTTTTGGTCAAACAGCAACACCAACAAGTGCTTTTCTCTGTCGTCGTTTTTAATGGAAAAACTTGTTCAAAAATCAAAAACCTACTTCAGCGGCATACCGTAAGGTCATGGTTAATTCGTGTGCCTTTAAACCCAACTGGTCGACACAGCTGGAACTGACTGAGCAACACCATAGCGCATTTTCCGGTTCACCGAGACAACTGAATAGAAATAATAATTAATTATTCAGCGAAGTGGAGGTGGCTAGTGGTGGTAAAAATCCACCACTAGCAACCGACACTTCAGTGAATAATTGTTTTATGATAAAACAGTGAGGTAATAGAGCTCAAAAATGATTATTTTAAACTCATTTATTCCTGTCAATTACGATTTTCGCGCGATTTGCTCGGACGTGAATAGCACTTGCTATTCCCAAAATGAGTAGCCAATCAGAGCGCGCGAAAAACGCCACCCACTGTTTTAGAGGATAGCGACTATTAAGGACGCTTAAGGGTTAAAGTTAGGTCTCTGTGACCAGACTGAGACCTACCTTGTACGAATATAACTTTTTCTATTCAGCAATTTACACGAGTTAGAAAAGAAACACAAGTTACCTTTCTCAAAACACATGACACCAGCTGCTTGACTTTCCCGGCAGCTGTTTCTACCCCACCCAGAATGGGCACACTGCGACAGTGAAGTCTCATTACTAATACACTGAACATCACTCATCCAGATAGTTCCATTCTCTGGCTTGAAGGTGATATTTACCAAATAAGAAGACACCCCACCATAGCCCAATGAGCGACAAACAACAGCGGCATCTAACATATCCCATCCTGCACCGCACACTACTCCCCAGGTCCCGGAATAGTAGACTTCAACTCGGCCTTCACTGGCACTTTGTCCATCCACCAAACGAACTAAAAAAATTAAAATTTGTAGTCATGTATTGTGATAGGGCTGGGTGGAATTATCGCCGTTAATTTCCCTCACAGTCCACAGCGCGCCTGTGAAAACTGTTAAGAACGTTATAAATAAGTGTTTTTCTCTTTAAGCAAGAATTTTAAAATATAAAAAGAATAAAAAAATCTTCTCTGAAAAATTTACCTGATTCTTTTGTCCATGCCTTCAATACTAGGGCTCCTAAGGATAACAATAATATTAATAATAACAAAAATATTAATACCTTGTTTTAGTCCCATCGGTGATTTAAACGGGCACAGTAAGACATCTTCGTGGTAATTGTCAAGCTCAAGGAAAACGTAAAAAAGAGGAAACTGAGACGTTAGAAACATAGGGATCTTAAGCAATCAGGGAGTTTAAGAAACAAGGACGGTAACAACGAGAACGTCATTTAAATAATATAATCTCTCGTTTTTGTAACTCTTTTCACGTTCTCGGGAAAACCTAAAATATGGTCATTTCACGATGTTGTTTTGCAGAGGACGGTAAAGACGTGTACACAACTGTAAAACGCACGTTCAGAGTGATTGTTTTTGCTCATTAAGCCCATTGTTTTGTGGCGTTCTCGTTGCCGTCGCCGTCCTCGTTTCTTAAATTAGGGAACTTAAGCAACGGCAACGGCAACGCAAACGTCATTCCAAAATATAACTTCTCGTTTTGTAACTTTTTCGTGATTATTCCAATTTGTTTAAAACATGAAAAATGCAGGCGGACTGTTCATGGTCTAAATTACTGTGAATGGTGTTAAAGCAAAGAAAAACTTGCCGTCGTGCGTCACGTTCTCGAGAAAACCCAAAATTTGGTCGTTTGACGTTGTTGTTTTGCAGAAGACGGCAAAGAAATGTACCAAAATGTAAAACGCACGTGCAGAGCGATTGTTTTTGCTTATTAAGCCTATTGTTTTGTGGCGTTCTCAGTGCCGTTGCCGTCGTCGTTGCTTAAGTTCCCTAGTACTCCCTTGACAACGGCGACGTCGACGAGAACGTCATTTAAAAATATAACCTCTCGTTTTTGTTACTCTTTCGCCCATTCCTTGGGCAGGATTTTCTTTTTACAGGTTCACAACTTTTCTTGTCCTTGTAACATTCATGAATTTTCATATTAATTATACTCATGTTCCGTCCCATTTTTTCAGCTAAAGTATATGTATTTTTTAACTTTACTGAGAGCAATTTGTCGCTTTTAATGTTTTGAAAATTTACAGGTTCTTTTTGCTTTTATAAAACTTCCAGTCTTTTTCAGAGCAAAAATATCTATCAGTGTCAATGTTTCTGTGACCTTGATTAATTGTTAGTAAAGCTGAAGATGCGAATGAACATTGCAGTTATGAACGCTTCCAAAGCAGAACGCGTCCAAAAAATTCTGACTAGCGCTTGTTTTCGTATTTTTAACGTTTCACTACTGCTTTCGTAGCGGTCATGATTGCGTTGATCGTGCACGTCTTTATTTATCCAATCCGCAGTTCAATATTTGATCTTCACAAATTAATTTTCATGTTAATAAACTGTATTCAGTTTTTCCAAAAATATTGGGAAAAAAATAGTACTCTTCCTGAATGTCCTGTAAAATGCTAATTATATTTGGATGTTTACCCACTTACTGCAAAATATCCATCACAGTCTGACTTCACTGGTCTGCCAGTATAACTTGCTAGATAATTATTGCACGTACTACTATCAAAAAATGCCGAATATGCGAGATCCACTGAATTTCAACCACTGAGACCATTACTCTTGTAACTACTATTTAACAAGAAACGAAATAACACCGACTATAGAAACATTAATTGTTCAATATTACTACAGCTTTGCTTGCGCATACTAGATTTACCTATTTGTGCTAAGCAAACACTTTCTTGGATATGCGACATAGATTATTACTTTCTGTAATGAGATTTTTCGTAACTTCTGTTTGAAACATACTACTCTGTTTTTTTGGACAAGGAAATATTACGCAAAAATTATTCAATTAAAAAATGTTCCATTTGCGTATTATACGCGGATTTTTACTCAGAAACAACGTTGCACGTATAGAGTTTGCTGTTGATACTGGCAAACGCCGTAAGCTGTTTAGGGGCTCACTCGAGTTGACAACTCCGTGTACAGTGAGGAACGTTCTAATACATAGTGTAAACTAGCAGAGACTAATTCGCGACATGTTTAATTTACTTTGCACACAAAAATCGACAAAAAAAATGATTTCCGTTCAATATTAGCATCATCTGATTTGGATGTTTAGCCGGCTGGGTAGAATGTCGCTATTGTCATCTTATTATAGCTTGAATTATTACTATTAAACGTGGTTGAAGGCAAGAAGAAAGTAGATATGCATGAAATCTTGCTCATAACCTTAACTATTTTTCTACCACTGGGTACCTCTCTGTGGCAAGAGCTTCATAAGGGGTTTTACTTTCAAGACAGACACCTTAGAATTCACCGCCATTTATAATTATACCAGACAATTGAGGTATTTTAGGTGTCCATATGTCCCGCATCGCACAATAACCCTGAATTGATTGTTTGTGGATGGCCTCATGTACATGCAGTTCTAGTAATTATTAACCATGGGGTCTAACTTCTGGAGCTACGCTTCTCTGTGGAAGGGAAAGTAGTAAAATCGACGCAAACAACAAGTTGCTTAAAAAGGATCTTTTTTCATGACAACTAAACTGATGCATTAATCATGAGAGCACTCAGGACATTCCGTTGTCAAGGAACACAATTTGCATTGGTCAATTAAGAACTTCGGCCGTTTAATCCTGAAATGCTGTTCGCGAATTCAGATAGTTTCAACCGAGTAGTAGAGTTAATCCTTTTATCAGATCATTCAAAATTCCCGCTCAAGTTGAGCGGTTCTCTCTGTAGGTCTGATTTAGTGAAGCCCCGAACCGTAGCTTTTCGAAGGGAAGCGAGACAACGGTGCAGAACTTAAACGTGGAGCTGTTCAGGTGAATATATTTTTTGCGAATTTATTTTCGTATTTTTCCTGGATCGATTGCGACTGATTTCGACTAGACGGATCAGCAAAAGGCATAGAATAGCTCGGGTGAAAAAAAAATTAAGCTAAAAGCAGGGAAAAGCGTCATTTCTACCTACACGGTAATCAAATGATTAACATTCGGTGTGCGCTGTTTGTAAACACGTCAATAAGGTCATAGAGAGAGGATATGTTTGGCGTTAGTAAGATTCGAAATCTTATCACATTCAAAGTCGTTTATCTTACCTGCTAACAGAACCAACTGGATTGCTCTTTTGCCAGCCATTGTTCAGGAATTTTGTTTTGTTTACAGTGCTAGTTCGTTTTACTTGTCATTGTTAATTTTACACATTTGCATTTGGCAGTTGTCACTTCACAGATGACGTAATGAGTTTTCAAATAGTTAATTCATAAATGACTATGACTTATAATAACTGACGATATCAACTTCCACAGTTAATTCCCAGGAGTGCTAAATTATAACAAATGTCGTGACACAACAGCAAAATAACGCGGCTGATGAATGGACTGTTTATTATTTAAACCTTTTCAGTTCATGGACAGACCCAGTCTAACTCTACTTTTATTCGCTTTTTCTTTTTCTTTTTTTTTTTTCTTATACTTATACATCCTTATACTTAAAGAATTTTTTCCACGACTTCGAAGGTTGCAATCAGAACCACCCGTCTCGCCGCCCGTCTTACCCGCGGGGTAAAATTCGTGGAACTGAACAACGCCGGGTTCTTCTATCCGTTTCTGGACTATCTAGTCCATCAGAGACAACAAAGAGATCACAATTAAGAAATAGCTGCTCAGAGCCTTCATTCTCTCATTGAACTCAGTGCAACAGCTAGAATCGATCGAAAGGCCTAGTTGCCATTGGTGTAGTTCAAGTTCGGCCAACGCGTTCGTCGGTCTGACTCCCAGGGTCTACCTTTTTCAAAGTTCTGAGCCCGTACTAAGGGGTCTGCCATGGATACAGGTCTGCTAGTTTTATTGTCTTTCTTCCTTTTTATTTAGAATAAACACATTTTTGGAGTTCGTTTAAATGCAGAAAGAAAAATAAAACTACACTGATAAGTACTTTCACTCGAATGGTTAACCCAAAAAAAAAAGCAAACCTGAAGAGCAGGGAGCTAATTCAAGTGGAAAAAAAACACGTCAAACGATGCAAGTGATCTCAGATTTATCTCCCGTACAAGTTTCGCTGAATAAGTTGTTTAGTTTATCAACAAACATTCGTTTGCAACATAAGATATAAAGCTGTACATTTTATATTATGTAAAGTCGCGGCATTATCTTTCCCATATGAAAAACTCTGTTGACCTCAAGATTCTTGAAGATAACAGCATACATGTGACTTCACAGACCACCAACAACATATAATTGAAGCACACCCTTTCAAGCGAAAACAAAATTGTTATGTGTTCGATTTATACTTCAGGTCCTTCAGTACCCGAACACTTGTCATAACAAAGTCGTGTGAGGTCTGCCGCTTGGTTATCAGTTTTAATAATACATGTAGAATCCTTTTTCTTGGAGACTATATCTTCAAGACTATCTTCACTAATACTTAGCAGCTTTGTCAGAATTCCACCTTTTCTCAAAGTAAAATCTGATAGAATTTGCTCCGTGACAAACAGAAAACGCCGGAACGAACGGAAATACTTAACGTGGTTGCACGTCGTAGAGTGAAGGTCAGGGTCAAGATTGCGATAAAAAATGCTAAATTTGTCTCAGGTTGTCGAGTTATTTTTGGCTTTTTCAACTTTGATAACTATTTTCGGTTGATCTTTCATTTGGGTGAAGAGTAGCTTCGACTCATGTCTGCGCAAATACATTTCACAAAGATGGGTAAAATAACAACCAGCGACATTACCGTTTACACAATCTCTTTTTTCTGTACTTGCAAACGGCTCAGCCGGTTCTAGTTGTTCGAAAAGGGGTGAAGAAAAAGTAGTTAAGCTTTTAATTTTCCTCGTAAATAGCTGGAGGGCTCTCGATGGGAACTTCAGAGAGGCAATCCGCCACTTTCACATTTTCTATAGTACAGTATGGTTTCCCCTCCAAATTTTGTGTTAGCATTGTTTTCGATTGTAAGTCCCGAGAGCAACTGAAAACAATGCTAATGCAAACCTTTTTTGGGGGGGTGGGGAGGGGGGGGGGGCACAGTGTTTTATGAGACTATGGAAGTGGTGAATAGGGAGTTTAAACAACGACGACGGCGACGGCAACGCGAACGTCATTTCAAAATATAGCTTCTCGTTTTCATAACTTTTTCATGATTATTCCAATTTGTTTAACATGCAAAATGCTGGCGAGCCGTCCAGTAGGGTCTAAATTACTGCGAACGGTGTAAAAGCGCACCGTTTCAATTATGCGCAAACGCCTTGGTTCACCAAGGGTACATTAAGGTCGGGACACACTAGGCGACAAGTCGCTGCAACAAAACGCCTCGTGTGACATGGTGCATTTTTGTGAAAATCATTGTCGCGGCGGCAGAATTTTGTCGCTGCGATCAGCTGCATGAATTCAAACCAGTTTGAATTCGCGCGACTGATCGCAGAGACAAAAACAGCGAAAGCAGCGTTGTCGCGACTTATTTTGCAGACAGTACACACGGAGCGACTTGTCGCAGAGACCTATCGCAGCGACTTGTCGCCTAGTGTGTCCCGACCTTTAAGCAAACAACGTAGCCTACGAAGGGTGTGGCGGCTTAATGGAGGTCTTCACTTGAATAGGGTAGAAAAACGGTAGAAAGTCGCCAGTGTCAGCATGAGGTGGCCCCCTTACTCCTTGGTCTACCATATAAGGCGTAGAAAGGTGTGTAAGTTTATGTTTATAAATGTTGCAGGCCTATTATCTTCGTAAATGGAAAACTAAAAAATAAATTCTTAACTGATGCATGGTTAGGATCCTGTTATACATATGTGTCACTGCGAGATTATACCTTATGTCGATGGCAGAAGTAAGAGGAGCGAACGCAGCCTCAAAACAATAGGTTTAATGAGCAAAAACTATTACCCGGCCCGTCAGTACATTTATGGCCATTCTCTACGAAAATCCCAGAGCGTGAGCACGTGACTGTTAATATAGCTTTCTTCGATCTTGCCCTTTTCTTCCTTTAAAATTTGTTCATAGTACTTAGTTCACGCGCAGTTCGCTCCCCCTTTCAAGTTGAACTGGCTAGTGAGAATAATCGAAATTACATTTTTCATTCCTGCAAGGCCATCGTTGTTGCTTTAGCTCCTAACTGTCTATATGACAACTTTGATGACAAACAACTACATTTTCCCCAACGTGTAATTTACAGATCTTAGTATTCATATATTTCTTCATTTATCTTGTATACCTAGTCCAATTGGTAAAATTAATTTTAGGTTCAGTTTTTAACATTATGTATATTAAGAGCACCATTCTGGGGTACAGTTATTATGCCAGAAAAAGGGTTTTTATAACCTATTAAAATAAGGAAAGATAGAATCGCAAAACTTATTATTTATGACTCACACCTCTCTATAAAATTGCGCATGCTTGATCAACAATATTTAGTGCTAAGCACAGTCAAGTACAAAATTAATCATTATTGTGGCAATCAGTATGGAGCGCGCTTACTATTTGCCAGGACTAGCTGGCCACAACCTCATTTTGTCAGTAAAACATACTAATTGTTCATCATGATGGTCGACGGTTCACAATCAACAGTAGAGGGCAAAACAAATCCAACTTTAAGGTTTTCAGCGGTTTTCAATTGAGTCAAGATCGTGAAACCAAAACCATAACAATTACACTGACCAATCACCAATCACAACAGATGCAAACAGTGCAATGAGCCAATCAAAATACAAAGCAATTACTTGTACCTGGTGCAAAGAGCGTGAAAATGCGCGCGTACAAGTCGTGATTGGTATTGCCTTTGCTTCCTATTGGTTGAAAAAGTGGTGCGAGGCTTACTGGCCAATCACAGAGCGTGGCAATGGAAAACCAACCAAAAGTCAACGCAATTTACTTTCGATACTCAATAGTTGGTGTGGAAACCGCTGTAATCGTAGATTTTTCACAGATACAGTCACGTAATCAAGGCAGACTTCAAAAACATCAAACAGTTCGTTCATTCACATAGAGCTGCAACGGAATAATACAGGAGAAGACAATACAGTTAGTGATGCTAAAACCTCTATAATAATTCGTTTAACTTAGAGAGCCAAAGCTAGTGATGGATCCTAGCAAATTCTTTTTATTAAGCCCTTGAGGTCTGTGGACCTGATCCTAAAATGTCTAAAATGTGACTTGATATGGTGTGGTGATAACACTTGAACTGTATGCTGTGCAAGGGGGTTATTACATTGTCAAGAAAATTCTGAAGTGTGACCATCTAGTGACAGCCATTGAATAGCACTTCACAGTGATGCTGTTTGCTATTCTGTGCGAAGTGCCGTTGCCGAGCGGTAGAGGTTGTAGATAAGATTTGCAAGTGCAAAAATCCATTAATGTCCCTCAATTATTGCATATTACGCCTCACGTGCTTGTGCCTTGAGTCTTAAAAATGAAACAGGTGTCAGTGACCATTCAAGGAAATCATCAAAGCTTAGATACGGGGACTTGCTGTTTTTAGACATAAAACCTTCAATATCATATTTAACAGATGTACATGCCCCCCTATGTTTCTATGAAACAAAAAGGAACGTCCTAAATCAATTTAAAGGGAAGGTGAATTGCCTATTTCCATGCAATTTTTCTCAATTTCTATCCTAGACATCCATAACAACAGACGGCGATATTTTAATAATTTTAATTGAGTAACATTTTGTTTGGCAACTAACCTAGAACACTAGTATATAATTTGGAGATCCCCTTTGGTGCAAACACTTATTGAAATACGTATTGAAAAGGTGCTAAAAAAGTATGTCCGTTCCGGATTAACGTCACGTCAGTACCAACATTGTTAAAGAACAGGCATCTTACCTGAGATCATAAATGGGGTTGAACACTGCATCACCATCAACAGTCTCATAGGTGGGATTTTCGGTTTGCTGTTGATCAAACACCTCTTTTCTCCCTACATTGTCCATTTCGTCAACCTCAGTGTACAGTTCATTTTCTTCTGTTGTGCAACCTTTGTTTGCGATAGCAAACCCACTATCCATCTCTTTAACTGCAGTATACAGTTCATTTTCTTGTGTTGTGCATTCTTTGTTTGCGATAGTCAAACCACTGTAAAGGCCCCCGGAAATGTTTTCGACACTCAGACCACTGTAAACACCATCAGCAGTCTCACAAGTGGGGTTTTCGGTTTGCTGTTGATCAAACGCCTCTTTTCTCCCTACATTGTCCATCTCTTCAACCTCAGTATACAGTTCATTTTCTTCTGTTGTGCAACCTTTGTTTGCGATAGTAAAACTACTATCCATCTCTTTAACTGCAGTATACAGTTCATTTTCTTCTGTTGTGCATTCTTTGTTTGCGATAGTCAAACCACTGTCAAGGTTCCCGGAAATGTTTTCGACACTCAGACCACTGTAAACACCATCACCAGTCTCATAAGTAGGATTTTCGGTTTGCTGTTGATCAAACACCTCTTTTCTCCCTACATTGTCCATCTCGTCAACCTCAGTATACAGTTCATTTTCTTCTGTTGTGCAACCTTTGTTTGCGATAGTAAAACCACTATCCATCTCTTTAACCGCAGTATACAGTTCATTTTCTTGTGTTGTGCATTCTTCAGTGTTTGCGATAGTCAAACCACTGTCAAGGTTCCCGGAAATGTTTTCGACACTCAGACCACGGTAAACACCACTGTAAATACACGCAAATAGATTAAACAGGAAGTAATATCAACGAACGTTTCTCACTGACATACGTGGCTCTCATGCATATAATTATATTTCTTCTGGTTAAAGGAACGATAATTTTACGTTTATTTATTTAATTTGTTGTTGTTGTTTTAAGGTGAGCATGATTTTGTAATTTTTTTTCCACAACACAACTCAATCAAATAATGTAGTACCTATCAGAAGAAACAAAAGAGTAAAAAAACAAACGGAATGCCTTTAGTTCTTTAAAGAAAAGATGTTGACAGCTCAATGTCTGAAATAGCCTCATGTGGCTTACCGGTCATAACATGGATTATCTACTGTCATTCGAGCCTCTCCAGAAGTTCTAAAATGTAACAAATGAACCATACAATTACGCAATAGTTTGTTAACGGTTCTTTACAACTATCACATTAAATATCAAATTTCTTCATGCTATTGCATTTTGTAGTTGCTTCTGCCATTGTTGTTGTTGTTGTTGTTGCGTTACTTTGTTGTCATTCTCGATGTCAGATGTATTTAAGAAAAAGTCGTGCTTGGTCCTTTTTCGTTTGATATAAAAAAAAGTTACGAATATAGCAAGCCAGTCGTACTTTATGCTTTTCCCCCCCCCACCCCCACCCCCCACGATGAACATGAGTAATAGGTATTCTGATTCAATGCTAAGCGCTAATTCCTGGTGTTAAAAAAGGACGTGTAAAGTCTGTTGGAAACACAACGTAGGTTGACCTTTCCAATCTAAAACTGGCTGTTCTAGGGTCACAAGTGTCCAAACACACGATTCATCAAACGTTAACTACTTGACATTTCAAATTGTCGGTTTTGATCCTTTTAAACCCCGAAAAGCTCAACGTGTTAGCAAGGGCGGACTATTCAGTAAGTACCGAGGTAATGTTAGCGTAAATGGGATTGAAATACCTTGAATAAAATACTTCATTTAGTAATTCCTGATTTTTTTTCTTCGTTTTCCTCCTGTGATCAGAGAAGACATTTTGTTATTTTAAACATTGTGGGGAAGTAAACAAGCCGACCACGCAAAATACAAGAGACGCGAACGATTCGTACATGCTACTGAGAAGAACAGCCAGAAAGAAACCTCTGCTAGCAGGGTATTATTTGAACGCCTGATTGTTGAATTACATGTACATGGCTGGCTGGCTAGCTGGCTGCTGGGCTGACTGACTAACCGGCTGACCGACCGACCGACCGACTGACTGACTGACTGACTGAATGACTGAATGACTGAGCGTGCGAGTGAGCGACTAGATCGATTAATCTCAGTCTTATGTTCCATAAATTGGCTGTCGAAGAGCTTTGAAGGGTCTAAATATAAGTTACTCAGTTTTCTTTTGGGTTTTCGTTTCGGATAGTCATCCATCGATGGAAAATACCCATTAGTGCATATGTGTGCTGCGATGTATACTATGAGTGCGCAGTGGCGGGTTTGATTCTGAAAAGTCTGTAGCTTACCTTTTGCAATAAAATAATCCAGCAAGGAGCAAAGCAACTAATAAAATCAAAACAACCACAGGAACGACAACAGCTACCACATCAGGACCTATAAAAAATAGACACAGTTCAGCTGGGGAGATGGAGTGCACAGGAGATAGGGTGAGAACTTCATATTGAAAGGACGTTTAACACGGAAAAGAAATCACGTGATTGTTTCTTACTTTATACCCTTGTTTTGGCTCGCAGCACAGTGCAGTGCAATGCAATGCACTACAGTACAGTGCATTACGGTACAATACTATATAGAATAGTACAGTACAGTACAGTACAGTACAATGCAGCACAGTGCAGTACAGCCCAGTACAGTGCAATGCAGTGCAGTACAATGCACTACAGTACAGTACAGTGCAGTACAATGCAGCACAGTGCAGTACAGCCCAGTACAGTGCAATGCAGTACAGTACAATGCACTACAGCACAGTGTAATGCACTACAGTACAGTACAGTGCATTACAGCACAGCACAGTGCAGTACAGCCCAGTACAGTGCAATGCAGTGCAGTACAATGCAGCACAGTGCAGTACAGCCCAGTACAGTGCAATGCAGTGCAGTACAATGCACTACAGTACAGTGTAATGTAGTACAGTACAGTACAATGCAGTTCAGTGCAGTACAGCCCAGAACAGTTCAATGCAGTGCAGTACAATGCACTACAGTACAGTACAGCACAGTACAGTGCAGTGCAGAACAATGCACAGTACAGTACAGGACAATGCACTACAGTACAGTGTAATGCAGCACAGTGCCGTGCAGTACAATACACAGTACAGTGCAGTGCAGCGCAAAATAATGCGGTCTAGTATAGTGTAATGCACCAGAAGCTACGCTATTGGTGGGAACGTAGTAACGTGAAAAATTAGTTGATCATGAATGAAAAGCGTTGGTAGATGCCATGGGGATGAGGGGCTCGATTTGAATGATAAAGATAATTTATCTACCTTTTCCTTTCGTCTGTTCTCTTGAACCTTTGCCCCCAATTTTATCTGAAGGTTCTTCAGTAGTTGGTGTTGGTTCTCTGCTCGGTGTTGCTTTTTCCGAAGTGCGTGACGTTTTGGGAGTAATTGAATTTGGCGATGAAGGCATTTCTGGCATTTGCGTTGTCATTGAAGTGGTCCCTTCTATTTAAATAAGAAATACATAAAATCGAGGATTTCACTTTCCCTGAACATCATAAATATATAGCATAGCTGGTAGTTCAAATTGCCGAGACTATTTTAATTAACGTAATATTACATTTAGTATCACTTATAAAAACATCCCTTTGGCTTTGGTCACATATGTATAGGCGCTACTAAAAACAATATGTCACAGGGTAACAACAAACCAATAAGAACAAATAACTTCTTAAACGGAAAATAAACTTACCTAAACATCTGTCCTCGCAGTAAAAAGCACTAAAGCCAGTGTAGGAGTCTCTGTCGTCTGATTTGAATATTATGAACATGTGGTTTGAAGACGAACTGATTCCTTCTTTAGGGGGAGGGTAGCGTCCATAGTATTCCCCAAGTACTTGCCCTGT